>OW203763.1:33098494-33166406 GCA_934045905.1 Leuctra nigra | reverse complement strand
GGTCTGCGGGGCTTAAACTGAGGGGCTTGGCCTCCCCCCGCGCCTGTAATGAACCTACTTTATCTACTTAATCATGAGCATTATTGTAATTAAAAAAAAAATGTGGCCTGCTAACAAAAGCAAATTTGTATTATTGGCCCACAAGTCAACAAGGTTGAGTACCACTGCAATAGATAGATATATCAACCTATCATATCATCACCAATGTTGATGTCGCGTAGTTTTGGTCACTTTTATGCCGTATTATTTACCAGTTCTTTGCCCTATTTGACCCCTATTTTATCCATCTTGGGCCACTATTGCTACCTTTTTTGGTAGGTAAGTCAAGTGGCAACCTTGCATTTCTTTGTAGTGCACTGTTTGTTTGTTTTGTAGGAAAAGCCCAAGCAGCATGATTATCTTAATTATTACTAGGAAAACGCTCAGTGTAACGCGTAGGTGAGCGAGCACGGGGACGTGCAAATTCTCGAACCGGAAATGCGTACACAAGCACAGAAAACATATACATCCATATTGAATTGAAATATGATCACTCAATCAACACAACATATTATGCTTTTCATTGAAACTTGAAAATAACATCTAAGCATCCTGGTAAATATAGCAAATCAGATGCTATTCAATTGGCACTGGAAAACATTAATTTTCATACTTCATTACTGACAGATATTAAAAATGTTAATAAGTTCATACGTTCTTAACTGATTGGGATGAAATTTTGTAAAATAAGAGACGATGTTGGTCTTACTGATCATGCAAAATATGAATTTGATCTGAATTATCGAAGACCGTTTTCATTTTTAGCCTATCAGGAGATATTTATTTAAATTTTAACCAATGAATGGATTTCACAAAAAATATGGTCTGCAAACAGAGAAGGTTGGTTTTACATGTGTGCAAAATTTCAGCTCGATCAAAGAAAAACTCTTACCTGTATAGCCAAAATATGAATTTGATTAGATTTACCAAAGACCATTTTCATTTTTTCAACCTATCAGGAGATGTTTATTTAAATTTTAACCAATGAATGGATTTTAAAAAAATTTGGGGCCTGCAAACAGAAAAGGTTGTCTCTACATGTGTGCAAAATTTTAGATCGATAGAAGAAAAACTCTGACCTGTACAGCCTCACCCAACAGAAAAAAAAACAAAAACAAAAAAAAACGGAGGTCCGTGCCAAATGAGCCGAAAGGAGACGCTCGCTGCGCTCGCTCAAAAAATATCTACTAGTGTTTTCACACCAATGCTAAGGGCTGGGCAAGTGGGGATTTGAGGTTGTTTTGTTATTACAATTTTATGACTTTTCAATCATTCAATCCTACCTTATAGTACAGTCAGTTAGATCAATTTTAAGTCACAATTAGGGGTTTGATGATAAACTTGTAAAAATTTTACCATATACTCAGAAAAACTAGCTTATCAACATAGGCTACGGTGCATATCAAATTTTTTCATATTTGGGGGGTAGGGGGGGTCAAATTTTACTTTCAATATAGAATAAAAATGGCGGAGTTGGTGATAGCAACTCCAAACTTTCACAAAATCCTCATTAACTTATCTTATAATAATGTGCCTTTGTGCATGAAAATATTTACATTATTTTGGGGGGGAGGGGGGGTAGACGATATTTATAATTGTTGGCATAAACACTAGGGGTTTGATGATAAACTTGTAAAAACTTCACCATATAATCAGCAAAAGTAGCTTATCAACATAGGCTACGGTGCATATCAAATTTTTTCATATTTGGGGGGGGTAGGGGGGGGGGGGTCAGATTTTTATTTTCAATATAGTAATAAAAATGGCAGAGCTGGTGATAGAAACTCAAAACTTTCACAAAATCCTCATTAAACTCATTTTATAATAATAGGCTATTGTGCATGACATTATTTCCAATATTTTTGGGTGGTTGGGGGGTAGACGATATTTTTAATTGTTGGCATACAAATTAGGGGTTTAATGATAAACCCGTAAAAATGTTACCCCATGCTCAGCACAACAAGCTCATTAACATAGGCTACGGTGCATATCAAATTTTTTCATATTTTGGGGGGGTAGGGGTGGTTTAATTTTGATTTTCAATATTAGAATAAAAAATGTCGGAGTTAATGATAGAAATCTATAAAGTTTACAAAATACTCTATATACTCATCTTATAATAATGGGTCATTTTGAATGAAATTTTTTTCAATAATTTAGGGGGGGAGGGGGGTAGACGATATTTTTAATTGTTGGTATAAACATTAGGGGTTTGAAGATAAACCTCTAAAAATTTCACCATATACTCAGAAAAACTAGCTCATTAACATAGGCTACGGTGCATATCAAATTTTTACATATTTGTGGGGGTTATGGGGGGTAAATTATTATTTTCGTTGTTGCAATAAAAATGGCGGAAACTTAAAAAAAATCCTGCACAAGGGTCGATTATTATAAGATGAGGTAAACGAGTGTTTTGTAAAAATTTTATGTTTCCATCATTAACTCCGCCATTTTTATTGTAATATTGAAAATCAAAATTTGACCCACCCCACCCCCCAAATATGAACATATTCGTTATGCACCGTAGCCAATGTTGATAAGCTAGTTTTGCTGAGTACAAGGTGACATTTTTTCAAAATTTGTCATCTAACTCCTAGTGTTTATCACAACAATTAAAAATATCGTCTACCCCCCCCTCCCACCCAAAATATTGAATTTATTTTCATGCTGAAAGCCCTATCATTATTAGATGAGTATAAAGAGTATCCTGTGATAGTTTTGAGTTTCTATCACTAACTCCCCCATTTTTATTCTAATATAAAAAATAAAAAATTTACCCCCCCCCTACCCCCACAAATATGTAAAAATTTGATATGCACCGTAGCCTATGTTGGTTCGCTAGTATTTCTGAGTATATGGGGAAATTTTTAGAGATTTATTATCAAACCCCTAATGTTTATACCAACAATTAAAAGTATTGTCTACCCCCCCTCCCCCCCCAAATTATTGAAAACATTTTCATTCAAAATGACCCATTATTATAAGATGAGTATATAGAGTATTTCTTAATCGTTATAGATTTCTATCAAATACTCCGCCATTTTTATTTTAATATTGATAATAAAAATTTGACCCCCCTTACCCCCCCAAATATGAAAAAATTTGATATGCACCGTAGCCTATGTTGATAAGCTACTTTTGCTGAGTATATAATGACATTTTTACAAATTTATCATCAAACCCCTAGTGTTTATGCCAACAATTAAAAATATCGTCTACCCCCCCTCCACCCCAAAATAATGAGAATATTTTCATGCACAAAGGCACATTATTATAAGATAAGTTTAATGAGGATTTTGTGAAAGTTTGGAGTTGCTATCACCAACTCCGCCATTTTTATTTTAATATTGAAAATAAAATCTTGACCCCCCCTACCCCCCCAAATATGAAAAAATTCGATATGCACCGTAGCCTATGTTGATAAGCTAGTTTTTCTGAGTATATGCTGAAATTTTTACAGGTTTATCATCAAACCCCTAATTTTTCACCTAACTGACTGTACTATTAGATGTGTGACTAATCTAAAACAATTACTAATTAGGTTGTGTAAAAGTGCCAGTGGGGCATACCAGAACAATAGTTTTTCCAATATTTTGATTTTTTTCCAATTTCAATTTGTATGGAAAATTAACATTGCTTACACCTGTGGAGTTTGCAGCTGTACACCAAGCACAATTACTGGGACTGCGTTGCAACCTGCTTCTTCACCGATTGTGTACACAACATCGTGCAGTTCATCGAGACGATCTATAACATCCTGAAGCCGGGTGGACTCTGGGTGAACCTCGGACCGCTGCTTTATCACTTCTCCGGCATCGAGCTGGAGGACTCCATCGAGCCGAGCTTCGAGGTCGTCAAGACGATCATCAAGGGCATCGGGTTTGAGCTCCTGGTGAGGACCGATGGTTTTGGACATTTTCATTAGGGGCAGGGTCGGGATGCTGAAATGTAAACTGTGTGTTGAAACGTTTAAATTGAAGAAAGCGTTTAATCGTAAAACCTATTTTTTTGTAATACTTCAAATATTGTGTCAAACTCGCTGATAACTAGTTGTTATGTGTATTTTTTTGTCATTGTTAATTTGCACAGTAATGAAGTGTGGAATTGCGAAGATATCCTGGGCAGTGTACAATTTCAGCAGTTTAAATGTTGATAATTTTCTTAATATATCACAAAGTCTCTTGAAAATGTCCCCAGACTGACACATTGTACCTACTTGTCAGGTAGAAGCAGAAAAGCTGAATAAAGAAACTGTGTAATACTTACAAAGTCAAAAGAATAGCTGAAAAACTTAAAATCAAAGTGTTGTAAAATAATAATCTATCTACCTTCATATCGATGACAAATTGAAACTCTAGGTAGTTCGATGTTGATATCAAATTGAAAGAATAGTTGGGTTGAATTGAATATTTTTGGTCAACATCTTGTATTGCATGTCAAACCCAACTCTAATTCATAGTTTGCATGAGACATCATCTCATTATTGGGGACCATCTTGATGGCACGACCATCTTGATGGCACGATTCTGAATAGCTGTGGTCCTATGCTTTTTGGCAATATGCGGTACTTTTAATAGTAACCTGGGCAGTTGTTAACTCCAGAGAAATCATTACTACGAAAATGAATCCCTCACATTACTTAAAAACATCAATTTACCTCCATTTTAAGAGTCTACGATACTTGATGAAATCCATGTTTTATGGAAAACACAAAATTTGAAGACAATCGGTAAAGCCGTTTAGAAAAAAGTAGGGGCCGCCACAGAAAGGCGGCCCCTACTTTTTTCTAAACGGCTTTACCGATTGTCTTCAAATTTTTACAGGTTATAGATAAAGAGTAGATCTGTGTCTCTAGTGACCCCAAAGTTATATTTTTTGTTTGGTTATTTCAGGGCAGAGGTGCCAACAAGACTCATTTATTGCCCATGTTAGCACTTCCTCAAAACAAGAAAAAACATTTTTTATAATATTCGATCACTAGAGACACAGATTTACTCTTTATCTCTATGCTGTTAATTTTTTAAAACAATCAGTCAAGCCGTTAAGAAAAAAGTATGGGCCGCCTTTTTATGGTTTTTTGGGGGTTTCAATATTTGAATTAAAATAACTTACCTACTTCACAGCAGTACAATATGCAACATGCAACACACGATTAAAGGTCACAAATGTCGCGTACAACCCAGAGATAATTAGAGGTCGGATTCGGGTAATGTTTTGTATCCGGGTACCCGCTTAATTACCCGAGTAATTACTAAAATTTTTTTTTTTTTGTTTGTAAAATGCATTTAGTTTTTTTGCATTGAGCCTGCCACATTATCCGTGTCCTTGGGGAGAGATACACAACGTCCATACAATGGAAGGTTGAAAACGAGGTATATCTTGCCTGCATCCCTTCCATCAATCCTTCACCAGCATTCTGATGAAATTACAAACAATGAATATATAAACCAAGTATTGGCTGGGATTATTGAGATTTGGGAAATATGAATAAATATTAAATTCAGTTTACATAACTATAAACAATGCAGCTGGTGATTAAGTGGCAGCTAATGCAAATATAATAATAAACGTAAAAACTAAATTTTTTATTTTTATTTTTTATTTTTTTAAATACTCTTGGATACCCGGGTACCCGCCATTAGAACCCGGGTAATGGCGTACCCGGTTTGTACCCGGGTACCCTAACTGACCTCTAGAGCTAATGCATTTTATGCATTTCTAGGATTTTTTTCAGGGTTGGGTCAGTAGAATATTCCGCGTAGAAAATGGGTATTCTACGCGTATATTCTACCGTAGAATATGTAATGTAGAATATTGATGTAGATGACATATTCTACACGTAGAATATTATTTTTAAGAATAACATTGATAAATGGATTATAATGATCATTCTATTGATTTGTTTTCAATATAACAGTATTTTACTTTAGTACTATGAGTACCTAGTACATAACAACTCTACCAAATTGTTGATACGAGAGGACCAACTACAATTTCTTTCTTCTAAATTTAATATTAACATAAAAACGCAAAGTGATACTCAATCATATCATTCGGACTTTGGTAGTTGCTAGCTGTAATGCTGTATGCTGTAATCTAGATTCAATTATCCAAATTCCAAACATGATGAATATGCACACAACTTTTAAGTAGAAATTACGTTCCATTCTACATGGTTACAATAGTTTTGCGTGAACAACCCCATTAGAAATTATTTTGAAATGTTGTTTTAATTACAATTTTTTACAATCTTGTCAATGGCTTTTCCTGCAATATATTCAAATCATCGAGTGTTCCCTATTGTAGATATGTAGGGGAAGTGTGCTATGAATGGGCTTATTAAAATTAAGAGGTAGGATAGCTATCTAATTTGCCAAAATTAAGGTTGTGACCGTCTCATACAAGATAGAATATGAGTAGGTAGAATAAATAGCAAATAATTTGAACTCGACCGCTCTAAAGATAAGTTAAAAATAGGGCAACTAATAAGGTAAAATAATATATTTTGGTCTATGCTAACTTTTCCAAATTTTACCACTGTCAATCCACTGGCACTTAAAAAAAATATTCTACAATAATATTCTACATATTCTACATATTCTACGTGTTACTCTACGTGTATGTAGAAAATTAATATTCTACGCGTAATGACCCAACCCTGATTTTTTTACATCGGAATCGAAATTTTCTGCGACTTAAGAGTCGACTCGACTCTTAAAGGACCAGTGAACCCAAAAATCAAAATTTTACTATCATTGATGTTCGGGGATTTAAGCACATTGGCGCAGTGTTGAACCATCCAGCCTAACGCGTATGGTCTTGAAATGATACATAAAGAATGACCTTGCGAAACTTGGCGAGTCAGTATTACAGTGTAACATTGATTTTCTTCTTCAAATTTTCGGTGTCAGCAAACTACGTGCCACCCAGGATAAAGCTTTTGACGAAAAGAACAAACAAATCTTCCTCTTCCTAACCATATTTTATTAAAAATTATAGCGCTTATCATTTACCTGCAATTAATAAAATCTCATATTATGCTCCACTTTATATTTTACCAGCTGGTACTTGAGAGTGTAAATATCACGTTTTGTTATGAATTCTGCAAACTCTTGACCCCGCCTTAGTCTGGGAATTTGAGTCACAATTTCTCCCCGCTACCCGAGTTCTAGGAATCTTGACGAATAAAAGTCAACACAGATGAATTTACGATCGAAATGAGATCACTTTTGAAGGTATTTAAACACACTTTATGACCGTCAACCACACAATGTTTGTATTTCAAATGTACACTCAATGAAGTGAAAAATGGCACACGAAGTCATTCTTTTCAAACACAATTTTCAAGTTTATAAATGATTTTTTTCTAATTTTCTGCTTTTCACAAATCAAAAACTATTGATCAATAACAGTAGTGATTGGTGTCAGGTACGATTAGAAAAAATATGGTGTCCAGGTTAACAGGGGCTTGAAGAGTCGACAGGACTTGCAGAAAATTTCGATTCTGATGTAAAAAAAATCCTAGAAATGCATGAAAATTCATTAGCTCTGGGTTGAACATGTCATTTGTGACATTTAATCGTGTGTTGCATGTTGCATATACTTCTGTGAAGTAAGTTATTTTAATTCAAATATTGAAAACCACAAAAAACCATAAAAAGGCAGCCCCTACTTTTTTCTTAGCGGCTTGACCGATTGTTTTCAAAATTTAACAGCATAGAGATAAAGAGTAAATCTGTGTCTCTAGTGATCGAAAAAAATATTAAAAAATGTTTTTTCTCGTTTTGAGGAAGTGCTAACATGGGCAATATATTAGTCTTTTTGGCACCTCTGCCCTGAAATAACTAATTAAAAGAAATAAACTTTGGGGTCACTAGAGACATATATCTACTCTTTATCTATAACCTGTGAAAATTTGAAGACAATCGGTAAAGCCGTTTAGAAAAAAGTAGGGGCCGCCTTTTTGTGCTTCATAAAACATGGATTTCATCAAGTATCATAGACTCTCAAGTTAAATATTACCCGTCTACGTGCCAACATAATGTCCGTCCTTGAAAGAAAACTTCAATTTTTAGCATTGCTGATATAAAACAAATGAAGTTCGTGCAAGCTATGAATTCGGACATTGCTCTCGAGGTAAATCTAGGCAAGTGGAAATTAAAAATTTTTAATTTGTAGAGGAATCTCGCACATTTCAAAAATGCATTGATTTTTCCAATTTATGTTTAATCTGACCTGTCAAATGGGCCAACATGTTGTCCTCCCTCAGGGGAAACATTTTATACAATGCTGATGTATACAAAAGAAGTTCGTGCAAGCTATGAGTAGAAACAGCTGCTGACAAGTTTCTTCCTGCCAACAGAAAGAAGAGACCGACGTCAAGACGACGTACGCTCAGAACCCAAACTCAATGCTCCAATACTACTACAAGAGCGTATTCTACGTGTGCCGCAAGCCCCACCCCCCACAGCAGTCCGACCAATCAGGCGACGGGCACACAGTCCCCGCCACCACGGCGCCTCGAGAAGCTGTCACAAGTGCATTTTCGTCCCGTGTTTGTATGATGACCACAAAAGAAGGGCAGTAGTAGTCATTTTGTCTGTAGATTGAAGAGATTGAGACAGTTCATGGCTGTCATTACCTTTTAGTACAACTAGTTTAGAACTTTTATGTAGGGACTTGCATATCACACAATGATGCATTTTATTTTATGAAGTACTACTCTGTAGGAACGTAAAATACAAACTTAGTCTTCCAGCATATAAACTGGAATTCATTGTACCCTGTTCGTAGCTCTTTATGAACAATTTCAGATAGAATTCGCAATACTGTTTATATTAGCAGCTATACCCAATAAAATATTGCAAACTTACGCCAATTCCATTTTAAAATCAGGTATTTCAAATTCAGTTAAAATGCCAGGCATCAACGATTTGGCAGCCACAAACATCTACAAAATTTAAACTACCCAACATTTTGGTCCAGAAACAAGTCAATAACTCAGGTCACAAGGGACACCTTGTGAGACCCGTTAATCTTCCCGCTAATCTGAAACTCCATAAGTGATTGGCCAAGAAAGATCGAAAGCCCCCAAGTACAAGAATCAACGTACAGGAAGGAGACTGGAGTTCGCTATCGTTAAGTCGTCGGATGCTTGTAGCAAGGATTGCAGCATCTCGAAAGTTACAGCGAGCCACCAGTCGAGTGTCAGCCTGACGATGAATATGACATGTACTTGGATCCCAAGACGTACGACATGGATGGGGATTCTTGAACGAGGAGAAAGAAACATGATAAGAGTTGAAGAAGTTTCAATGCAAACTCGCTATTACACAATACAACAAGCTCTTCTTGTTTAAGTAACTAAAATACTTTTTTTACAGTAATAAAACAGCTTTAATTCATCAGTTATATGTTCAAATAATATTAGTAACTAAATAATCAAAAGTATGTTTAAGATTCATACAATGTGTATAGTACTCCTACTGATCTTTTAAAGCAGTCAGTTAATTTTAGAATTCATAACATTGTATTGACTATTCAATAAAATGTTGCCATGATGGTAAACCTTTGAATTAATTTCATTTTGCTATCTCTAACCCAAGGATTGCATCCCTTCTTGATCTTGGCATTGTCTCATTTCTGTATAGTTTTTCTTTCTTCGTTTTAGCAATATTTGTTAGGACAAAGTTCTACTGGCGATGATATTGATGGTCACAATGTGGCAAACTTTCATTTGATATTTCGGTACCCACGATGGCATGTACTAAACGACGAAAGTCATGGAAAGCATATTGGCAGCATTTTTCTGACTACGTAACATAAAGTACTATCTGTACCTACAATGACGCACTAGAGAAAGGGAACATGTAGAATCTACTCAAAAGGATCAATTACTTTGGAGGGTATTTTCTACGTTTCAACCGCCTTAAACTTGTAAAAAGTCCACTTTGCAGTCTGGTACCTAAATATTTCAGTTTCTTTGCACTTTTTGGCAACTTTCCAATGAAAGGAAGCCTTTTAATAAAGATTATTTGCGATTAACAGCAAAGCCCAGTGACATCTGGCGGCAACTCGCCAGGTTATGGAAATAGTGTCAAAGCACGGATATGCGTTAGGAACAAAGAGTACCGTTAGTAATAAATACTGTTCAGTACCACAATGTAAAATTAAAGCGGGAATAAATTACTTTCATAAATTTCCAAATGAACAATTAATGCGGGCAAATTGGGCGAAACCAGTGAAAATGTCATAAAATCTTTATGGTTTGATTACTATAGTGAAATATAACACCTTCATAATCTCTTCTTTAGCTTATGATTAGATTAATTGACACAAAAATCGAAATGAGAATAGAACATATGAATGAAAAGTAAATTGTTACTCGGGTACCTACTAAATCTATTAAATTACTCCATTTCTCGTCTATAGGCTTCCATCCATACATCATTACGCATTTAAATATCTGCCCCTCTAAAATAGATCGATACAAATTTCCCACGTAAGTACTTCATGACTTTATATAATTAAATGGTCGAGGTATCCATATTAATTCGAAAATAAAATAAAACACTCCCCCCAGAAATTGAAAAAAAAATCCCGCTGTTTGCGAGTTCAATCCGACAGAACTACAAATGATAAGGAGCTGAAAATTTCACACATTATAGAACACATATGATAATTTAATGCATTCAATTTTTAGAAATATTTGAGTTATGAGAAAATAGTTACAGACATTTGAATTGGGCCGTAGATCAACAGTTTACAATAGCGTTCGAAAAGCACGCGTTTGAGTTTAAACTATTGGTAGCTTGTTATAAAGAATCAGCTGTGTTTTGCACAAAGAAGTTTCCGTTGTTGTCATAATTTGCCATAAACGGTGTCTCCATTTAATAAAGTATCTTGTTGATATGTGGTTTCAAGAATAGAAAATTGTATCTGTATTTTCAGCAAAGAATTAGAAAATGTAGGTATGTATAACTCCCGTTAAGAGGGCTTGGTAGTGAGTTTGACCTTGAAGAGTTTTTAATCGATTTTTATCAATATCTTTTTCCAGTGTAATTGTTAACAAAATAGGGCTATGGACGTGAATTCAGAACAGTTCAATAAAAATAATTCCATAGCTTGTAATTGTTTATTAGATATACTTTGTCCTACAGGTGTTCAGAACCCGAAAATTTAGTAATTTTCGGGTTCTAAACACCTGTTGGACACAATAAAACTAATAGCTTATTCCAAACTATGAAATTATTTTCATTGACCTGTTCTGAATTCACGTCCATAGCCCTATTTTGTTAACAATTACACTGGAAAAAGATATTGATAAAAATCGATTAAAAAACTCGTCAAGGCCACGCTCACTACCAAGCCCTCTTCGAAAGTTAAATACATTCTCACGCATAAACTCAATAAACCAAGGATAAATTCACATAGATTTATTAAAAATTATTTCATGTTCAGTTATGAATTCATAAGTAAACATAAAATCGCCTACTTCCTACAAAGTAACTCAAAACAAATCCTTCTAACACGTAATTTTGTGTTGTTGGATTATTCTGTTTTTTCAACAACAACTTCAGTAATTTTTAAAATTTTTCCCATTCAATAAATATGTTTGAAACTTACATATATTATTTGTCGGTATGTTTTCTAAAATATGTACACTCGGCCAAACAAAACTTGAACGTTGACCAAATTTGAATGACTGCTGGTCATGTCCCATAACCAATCAAAGCTTGTTATTATCATTGAAATGTGAGGTCACCTACTAGAGTGAGACAATGAGATCGCTTAGACTGACTTCTGATGGTGCGATCTTACATTTATCAGCCTATCAGATTTATTGAACGTTCAAGTTTTGTTTGGCCAAGTGTACAAGTTTCAAAACCCTATCTTTAATATTGTCTACATAGTGACCTCACAAACAAGGGGATGTTTTGCGCCACCCGGTATAAGTCAGCACACAGCGCGTGAAATCTCCACCTGACTATACGCACCCGGTCGACCATTAGCAGGCGATAGCAGCGCTACTAGCAGAGGTGGTAACCGCGAATGCTCTTCTTACAGAGTACAGGTAAGCAATATTTTACTGTGTATTGCCTTGCTTGTAATACAGAACATTGTGGAATACATTTACTCCACGACCACCTCCGTCCATGGTAAGCAGGATTCCCAGTTACCAAATACTACGATCACCACACTTTACAGGGATTGGAAACGGTCTGACTACCTGGCCATGGGTCTGGTCCCCTTGAACACAACAAGCATAGAACAGGCGGTTGTGACGTCGCTCTCGTGACACATGTCTATATCTCTCGCCAGAACAGAATTCAAATATTCGACAATGCGCTATCATCACTAGCAGCGGCAAGTTTGAGAAGCTCTTTCAAACCTGGCGGCAATTGTGTGAATCACCTGTGGAAAGCTCCAAAAGCGTACTTTTTTAAATTTCGCGGGTCACCGGCCGGAAGTAAACGGGGGCAGGAAGTAATCAGGTGCAAATCGACGGACCAGACCCTGGGCCGCCTTCATTTAGCATTGGTCTTATGGGAGTGACGTCATAATGCGCAGACGGTTTCCAATCCCTGTAAAGTGTGGTGATCGTAGCCAAATCATACATTACATTTTCTAAAATTATAACTTGAAATTCTCTATCATGGAAGAAAACTTTGACAATATACCCAGCGTTCTGCAAAAAAGGTACTGACATGCAATACATTATGAATAACTTACATAATGGAATTAAAACAATTTTAAAATGCATGAATATATATTTGAGTTATAGTTACCAATTACAATAAATTTACATTAATAAATTTAAATAAAATATTAATGCACATTTAAGCAAGAGGATATTTTAACATAAAATTTCAAAGCAATCAATGACACATGGCATATGAGTGCATCGCGTAGTCGATAGAAAGATCGCAGCTGATGGTACATGCCGCGCCCCCACCAGGACCAGTATCCGTGATGCTGCGCTCCGTTGCGGTGCCAAGAGATGACCGTGGAGACAAGTGTGAAGCAGATGCCGGACCTGGGATGCAAACAATACAGAGTCAGCATTGCTTTTAGTTGTATCCTTCATTATACCAATATAAAGGCAAAAAAAATCCTGGAGTCCTCAAATGATCAAGTTTGTGTACAATACAAAAGATTGCTTGGACAAATTGATTTAATTTCAAATTTAAATAAAACAGTTATTAGAATAACTAAGATCAATTTCGAATTGAACCTCCTTGATTAAACACGCCCACATATGGAAATAAATAAATAATAGAAATAATGATAATCATGTGGTCATGGGTAGCAAACTAGAAATCATCTCAAACCACCAAAAAATCTACAGTCTACATTTCCATTATTTGATAATTACTTTTTTTTTATTTTGTCCACCAATACATTGAATTTCAATACATGCTCTCATACCTCAGTTGCATGTGTGGCATGTGTTGCATGCGAGATCTAATATCCGTTGCCGGAGAAAAACGGCTGCTGCGCCTGTGCTGACGGCTGCGGGTCCACGCAGTGCTGGCTGCGCGCGTGGGCGAGGCGCGTGCGGTGCACCCTGCATCTGGATCTTCGTCACCGAGCTGTAGAGATCGATGAACGCCCACAACTGTTGCTCCGGATCAATGGTTACACTAGCGACGCATTGCTGTTCTTGGCGAACTTCCTGTATGAAAGTGAAAGAGAATAAACACTTATGACAACAATTTACTATCTCGGATACACAAAATGTGAGTTAGTGACTTTCTGCAGTTAGCCCTTAGAAATTGAAACCATCCGTTTGTAAGTCTCAATACTATATAATTTTAGCAGAATAGTTCAAATACGTACGAGTACTTCAGTACACCTTCTAGCTTGGCTGTCCAAATGATGACAGTTTTATTGGCGCTCACATGCAAACTTTTTACCATCCTTTGCATAGCAGACGCATTATAGAGTCCTTGTGTCCTTCAAAAACAATGAAAAGATAGTGGGTAAGAAATTTACAATGCAGTTCAAATAACTGGGAATCAGGGAAAGAAAGTTTCTGAAACAAGGATCATCAATCCACAACACTTCTAAAAATTATAAAATAAAATACCTTTATACAAAAGATACTATATTAGTAGGTACCTACAGTACGTTCTACAAGGACCTTTCAGCGCCTGAGGGCAAATGCCAAAATACAAACGCTAATAAAATGCTGTATACACCTCAGAAATGTGGATTTTCTTTGGTCATCTATTGTTATGAGGTGATGAAGAGGTTGTGTCAGAAAACTAGCCAAAATTAGTGTAGAAAATAGGAATTCTAAATGGAAAATAGATTTTTCGCTGCTGCAAATTCCTTGTAGAACGTACTGTACAACTCAGAACAAAAGTCAAACTCCATTTTTGCAAGTTCTCTGACACATCAGCACTACATTAGTACTACACTACACCGACATTAGCACTAATATTCTATCTCCTAGAAAGAATGTTAGTGCAACTGCTCATTCGAAATGACAAAATCTACCTTTGAAAGGCTGAATGAGAGATCCGTCTGTTGTGTCGTAAACCAACACTCGCTGCCCGGCCGGCTACTATGAGCTGTGATCCTTTGGAATTGAAGCACAGGTCGTAGATGCTGCAAGTAAAAAAGAGATTTCCAAGATCTAGCATACAAGATTGGGCTGATAATTATTGATGAAATCCTGTAGACACTTTTAAAGCTTAAAGATCTAATTGTGCATTTTGAACAAGATTAAACTACCCTACTCTCTTTCTGGACAAGGAAATATTATATAACCTACACCCGTGAACTAACTACCTATCAAATTAATTCCGAAATCTATGTTCCGTTTGAAGTGTAAAATTTGATTATCGTGATTCGTGACTGATGACAGTACAGGACAGAGGTAAAAGAAGTTGGTGAGCAGAGCATAAGGTTGGTGGGTTTGATTGTAAAAAGCAACCAACCACCTCATAAACCATTTATCCATTCAAGGAAGTCATTCCCTATTAGACTGTCACTCAAGTAGCTGCCTGTCCACAACTGAAAAAACTACACAAAATCTGAATCTCTCTTCCTGGCATCCACGATGCAGTGTAAGAGGTGAGACGACGAAGCTCTGAGCGTGTCGAGTATTCTTCACGTTTGGACCTGTGCCACTGGCCAGTCAGTCAGTTACCAACAAGCAGCGCACCTGGCGGAGAACGCGGTACTAGACACATGTCCGGCAGTACGCAGCTGTCGTGAGTTGACCGCTAGGGCGGTCTGCTGTCTGGTGACTGCAAACATGATAGATACTCGAACAAACTTATCATGGGCGGTATAGGTCCGTCGTCTCACCTCTTATAATACTTTGTGCTGGCATCCTATTCTAAATTGCTTGTCACTGTAAGACAACACAGAATCACAGTAAGTAAGTTTATTTCCATTTCAACATTACAAGTAATGTATACAAGCATTGTCAGTGACCCTAAAGCATAAATAATTATGCTTTGTCTTGGGTGTAAGTTGTTTCAATGTTAAATAGATAACACTACCTACATTGTACAGTAAGTCCATATCAAGAGAAACATTAAAAGACAAGGAAATTTAGAATAATCACAGGCTCCCGAATCCGTAAACTTTTTGCTAAAGTGGGAATCTATCACACTGGGTTGCAAACCGCATGGAACCCGCGTATGGACAACATTATCAATGCACATGTGCAGAATGATCACGTGATCCATACGCGGGTTTCAGCCATGGCTTGCCCCAGTGTGATACCCACTTAATGTATGTTTGGTGGATGATTATAGTGGCGGCCCAACTAAGGGTGAGGGATTTTATAACCAATAGGTAGGTAGGTAACTTCCACGAACTCCTTGAGCCGAGTAGGTACTAACTACAAGCCAAGTGAACTCAAAGAGATGGACCGTCTTACCATTGTTCCACTTTATCTCGATCGTGCACCTTGTCTACCCATGCCGGCACCGCTCTCATTTTGGTTTAATGAATCTGGCAGTGCCTGTTGGAGAGATTGCTGCTACTTGTCTTGTTCAAGTTTGTTTACATCTAGGTTGCCTGGCAACAGTCAGTGGCATTCAGGCTAGGAATGTTTTAGAACACCGGCATGTTTACAATAGAGTTTAGTATATAATTACAGAAACAAAATTCTAATCTAAGAGACACATAACGACTCAGTAGTCAGTACTATGAAACCAGTTTTCGACAATCACAGCTTTCGAGTTTGACAGATTGTGACAGATAAAAACTCACAGCCTTCTTGTGCGCTCGTTCCTCGTTCGCCGCCTTCGGCATTAATATTAAAAAGGCTGTGGTACAGTTTGTTCAAATCTTCTGTACAATGATTATGGTGGTGAAGATGGCAACGAAAATGATGTACTACGCTAGCACCAACACTACAAAATGAAAATCAGCTAGAACTAGGTAGCACATTCATGTTAGCGGATTTTATTTGGAGAGTTTAGGTTGGCAAAGTGTGAATTCAGATGGAAGGTCTGGATGGTGCTGCTTAGTTACACCCTAACGGCGTTGTAAGCGTAAATTGAACAGCCTATACTTGATGTTAAACTTCACGTTGCCAACTTCAAGGAAGTTTCCCTAGATTCAGGGAAATTTGGGTGTCGTCAGGGAAACAGAGAAATAGTTGTAAATCTAGGGAAAATGTCTTACTTTCAAATAAATTCCCAGGAAATCCAATTTAAGCCTTTAAAATTTTCAAAAAATTTCAAAAATGTTTGTATTGCATTGCGTATTGCAAGGAAATGATAGATAATGTAGGAATTGAACACTCTGATATGCTCTGATAACAGGGAAATATGTGAAAATCTAGGGAATTTTTAATGATCTATCAGGAAAATTTGCTTCAAAGTAGTTGGCAACACTGATTTGTTGACCAACAAATCGTCTCATCTGTCCGTTCAATTTTTACCTAACGTCAATTTGCTTTAATTCATTTTCAACGATATTTGTAATGTAAATCGTTATCTGTGAGACATTCTGTGAGATATAGGTAGGTAAGCGTTTTACAGTTTTAATTTGCCTACCTAGTATTTTGTTTTAACAGATTCGGTTTTTTCGAGTCATAAGGACAACCCTAGGTAGGTACTTCTCACCTGGGATGTTGTTCCAACCTAGGTAACTTACCCTAGGTAGCAGGTAGCCTAGACTAGGTAGGTACCTACTTCGTTTCCTATTTTACACAATGGGTTCTGTGTTACCTTTTTCTACAACTAGGTTCAACTGCAATTACAATGTAATGCATGTAGTTGTAACGCAATGCAACTAGGTACAACTGCATTGCGGTTGCCTAGAAATTATTTCAGTGTTACAGAACAGACTACAGAAGGTTCTGTGTTCTGTAGGTTCTAGACCTAGGACCTACAGAACAGGTCTAGATTAAAAGAAAGGGAACACACCCAAAGACTACCCATTTCTCCAACATATAAAATTATTTTGTGTAGCTTTGATCATAACCTCCTTTTTGTTTCATTTGTACATACCTACACTAGGTAATTGAAAATTAGTGTTTCTGTGAAGATTTTGCCTTACTAGGTACTAATACATGTCTTCCTGACATTCCATTTATTGCTTCTTTAACTGGGTACCTACCTAATCTGCATTATCCTAGGATGTAGGTACTACTGAGCGCGTACCTAGGTAGTACTGTTGTTTTCAACCTTGAATCATTGAGGTACTTTTACCAAAACCTCTAGACTCTAGAGACTTCTCGATACATAATCGAGATGTCGAATTTGCAACTGATTAGGTCAAGCCGATGATTGATAAGGATTTAGCAGTGGAGTAAGAACGAAATGCTTCCTTGCAAAGTTGTTCTATCATGATGTCTAGCAAAAGTTCCCTACCTACTTCATATAATAATTGTTTACCTATTAAGATTGGATTGAGTGTGTAGTAGTAGGTAGTTAGGACCTTTGCAGCTAAGAAGATTCTTTTACAATTCCATTGTAATTTCAGGTGAGCTCTATCTACCGCGGATACTGGGTACCTACCTCCATCTGCCACTAAAACCAGTCGGTGCACTGATGACTTGAGTCATGGCAGACTTAGTCGATTGCTTCGTGTGCGGTGAAAGTCTAACCAACGAAGGTGTCCAGTTGTTGTCAGCGCAAACACCTTACTCGAAAACTGAACTTCAAACGATGATAAGTCAACTCCTGGGCAATGAATTGATGGTGGTGTACTCAATGGACGATATGATATGTAAACGTTGTTTTGCGCTGCTGAATTATTGTGATAAACTGGAAACGGATTTGCACAGAGCTCAAAAAGATCTCGCTGGTTACTTTAACAAGAAATACAAACTTTTTGATGCTCTGTACAACCCAAAGACACAACAAAACGGCAGTGAAGGTTCGTATTAGTTACCTACCTGCATGCAACAATCTTAATAATTCATAATCATTCATTTTTTGATGCCTTACTGATTCTTGAAACTCATACTTTCAAATATCTTCTCTCTCCCCCCCCCCCTGCCCACACTCCACACCCTCAACAAAATAAAATCCCATGATTTTAATCTGATCATGAGTTTTGATATTCCAACCTATTGCTATCAACTCAACAGTAGAGCCCCTTCAATTTCAAATTACTTTTTTAAACAAAGTGTGGTCTGTGTGAAGTGTGTGTAGGTACTTATCTAGTATCTAGGTACCTACCTACTTGTATCTACATACTTTTTGAGTATCTTGTACCTGTATCTCGATTCATTTCATTAAAAGTATCTTTACCTGTATCTCAATACGTTTTATGAAGTATCTCTTACTTTTCAGATACTTAGATACCTACATAGATACTTTATTATAATTAGGTTATTTACCTATGTTCAATTATTTGGAGAATATTGAATAACATTTTGAAAAATCCCGACATTTAGTCCGCGAGGTGATCCATTCAATTATCATTTTGAGTTGTCAGTTTTAACTTTTAATGTATACTTACCAGTGGTGGCTCGTGACTTCAATTATTGGTGGGTCTGCTAATTTATAACGACGCTATACCTATATACACAAATAAAGACAGTGAAAGACAGACAATCGCTCAACTTACCTTATTTGTACAGGAACTTTGCTCTCCCCTCTCTCTGCGTTGCAAATAAGTACCTTTATAAGAAAGTAATAATTATTAGAATAATTATTACTTTCTTATTGCAGTTCAGTTCCTATCTCGTTTACTAAGTTCTTTGTGATAAGACGTTTGATTTCAAGCTTTTGTTCCAAAAGGTAAACTTGAAAATGAAGTTAATAGAAGAGAGTCGATATAATTATGATAAATAATAATTTGCACAGCACAACACTATACACACGATACCACGTCTACTTTCAAGCAAAGTCTTGGCAACTATGAATCATTTTCTCATAAAATTCCAAGTGCTCCGTAGTCGAAACAAACTGAAGCAATGTAATGCATCTCGCTCGCCTACGCGCGTTCTTGTCGAACTCCCGATCGTGCATAGAGGGCTAGGTGGTCGGATCAGCCCCATGGAACGATTTGTAGTCTCGAGTGAGTTTCGGGTGAGGCGTGATTACACAGCACGATTTTGTCACGCTCAGCTCGAAGAGACATGGAGAATACTGCTACTAGTGTAACAACTCCTACGGGCTAGCCCCTAGCCGAGCCGAACTATCCCGAACGTCCGACACACAGAGGCGGGATTTTAGCCGAGAACAACGCGCGTTTATTTGAATCATATTTGAATAAGTGGCCCCTCCTGATGTAAAATAATTACACTAATTTACGTCAATTAACAAATAATTTTTGCACTAATGATTTCTCATACAAAAACATTGCTCTTAAGAAAAATATAATATACTTTAAAAAGTGATCCTTAAAAATCCTTGTTTAGTGGGGTATAGCCCCACTAGCCCTTATGGACGAGCCGCCACTGATACTTACCTATATTTTGTTAGAGTTTGATTAAAATTGAAACTAGGTTCTATTGAGAGCCATTTATTTTTCATTGAATAAATTAATTTTATAAATTGTATACAATATTACTATTTTTGGCAGTATGTGTACCTACTACGCCAGAAGGTCCAATTTCCTTTTATCACTTCACATTCAGTTCCAAATCATGCTGATGATATCCCTAATCGTCAGAGAAAACATAGATAAATAGATGTAAATAGATAATCATGTTCAATATGCTGGAATACCGTATTTACTCGCATTAGCCCGCACCCGCGTATAGTCCGCACCCCTGATTTTGAAACTGGTTTTTCGAAAAATGCATTTACTGCATGTATAGTCCGCATCCCCTGTTTTGAGATTTCTATATATACCCGCGGACTATGCAAATAAATATGGTCCTATACGGAATGTTCAATGAATAACAAGTCAATTATTTAATACATTTTTTGGTAATAATTAATTTTTCAAAAATGTCAAATTTATATGGCTTTTAAAGTTGCATGAATAACTTAGAGAAAAAGTATCTATGTATCTAAGATACTTTTAAAAGTATCTTGTATCTGTATCTCGATACATTTCTAAACCAGTATCTTGTACTGTATCTCGATACTTTTTCACCCAAGTATCTGTATCTCGATACTTTAAAAAAGTATCTTATACAACACTGGTGTTTGGAAAATGGTTTTGTGTCAATACTAACGCCTCTGAACCCTCCCCCCTCAAGTTCGTAATAAATTGTCACCATCCCCATTTGTGTCATATCAATAATACCGCAACTTCCTTTATTTCAGAAAACATCACGGTAACTGACCAGGCGAGAAACTTGAGCCCAACATCCGATGAACCACTTGAGTCCGATAATGTTACAATCACTGAAGCAAATGAGACCCTACAAACTTCGAGGAAGTCAGACAAGCAATACTTTCACCACTGCAAGTCTTGTTTCTTCAAAACCACTTCCCAGTCGTCGCTCGATGAGCACGTTAAACAATGCCAGAAGTACAAGTGCTCAATATGCGACGACAAGGTATTCAAGAATGAGAAACAGCTGCAACATCACTTGATGTCTGCGCACCTAACCAACTGGCTGTGTCACTTCTGCGGCTCCTCGTTCAGCGACCAGGTGGAGTACACGTCTCACATGAAGGTTCACCTCTCGAGCTCGTCGTACAATCCGCCTCAGCCTCAAACGCAGCTCAACGTTCACAAGAACTCCTTTGGAGAGTACGAATGCAATCTGTGCGACTTCAAATCTACGCTTAAAAGAAACTTCCACAAACATGTTCGAATGCACGCTCCGAAAGTTTTGAAATGTCGAAAATGTAACGCTAAGTTTACGAATAAGGATGAGTTAAGGTCACATGTCACAAGCCACGGACTATTCCATTGTGATTTTTGTTTCAATGTATTTAAAAAGCAAAATCTCTTGAATGACCATATTACGAAAAACCACCAATATTCAGAAACTTTGTCACTATATGAATTGCTACAACCTGACAAAGTGTACTTAGAAGAAATCGGTGACGAGAATATTGCAACGTTGAAAGACAGCGTGACTGGCGGGACACTCTTTGCTAACTCGTTAAACTCTGCAATTCAGCATCAATGTCAGTTCTGTTCTTTGTCTTTTCTCAGTATAACTGTTCTACACCAGCACTTGGAAACCCACGGACGCTCAGAAAATCTTGAGGTCCCTTCTGAAAATGAGACCGCCATCATATCTGATTTTGAAAATGACAATAATCTGGATGGCCTGTTTGACGAATCGCGATTCTCGACTGTATTAAGTAATATTGACCACTTATTTCAGCCTATTACGAACACAAACACAATACCTAATGACATAAGTTTGAACGTTTTGGAAATCGGAGACCAGCAGGAAACATTAGATCAAGTTTACAAAGATGATTTCTACCTTGATACTTCTAATATTTCAGTGTATGACATTATAGAGATGGTTGATACCAAGAAGTTGTCTTCAATAGATCCAAGTAATTTTTTGAATATCGAACTAAACTCTGCTAAAACCGGTAAAGTTCCACTAAGTGCTGAGAGACTAGAAGAACCAGGCTTACCAGATATATCTGAAATCGAAGGGTTTGAGTGCGCCATTTGTGCCTACCAAACATTAGATCAAACCGACTTGAAAAGACATTTCAAGGAGCACAATGACAATAAGTCCTATATGTGCAGCATTTGCAACAGGCAGCTGTCGAGTTATCAGAAACACAAAAGCCACATCAAGAGTCATCAGCGATCTCCCGGCACGGTCAAGTGTTTACATTGCACGGAGAGTTTCTCCGACAACTTCCTTCTGCAGCAGCACATCCAAGAGCAGCATCACCGAGAGAAGCTTCAGCACAAGTGCCAGTTCTGCGAAGAGCGATTCAACACGAAGAAGGCGATGAAATGCCACGAGGAGACTCATCCCGAGCGCTACTCGTTGCCGTGTCCCTCGTGCGACCAGCTGTTCCTGCGGGAGAAGCAGCTCAAGGACCACATCAAGCTGGAGCATCGGGATCTGCACTGTCGCTTCTGCGGCAAGGAGATCCTGAAACCCAAGACACTTCACTTGCACGAGCTCCGCCACTCCAAGGCCGAGGAGAGCTACAAATGCCCCGAATGCCAGCGAGTGTTCAAGACCAAGACGGGTCTGCGGCATCACGCAGCGGTGCACACCGGCAACTACACGTACTGCTGCAGCTACTGCGGGCGCGGCTTCATGTCGCGCATGATGATGGAGGAGCACATGAGCAAGCACACCAAGGAGAACCGATACGTCTGCGACATCTGCGGCAAGAAGTTCGTGTTCCAGGGCACGTACTGGCTCCATCGCAAGTTGCACGACAACCCCTTCCCGTACAAGTGTGAGGACTGCGACCGCTTGTTCCGACACTCTTCTCGGCTGGCCGTCCACAAGCGGAAGCACACCGGCAAGCGGCCGTACAAGTGTCAGCACTGTCCGCTCACGTTCACTGTCAGCGGCACGTTGAAGCGGCATCTCATCTTGCACACCCGCGTCTATCCCTTCAACTGCGAGGACTGCAAGCGCGGCTTCACGACCAAGCACAAGTATACCTCGCATCGCGCCAAGCTGCACAACGATCAAGACTTGGCTCCTCTCAAGCAGCAGGGCGAGTTCATCATGGATGTTCAAGACACCGTGGACGACGCATCCGTGGGAGTCGAGCTGCTGGATTGGGATGCAGACAAACAGGATGGATACAACTTCCAGCTGACCAACGGGGACGACCTGCATGAGCCGGACGACCTTGTCCTGTGCTCGGTCATCACGGACAATGTGCTGGTCGACGGCATGGGGAACCCCCAGATGGTGCAGATTGTGCTGGACGACACTTCACAGCCAATCACTTCGGCCGAGGAGGAGAGTGTATTTATGTTAACAGACTTGTGGTCTTATCAGTAAATAAATAAGTTAATATCTCGGTTTGCAATGGTTGAAAGTCCGTTTTTATGTTGGATTTTTTTAAGAGGACATCTTGAGTACCTAGGTACATCTTTTACATCTTACTTAAGTATATCTTAAGTACCTAGGTACCTAGGTACCTATACAGGGCTGCCACTTAGTCACTTTTATCACTTAAAGTTACTTTTTTGGTCTCCAGTCACTTTTATTTACTTTTTTACAAGATTAGTCACTTTTCTTCCTTTTTTTGGATATCTGGAGTTGGATTATATATTCAAAGTCTGGAGTGAAAACTGGGAGATATTAAAAAAAAAATTGAAAATCAAAATACACCTCAGAACGTCTCAAAACTGATTTCAAAGTGTCACAAAACCAAAAACCGCCCTGCGGGGCAAGGTTTTTGGGGCATGCCCCCCACACCTTGTTAGAGTGAAAACTGGGAAATTAATACAAAAAAATGAAATTCAAAATACACCTCAGAACGTCTCAAAATTGATTTCAAAATGCCGTAAAACCAAAAAACGCTCTGCGGGGCAAGGTTTTTGAGGCATGCTCCCACACCTTATTGAAGTGAAAACTGTGAAAAATTTAAAAAAACAAAATACACCTCAGAATGTTTCAAAATTGATTTACAAGTGTCAAAAACCCCAAAACGCCCTGCGGGGCAACGTGGGGGAGGGGGCGCGCCTTAACATGTGGCAAATTTTGTTCCTTCACTTGCCCCCCCCCCTGGCAGAAATCCTGCCAGTACACCATCCCCCCATGGACTGACTTCCAATTCGACCACTGATGGGCCCAATGTCAACAAAATGGTCTTTCGAGATGAACATGCAGCTTGTTCAAGAGTTTGTGACTATTGACGATTCTGCCTATTTTAATACATCTATTCATCGGAAAATGAGAATAAATTGTGAAATTATAGGAAATTAGTCACTTCTTAGTTACTTTTTCTGTACATTTTTGTCACTTTTTCCTTAATTTTAGTCACTTAAATCACTTTTTTGAAGGATCTTGGTCAGTGGCAGCCCTGCTATAGTTTTTGTACCTGTTGTAAATTATTCTTCATTAACTGTTTAGGTTATTCATCATTAAAAAATATTCATTAATTCAAATGTTTCGTTTCTTTATTTGTATAATAGGTACACAAAAGGGCGACATTCATTGTTCGACTCTAGGAGCCCCATCCTGATCTTCCATGTAATGTGATCTTCCATGTATTCAATTCAAATATGATTCAAATAAACGCGCGTTGTTATCAGCCAAAATCCCGCCTTAGCTTGTCGGACGTTTAGTTCGGCTCGGCTCGTGCGTTTCACCGCACGATTGTGAAAAAACGATTTTTTGCAATACCTAACGCAGTCTTGAACTGGGGGGACGAAATATCATTTTTTTCCCACTTCAAACTATAATTTTACTAAACTGAACATCAGCATTTCAAGTTAATTTCGAAATTCCTTAATCAGGTAGGTAGGTAGGTATATGGTTACTATGGTAGGTAGTTGGAGAGAAATTGTATTGTATTTTATTATCATCCCGTGGACAAGTACATAATACATGTATGGGTATCGTCAGTCGTCAGCCAATCGTCAGGGTCATTCCACGGGAATTCGACCAATTTTGAATAAAAGTGTCCGCAGCATGATTTTAAATTTTGTTTAAATTTTGCACATAGTTGTTACCTAATATGCTTAGCTTAGACATATCTTGCTTTTATTTTTGCGATGCATCGTATGATGCCAAAGTTTAAATCTGACGAAAAATGCTTTTGCTTTTGTATATATGCTTTTGTAATACGCTTTTATATTACAACGTTCATTGAAACAAGTAAAGATATCAACTTGAAATCAACGGCAATCTGTTCCTTTAGTATGACACTATTGTTGTAAATTACATGGCTTTCATAGAATATCCACACAAGTAGTAAAAATTTGGGCTCAAAAGCCACATACATTTTGAATTTGTGAGCGACCGAAGCGTGCAATCCTTTTGGCTTCATTTGGCACGGACCTCTGTTTTTTTTTGCTTTTTTTCCACACAGCTCTACAGGTCGCACCATTTCTTCGAGCTGAAATTTTGCACACATGTAAAGACCAAAACTGCGGTTTTCTGGCCCTAATTTTTTTGAAATACATTGGTTCAAATGATAAAAAAATAACTTTTGAATGGTTGATCTGAT
The DNA here is from genome assembly GCA_934045905.1 of Leuctra nigra. Taxonomy (NCBI): domain Eukaryota; kingdom Metazoa; phylum Arthropoda; class Insecta; order Plecoptera; family Leuctridae; genus Leuctra; species Leuctra nigra. The sequence goes on along the minus strand of OW203763.1, from coordinate 33,140,853 downwards.
CATTTTGAAATTTTGCAAGATCATTTCCTAAATACCCTAACATATGGGGGCCTCATTATTGAGTCTCTCAAGGGTCAATACATTGTAATATGTACTATTGTAATGTGAAAAGGAAATAAAACTATGAAAACTATGAAACTATGAATATTGTCTCAATTTCTACAAAGTTTCAATCAAATCTTGGTTAAAATTTAAAAAAATATTCTGTTTGGTCGAAAATAAAAATGTACCGATTAAGTTCAAATTTTCCATGAGGTTCAAGACAAACATTATTTCATGTTATACACATTCTCAGCCCAATCAATCATGTATCTACAGAATGATTACCATTTAATGAGTTTTGATAGAGGTGTCAAAGGAGATTGTGAACAAAGTTTCAAATCCACGCCACATGGATTTGCTATTCAACTCGTCCAGAGCCTATAGATATTGGCTAAGAAAAACGGGAAATAATGTAGGCGATATCATTGATTGAGTGGATCGTGTTTGGTAGGAGTTGTTCCTCTTTTCGGTGCTCGCTCAGCAACGCGTTACACTGAGCGTTTTCCTAGTTAGCTTATTTATGACCTTACCTTACCTACTATTTTATGAAGGGCTTGATTAAGAAAACCAAAATATTTGTAAAATTACTATCCATCTGCATCAACATTTTTTACCCTTATCACGTTTGTGTTTTTTACTCCTTCTAACAGAAAACACGTTTTAACAATTGAATTTCAATCGGTCAAAATTTTGCATATTTGACCCTATTTTACAGTCTCACTTTTAAAACTGTTTAAAATAATCCTACTTCTACAAACTCCCGCAAGTTTAATGTTGTGTTTCGGAATATCTACAAAAAATTCCACAATTTACATAAAATTCTCCTATAATTCCTATATTTTTGTCTAGAAATGTCCTATTATTCCTTTATTTTTGCCTAGAAAAGTCCTATAATTTCAGCCAAAATTGACTATAAAAACTCAAATGGTGACTAAAAGGCATGTACATATATAGCGTCGTTATAAATTAGCAGCCCCACCAATAAATGAAGTCAGGAGCCGGCACTGCTAATTACACATTAATACAATAAAAATAATGACAATAATAACAATTTTCTAAAGGGCATAATAAAGTCATCATTCGCGGCATGATAAAGATAAAGATAAGATACTCAGACAAAGATAAGATCATAAGATAAAAATAAGGGTATTATTGCATAGCATACTGTATAGTATTATTGATAAAAATTACCCTCATTATCATTATAATATCTACTAGAATAACGCGTTGATGAGCGAGCACGGGTACATGCAAATTCTCCAACAGGAAATGCGTACACAACGCATAAAACATATCTATACATCCATGTTGAATTGAAATAATATGAGACACTCGTCATAGAATCATCATAAAGTATAATATGCTTTTCATATAAACTTGAAAATGGCATCTAAGCACCCTGGTACATAAAAAGCAAATCAGATTCAGTTCAATTGGCACTGGAAAACATTCATTTCGATACTTCATTACTGACAGCTATTAAAAATGTCAATAAGTGCATAAGTTCTTAACTGATTAGGAAGAAAAATTGTAAAATAAGAGACAATGTTGGTCTTACTGACCATGCAAAATATGAGTTTGATCACATTTATCGAAGACCATTTTCTTTTTACAACCTGTCACTGTCAGGAGATGTTTATTTAAATTTTAACCAATGAATGGATTTCAAAAAAATTAGGATCTGCAAAAAGAAAAAGTTGGCTCTACATGTGTGCAAAATTTCAGCTTGATCGAAGAAAAACTCTAGACCTGTATAGCCAAAATATGAGTTTGATCAGATTTATCGAAGACCATTTTCATTTTTCAACCTATCAGGAGATATTTATTTAAATTTTAACCAATCAGTGGATTTCAAAAAAAATAGGGTCTGCAACGCCAAGAGAATGTCCGAACACGTGTGCAAAATTTCAGCTCGATCGAAGAAAAACTCTGACATGTATATCGACAGTAACAGAAAAAAAGAGGTCCGTGCCAAATGAGCCAAAAGAAGACGCTCGCTTCGCTCGCTCAATTAAAAAAAAACATTTGTCATCATCATAAAAATGTATTTTTAACTACATTTACTACATTAAATTAAATTAAGTCAAATTGAATTAACACTTGAGTACTCAACTGATAACAAAGTAGAAATCTTTTACTATATAATTTCGGATTGAACTTTGCTACGTTACAATTTTAAGCTACTGCAACTATCTCTTGTCATTTTTTTCATTTATTTTTAATCTTAATTCTTTCTTCAGGTTTGACGATTTAAATTTTGATGAATGGTGTTGGAGAATATCCAGGCTGTCCTTCTTTCTCTCTCCGATGTTATAACTTATGGATATCACTTCTTGCTTTTAGTTTTTCACGCAGGTATTGAGGTTGGCCAGTCTTCATTTAACCTTGTGGACCGTGTTTAGTATATGGGCTTTTCTTCCCATATCCCTCGAATAAGGGAATTCGAGTGATACCACGTGACTAAACATATAAAACACGAAATTGGCCAAACTATTGCACCTAAGAGGAAGATAATGTATTTCCTCATTGAGAAAATACAAAATTTCAAATCATTTCGTCAACCCTCCCATATAGAAAAGTTACGTTACCAACTGATGACATTTACTTAACCAATAGATGACATTCAGAAAATTACGTGACCAAGTAGTGTCCAACAGATGACTGGTGATGACCAACTGTTTTAGCTGACCATTTTAAGGTAACCAATAGGTTACCATCTGGGTACCATCTAATGACAAATTAGGGACAATTTTGGTTCGCGGTGGTTAACTGTTTGTTACGAGTCATGTATGTTACCAAGTCGTAACCATGCGCGACCGACATGTGACCAACTGGGTACACATTTGGTTGCAAGGGGTAACCTCTTAGTCATGAGTATTTGTTAGTTACCAAGTCGTAACCATGCGCGACCGACAAGTGACCAACTGGGTACACATTTGGTTGCCGGTGGTAACCTCTTAGTCATGAGCACTTGTTAGTTACCAAGAGGTGACATTGGACGACCGACATGTAACCAACTAGATACACATTTGGTTGCCGGTGGTAATCTCTTAGTCATTAGCACTTGTTAGTTACCAAGACGTGACATTGGACGACCGACAAGTGACCAACTGGGTACACATTTGGTTGCCGGTGGTAATCTCTTAGTCATGAGCACTTGTTAGTTACCAAGACGTGACATTGGACGACCGACAAGTGACCAACTGGGTACACATTTGGTTGCCGGTGGTAACCTCTTAGTCATGAGCACTTGTTAGTTACCAAGAGGTGACATTGGACGACCGACATGTAACCAACTAGATACACATTTGGTTGCCGGTGGTAATCTCTTAGTCATTAGCACTTGTTAGTTACCAAGACGTGACATTGGACGACCGACAAGTGACCAACTGGGTACACATTTGGTTGCCGGTGGTAATCTCTTAGTCATGAGCACTTGTTAGTTACCAAGACGTGACATTGGACGACCGACAAGTGACCAACTGGGTACACATTTGGTTGCCGGTGGTAACCTCTTAGTCATGAGCACTTGTAAGTTACCAAGACGTGACATTGGACGACCGACAAGTTACCAACTGGGTACACATTTGGTTGCCGGTGGTAACCTCTTAGTCATGAGTACTTGTTAGTTACCAAGAGGTGACATTGGACGACCGACAAGTGACCAACTGGGTACACATTTGGTTGGCGGTGGTAACCTCTAAGTCATTAGCACTTGCTAGTTACCAAGACGTGACTATCTAACGATAACACATGACCATTTGAAGACGAATTTTGGTTTCCGGTGACCAAGACGTTACTAAGACTGACAATCTAGTGACCAACTTGTTGAAAAACGAACATTTTCGTTATTTTCGTTTCAGCTTCAATGTCGGGGGAAGTAACATATTGTTAGAAGGACTTCAAATAAGAATATTTTCTTGAGATATAATTGTGTTTTTCCTGTTAATTTCGCAAACCTAGCGTTGCAATAGTACATTTTGGATGCGGAATTAAATACAGAATCCGAATCTGAAGTCAGATTTAAAAAATATGAAAACAGACAAGAAATAAATGCAATAAACTGTAGTGTGAGAGCCTTTAGGTCGATAAGGGCCATATTCATATAGATATTTAGGGTATAAGGAACCTTATGACTTTCAGATTCCACTGTGTGGAATCGGTTTTAACTTTATATAATAAATGTAATAATGTACACAAGTACCTACATTTATTAACTGAATATTATGATACGGATTATTAGTGCAGTTAATTCAAAACGCGTCTCGGTTTTCCCGTAATTTGATTTTCATTTGTATACAGAGGTATCGACTGGATTACTGTAAAAATCCAGAATTCTGCATCAATTTCTCACTGCTAATTCCTCAATGGCTGAAAAAAATTTGGTCTGTAGGCTGTAGTCACATCATGATGTTGATCAAATTGAAATCTTGAAATCTTTCATTTATTGAGATTATACCTTGTAGACTATAGGAAAACGCTCTGTGTAACGCGTTGATAAGCGATAGCCTCCGTATTACATGCGATTTGATATGCGTTTGCAAGTTTCTGCTCTACCTTGGAAGAACCGAATTGAAATTATTCAAAGAAGCAGTGATAAAATATCTGAAATTTCCTCCAAGAAATTGTAGAACATTGTGTCCATAAAATGTCCATAACAAGTCAAGACCAGATTAGTCTGAAAATTGGCAAAAATAATGTTGGTCCCGATTACCATGCAAAATTGGAAGCTAATCGGGCAAATGGTTCTAGTTTTATTTTTTTAATCACGTGATCCTGTTCAAAAACTGTGTAAATGAGACCGCTCGTACGACATTAGACGTGCAACATTTCAGATCGATTGCTTGAAACGGTTTGATCTAGGCACTGCTGGCCTATGCACATACAGACCCATACAGGCAGCAGAAAAAAAGGAAGTGTTATAGAGTTAATGATTTTCAGAAAAAAAATATATAAAAAAATGTATACTCATGGTTGTTGAAATCCATTAGGTTGTGTAGCTTACTGCTAAATTAAGAAAGCTAATTTTTTCCTTTTTTCAGCCTATCCTGTGGGAAACGCAATTACTCTGGATTATCTCTCGGATCTTACTACCGGATCATTAGCGGATTGATCGCTTGACAAATCAGCTGCAGGATCGAGTGTTCAGTGACTGAGCGAGTGCGGTTTTTAGTGAGTGCAATTCACCGTAAAAGGGGACATTATTGACTATTTACCACTATTTTATGCCAGTGAAAATACAATTTTTAAATCAAATACTACCTATTATAGAATTTTTAAACAATGATATATTATTAGTGCAGGGACAACATTATATTCGAAAGATTTTCTTCACTTACACTTTACATTAGGATGAATCTGGCTGTATAATTAAAACGGAAAAAATTAGTAAAATCTGTGTTATTTATTTGATCAATTCTCAATGTGAACTTTGCTGAAATTTTGCCAATTTTGCTGTTTATTTTGTTATATGTTTGTAATATTACATTTATATTTGGAGGCTTGATAGTGCATTTATGTTTTACTTCAGTTTATTTAATTTCAATTAAATGCAGAAATGCAATTTGAATAATCAGCGTTTTATGAACTCATCAGTTGTGTGCATCTTAAAACGTCATAGCAGAAGGTTGAATTGAATTGAATTGAATTGAAGGCTATAGAAATTATGAATGGAAATGCAGACTTCATAAAGTGCTCATTTAACTTTTGAGTTCACAAAACATATATATTGTAAATTTTTTCCCCCACATCCACTCTCCTGACGTCATCATTACCCATCCCAGTACCAAGCGTGGTCACTAAGTGGTCATTTTATGTCATTTATTGGTCAAGTGATTGTCATAATTGGTTAGTAAGTGGTCAGGATAGGAACTAAATATTGGTCAACAAAGGTAACCTAACGGTCGTACCTGGTCGAGAATGGTTACGTAATAGTCACAATTGGTTAGTTGGTGGTCAGGATAGGAACTAAATGTTGGTCAACAAAGGTAACCTAGTGGTCGTACCTGGTCGAGAAAGGTTACGTACTAGTCACCATTGGTCAGATGAATGTCATGAAAGGAGATTAGTATTGGTCAGCAGGTGTTACCTTGTGGTCATAGTTGGTCCAGAAAGGTTATGTACTAGTCACAATTGGTAAGATGATTGTCATGAAAGGAACTTACTTTTGGTCAACAGGTGTTACCTTGTGGTTATAGTTGGTCGAGAAAGGTTACATACTAGTCACCATTGGTAAGCTGAATGTCATGAAAGGAACTTACTTTTGGTCAACAAGTGTTACCTTGTGGTCATAGTTGGCAATCAAGCTGCACTTAATCGACGTGACCATTTCTCCCAGCTCGTCGACCAACTAGTGACCCTATGACACATATGTCACTAGTTGGTCAGAGCAAGTGGTCACTTTTTGTAAGCTATTGGTAACCTAATAAATGTTACTAGTTGGTCACTAAAATGTCAAGTCAAATTTCTATATGGGCTTTGTCTCCAATCGTATCCAAAAGAGTGCCTGCAAAACGCGGCAAAATCGCACGCGCTTGCACCACCTTAAAGTCAACAATGAATAATACTTTCGAAGTATCAATTGTAGGTGATCAAATCGCTGAAATTTCAAGTCCAAAGCGGTTAAAAAAATGGACCTATTTCATTCTTGAAATTCAAAATTTTCCCGGGCCTTTGCGGCCCGGTCGCGAGAATTTTTCTGGCAAAGACTTCGTAAATGGGATGTAAATTGACTGTGACAAAAACTCTAATTTACTTATTTATACAAATAGAACTCTGATTTATAAGTGTAGTATACATACTGTGTTCTGGACAGCTATTATATCAGTAAAATGAAGGATATATTAACAGTAAATATGCTCTATTTCGAATTTAAAAATCGAACATATTTTACTCTAGAGGGTTTTCACGACCCCAATTTCATCCCAGAGCTATCATGAATAACATTTGAAAACATAATATAGTTGGATCAACCATTTATTTCACTTCAAAAATGTTAAAACTGGAATTTTATAAAAATATTTTTTTCTCCCATTTACGAAGTCTTTGCCAGAAAAATATTCGCGGCCCGACCCGCATGTTGCTGGTGGACAGTGTTATCCACAAATATCGAATGGTCGATTTTACCATTTTTACTAAATATTAAGCCTTACTCCAATATATTTTTGTATTTTCAACTTTGGGTGACTTCCCTACCTGCCGCTGCAAGTGTGACATCAGCGCTCAAACATGTGGCAACCCTCCTAGCAGCTTTAGCAATCTTTTGAAGAATTACTGTATTCAGACCCAGACATATTTTTTTGCCCTGATTTTGGTGAAATTTATTATCCTAAGAGAAAACCTTTTGAGAAAATTTGAAAAAAATATTAAAAAAAAAAAATTATCGATGATTTTTTATGTTTTAATATATTTTTTGGACTAATTAAAAATTCATTGTTACGGTGTATTTTTTTTTTTAAATGTTAAAATATAATCTATGGGGTTCAGTTATGGCATTGAAGCAATAAAACTTTTATTTTATTAAAATAAATCTTTTATTTTATTTTTTATATTTTTTTATTTTTTACAATTTAATTAAATTATTGTACAATGTGTTTTACCATGGCGCTCATTTCTTTTTGGTAGCTAATATTCAGATGATTGTCACAGCGTCGACCAATAACATACAATCTTCAAAAAAATTATGTTATGTGCTTCAACCTATGTTACATCTAAAAATATTGAACTGCAAGTCCCTACGACTTCGGTGGCTCAGCAAATAAATACCGAAGTCGGGCACTTTTTGTGTATCCTACAGCTACAGGATACCAGGGGCCAGATTCACAAAAAGTATTATCTCCTAATACGTACTATCTTTGTTATTATCTTTCATTTAACATGGTGTTTTTCATATTAAATCAAAAGATAATACGTATTAGCAGATAATACCTTTCGTGAATCCAGCCCCAGGGGTCTGAGGTAGAGTCTGAGGAGGGTATATATGATACTTCATGTTCCGATAGATGTGTCAACCCATCATATCATCACCAAATGTTGATGTCGCGTAGTTTTGCTCACTTTATGTCTCTTTTAACCAGTTTTTTTTGCCACTATTAGACCACTTTTTTATCCATCTTGGGTCTCTACTGTTCCTTTTTTGGTATAGGTAAGTAGAGTGGCAACCACTGTACATGTTATAGTCAGAACAATGCTGCCAATATGCATTCCATGACTTGGTCGTTTAGTGCATGTCATCGTGGGTACCGAAATGTCAAATGAAAGTTTGCCACACTGTGACACAATCAATCGCCAGTAGAACTTCGTCCTAACAAATACTAAAATGAAGAAAGAAAAAATAAACAGAAGTGAGACAAATGCGGAGAAGGGATGCAATCCTATATAATGGTTAGATATGGCGAAATGAAATGAATTCAAATGTAATTACCTTCATGGCAACATTTTATTGAATAATCCATACAATGTTATGAATTCTAAAATTAACTGACTGCTTTAAAAGATCAGTCGGAGTAAGTACTATACACATTGTATCTATATATCTTAAACATACTATTGATTATTTAGTTACTAATTTATTTGAACATAACTGATCGATCTATAAAAGAATGTAATGTTACCGTAAAAGGTATTTTCAGTGGTGTAGTCCTAATAATTTTTTGGGGTATACGCTACCATGGGCGTCCGCAGGATTTCTGCCAGGGGGAGGGGGGCAAGGCAAGGAAAACAATTTTCTCGGAATAAGGGGGGGAAGGCGCCCCCAACCCAGCCCCGCAGAGCGTTCTTTGGTTTTTGGACACTGTGAAATCAATTTTAGACGTTAGGAGACGTATTTTGTTAAAATATTCAATATATTTTATAATTTGACACTTTGGAATGGTGGAGGGCATGGTACCACCTTGCCCCACATGGCGTTTTTTGGTTTTTGGACACTGTGAAATCAATTTTGAGACGATATGACATGAGGCGTATTTTGTTAAAATATTCAGTATATTTTGTAATTTGATTGACACTTTGGGGTGGGGGAGGCCATGGCACCACCTTGCCCCGCAGGTTTTTTTGTTTTTTTGACGCTTTGAAATTAACTTTTTTGAGTTTTTTGCTTACGAAATGAAACTAGACGTAAAACACCACAAAATTTTTAAGTATTCCTGACACTTCACTCTTCAGCAAAACTATATTTTTTAGGTATACGGCGTATACCCGCGTATACCCCTTCTAAGTTTTTGGGTATAGTTTCCATTGGAAATACTTTTTTAGGTATACGGCGTATACCCACCCGCGTATACCCTCGACTACACCACTGGGTATTTTAGTTATACCTAGTTAAAGAATAAGAGCGTGTATTATGCAATAGCGAGTTTGAGTTGAAACTTCTCCTACTCTTCTCATAATTCTTCATCCTCGTTCAAGAAATTATCCTCTATCTATACATGTCTTACGTCTTGGGATGCAAGTATACATGCCGTATTCATCGTCAGGCTGACACTCGACGTGGGGCTCGCTGTGAATTTTCGAGATGCTGCAATCCTTGCTACAAGCATCTGTTGAAACTTACACTAATAACGAATATTAGTTCAGTTTTTAGAACGAAATAATAATTATCAGCCGTGTGCTTCAAATATTTTATTTCACTCTTCAAAAAAAACAATTTAAGCCAAGTCATACATTCATCTGTCCTCCTAAAACAATCACTCTCTCTCTATTATCAAGATGGCTTTTCACAAGGTTCATATAGGTACACAATTATTAATATTTATAACATTCGGCCATTCTGTAATTTATCGGCCTCGATAAACGCAAATTATGAAGTTAAATAGAATACAAGAAAACAAACAAACAATAAAACAAGATACCACGAGATACAAAACTAATACAATGGTTCGGTCGATGGATCAAACAACGTGGTTGAGTTGGACTGAATGTGGCTCCAGTTGTTTCTGCGTCGCGTCGATTCGCTGGTATGTCATGTCTTGTCGTCGATGTTCGTCACAGGTGGTTCACTTTTCGCACCTCCAGGATCGTAGGATACTCGACTATTGATGTACTTCGGGATACAGTTATCTTCTTTCTCAATGTCGAATCTGAATTCTCTGGTTTGTCTCAGAGTCTCCAAGCAAGCGTTGTCGTGATTCAGAAGATCAATGCGGAGGGCGTCTCGAATTGTAAGCTCATGGCAAGTCGGGTTTTGATTCGGAGTATCAAGACGAAAGTTTTCTTGAATTGGATCATAGCATGTCAAAACATGACTCACGAGATCGAGACAAACATCACAATTCGTAATTTCAGCTTTTTGACTCACGGAGTTGAGATTTGTAGCGTCAGGTTCTTGCCACAGGGGCTTGAGACAAAAGTAATCATGATGTGAAATGTCAGGTTCTTGACTCACGAGGTTGAGACAAGAATAATCATGATTTGAAATGTCAGGTTCTTGACTCACGAGGTTGAGACAAGTTTCTTCATGATTTGAAACGGAAGGTTCTTGAATCACGGGATTGAGACAAGAATAATCATGATTTCTAACTTCAGGTTCTTGACTCACGAGGTTGAGACAAGTTTCTTCATGATTTGAAATGTTAGGTTCTTGACTCACGAGGTTGAGACAAGTTTCTACATGAATTGAAACGGAAGGTTCTTGAAGTACTACCTTTGATGTCCCAGCATTTATGCTTACAAATGGTTGTTCATTGCGGTAACCAATAATCAGTTTTTCATCCACACGCGCGAATGCAATTGCCTGTTGATCCAACCACGTTCTGCCTATCAACAAGTCCATTGGCTGGGCCTTGTCAGGTACAATCATCACGTCAACATCGTCACCAATCACTCCGTCAATTTCGATTTTTGCTACTGTCTTCCCTAAAGGCTTTGTGATGTTGTTGGTCTCTCCAAATCCTACGAGCGTGGTTGTCGTCGGCTCTATCTTCAGCTCGCAACGTATCGCTGCTGAAGCTTGGATTGTGCACGCAGAACTACCTGGATCGATGAGAGCTTGAAGTTCTTCGTTGCCAATCTTCGCTGTCTTGATGTATTTTGCAGGGCCAATACCAGCATCTGACGAGATCAGACGTTGGGAATCTTCTGTTTTCTTGCAATACTTCTTGGTATGACCTTCCATACCACATTCCGTGCACTTGAATGGACGCCGTGCTTCTTGGCAATCACGTGAAATATGACCGATCTTGTCACAATTGTAGCATTTATCCTTCATGCTCTGACCGTTCACAGCAGATGATGTCGTCTGAGGTTTGTCTGTACTACTACTCGATGATGTAGTTGATGACGTTTTACTTATCTGATCGGGCTTGTTTTTCGAGTCTCCTTGATTCGAATTACTGTCTGACTGAGCCGGTTGCTTCGATGCATTCCCATATTCGTTCTTTGCACGTGCTCGTGCACTTCGTTCACGATCGATTTCTTCAAGTTCGGCAATATCTCTAAGCAACTCATCTTCATTTTCGTGATTTCTTGAAGCTAGTGAATTGCTAAGGGATTGTGATAACAAACCAATGACAATTTGCTTTTTCGTGTCTGCAAAAGTCATTCCTAGTTTCTTGCACAGATGCACTTTAGTGTGGAAGTACAGATGCACACTTTCTCCTTCCTTCTGGTCTCGCTCATTCATTCTTTTCCATCGTTCTGAGAGACTAACCTGTACCATGTAGGTAGCTCGGAAGGCCTCTTTGAATGAATCCCAGTTGGTGATAACATCATATCTGTTTAAAAACCACTGACGAGCGGCGCCAGTTAAGTGAGACCTAGCTGTCTCTAACTTGACGGCATCAGGCCATTTGTACAGGACGCTAGTAGCTTCGAGTGATCGTATCCACTCACCAGCATGCTGACCACCTTCTCCGTCGAAGTCGAGAATCACTTTTACCAAGTCTGGCAGTACCACTGATGCAGATCCTGTGTTGATCTTGTCAAACATCATTGTCATCATTTCGTCACGTCGACGGTTGTCTTCTATCATCATCTTAATGATCGCCGTCATAGATGTTGATATACTTCTTGCTTCGCTGGGTGCTGGACTGGAAGTTCGTGGTGCAGTCTTACTCTTTTTCCCTCTCGTTGGCTTGCGTGTAGACACACGAGGGCGGATTGCATTTGCAGCAGGCTGCATTTTCTCAACTAAGTATTTTTAGAAACGAATTCTACTCAAATGTTGGGTGATGGCTTTTATATCCCACTTCTGATGTTGAAACTTACACTAATAACGAATATTAGTTCAGTTTTTAGAACGAAATAATAATTATCAGCCGTGTGCTTCAAATATTTTATTTCACGCATCAAAAAAAACAATTTAAGCCAAGTCATACATTCATCTGTCCTCCTAAAACAATCACTCTCTCTCTATTATCAAGATGGCTTTTCACAAGGTTCATATAGGTACACAATTATTAATATTTATAACACATCCGACGACTTGATACAATTACGTCAGCAGACTCCAGTTTTCTTTCCTTTACGTTGATTCTTGTACTTGGCGGCATTCGCATCTTTCTTTGCCAATAGCTGACGGAATAGTTTGATGCTTCGATTTAGCGGGAAGATTAACGGGTCTCGAAGGTTTTTGTATCAGTCCCTTGTGACATAAGTTATTAACTTGTTTCTGGATCAAAATGTTGGGTACCTAGTTTAAGTTTTGTAGATGTATTGAAGTTATTGATGCTAACTGCCAAATCGTTGACGCCTTACATTTGAACTGAATTGGAAATACCTGATTTTAAAGTAGAATTGGCGTTACTTTTGCAATGTTTTATTGTGTATAGCTGCTAATATAAACGGTATTGCGAATTCTATCCCAAATTGTTCATAAAGAGCTACGAACTGGTAGGTACACTAAGTTTTTGTATTTTACGTTCAAATACCTAATAAGCAAAAAAAATGTCTAGATAGTAGTACTTCATAAAATGCTTCATTGTGTGTGTGATGCAAGTACTTAGGTACATAAAAGTTTTTCTAGACTAGTTGTACTAAACGGTAATGACAACCATGAACTTTCTCAACATGTTCAATTCATAGAGATGTTTCGGTTTTACAATCATCAACCAATTGGCAATTATGATAAAAACTGGTTACGGTCAAAAGAGATGTACACTCGACAATTCATAAAACGGTATTTGAACGAAACGGATTGGCTTCTGGTCAGGTTCATTGACAATCAATCCTTGTTATTATCAATGAAATCAGAGCTCACCTACTAGAGGTAGATGATGAGTAAGTATAGACTTCATCAGATGATGCCATCACATTTTTTTTCAGACAATCCATTTCATTCAAATACCGTTTTATGAATTGTCGAGTGTACCTACCTACTCCACCGTGCTACTCAGTAAAAACACAAATTAAAACCACGGACAGGAATGCCTTCTCCAAGCCCAGCTCATACTATAAGTACCTACTCTTGCATTATGGGGATTCTAGTGAGGGTATGAAATTTTAATTTTAGGGCAAATATAGTAAGAAGATGTTAGTAGAGATCAATATTAAGCGAAATCACCTCATTTTGCAAAGTCAAAAAATTGTCCGGGACGATCCAAACGGGTAAAATACGGTTCATACGAACAGCTCCAACTGAATAACCGTTCAACATAGAGAGCTGAAACTTGGCATGAATATTCTTAATACATATACGAAAAGAACGACTAGGCCCTTTTTTGACATTTGTATTTTAATATTTCTACAATTAAATCGGTACGTCCCGGATTGTCCATCGAGAAACCCCTCGTTTTGTATTGCCTGTGGCCAAGGTAAAAATAAAGTTATTGACAAAAACTCGTAGTCGTTTTCTTCGCCTATTCATAACGAAGACAATGAGCCTACAATCAAGTCTCTAGAGTAATAATTGCGGTCGCTGGAGTTGTTTGAATGCAACAACAATATTTAGTCAAAATATTTACGGGACAAAAATATTGGAGGCGAAAAAGGTCAAGTGGGTTGTAGAATCACTTATGGAACGAGGAAAATAGTAAAAACATTATCTTCCTCTTATATATAGTTTGGTCAATTTCCTGTTTTAAATGTTTAGTCACGTGATACCACTTGAATAGCATTATGTTGTAAATTCATAGGCGTGCGCACGGGGGGGGGCCGGGGGGGCCTTGGCCCCCCCTAATGGGTCAGCCTCAACTAAAAAATTATAAAATGTGGTCCTCATAGTGTCAAAATTTTGTTTTAAATGGGTTTAAACAAAAAAATCTCCCTGCGGGGCAGACTGGAGTTGCTCAAATCACTGGAATCAAGTATACTGGGTTGATCAAAAACACAACATTTTGGAAAACAATGTACTTTCCAAAAACACGATTTTTCATGAATTTCTAGTTTTTTCCCATATAAATTTCTTTTTAATATGCCTCAAAATTGCTCTAATATGATGTATGACCTTCAGATAATATTTTCTAGGGGGCTGTGCCCCCGAACACCCTTTCATATCAATTTATATTTTTATGACGTGAAAAAATTAAGTTTTGGGAACAAAATGCACCTTAAAACGTCTCAAATTCATTTGGAAGTGCCCAAAATACTAAAACGCTCTGCCGGACCAGGTTTTGAGATTGTAGTGAAAAGGTGTGTAAAATTAAAAAAAATGTAAAGAAAATGCTCCTCAGAATGTCTCAAAATTGGTTTCAAAGTGTGAAAAATCCAAAAAACGCCCTGCGGGGCAAGGTGGGGGGCCCGCCCCCCACACCCCCCTTAGCCCGCGTCAATTTTTTTCCTTGGACTTTACCCACCTTTCATTAATCCTGCCGGCGCCCATGTTGGCCCCCCCTAATGATTTCTCCTGCGCACGCCTATGGTTGTAATATTGACTTTGCTGGTTGCTTTGAGTATTTGGTATTCCATTACTATAACTTACTTCTTTCTACAGCAGTCCTCATAGCTGACAGCAATACTTTCGAACCTGAAGACATCTTATTCTTGCTGCTCACTGATCACTGCTCTGTTCGCTTGTGACTGGCGCAAAACTGACGGAGCACCGCAACTTTGTGACAGCACGTGGACGATGATAGGTCATGCGACAAGAAGCGACCAATCAGAGCATACCAAGGGAATTTTCCAACGCAAAATTATTACAAGATGTGTAGATAGTTTTCACTTTTCAATAATGTATTGGGACGACACCTTGATGAAACCAATTTTCTACTTCAGTTTTAATCTTCAGAATTCAAGTTACTTCGTAAATAGATTATTTATTTCTGTACCTCTTGATAGAAGGACGGAAATCCATTTGAATAATTCTTGATGTGAACTCAAAAAACAGTGTTTCTGGATTAATCAAATTAGCTATATTTGTAATATAATTGTGTAAGAGAATACTTCAATATAACTGTATTTGTTGACATCAGTCAGATGACATTTGAAAGAGCTTGATTACATAATTCCAAAAGCGAGCGACGTAAAATCAATGGACTTCCACCCATCTACCTCTGAGGTACAGACATGTATTACATGAAGAACTCGACAAAAATTAATCCCATTTCTCGAAATGTCAAGGTTGTCGATCACTGATTGGTGGAGTTCCTGTCACTATGGTCACATGACCACCTATCAACAAGTTCGCTGACAGTTGTGTCATTGCTCGCCTAAGTATCAGAGTAACAACATTGAACTTCTCTTGTCTCGTGGATAGATACCTACTCGACCAGACAGGCAAGTACCGACTCAAACAATTGTGTATTCGAGCGTGGATTTGCCAAGCAAAAGGGGTAACCAATGATATCGAGAAAATTAATTTTTTTTTGTTATGGAAATCAATCGAATATAGATAACAATTATTATATTTTTCTGAATCTATAAATCTAATGGGGTTTGAAATATGTAAAGTAATTTGAAAGGTGAATGATTACTGGACGTGATGTTTAGGGAAATTAATTGTCATTATTGTTTTCGTTTGTTGTACATAAATAAATCGTTCAAATATTTTATAAGTAATTTAATTTTTGCAGTACAGAATAAATAACCTCCAACTATGATTGTTTTGGTTGGCAAATAGGATCAAGAACCTGATCAAAACGTTAATGTGGTTTTAGTTTAGCAGTGACTGCCTACCGATAGGCATAGTTATTTTACCCCAGAAGGATTTTACACGCATACTAAAATATTATTAGCAACTATTTTTAGTGCTTGAATGCTTAAACTTGCTTAAAGTCATCTATTATATTTGAAAAAAATGTCGTATAAACAATGTATAGGTACACTCAAACGTGACTCAAACCAACCAATTAAAACGGTACTTTGCACAAAACTGATTGGCTGCTGGTCAGGTTCCTTGACAATAAATCCTTGCTATTATTTACTTTATGCTATCAATGAACTCAGAGCTCACCTACGAGATTTTGATAATGCATAAGCACAGACTTCATGGGATGATGCCATCAAACCTTTATCAGACAATCCTTTTCTTTCGAGGTACCGTAACTGTATTATTCGTTCGAGTGTACACCCACCTCCAAGTGTTCGTACTGTCTTTCTCATAAGAGCACAATGTATAAAACGGCGTGGGTGTACCTAGTACAAAATCGCTCGTCAAAACCAAATATTTAGCAGGTCTTCCGGGATTTTACATCAATGACATAACTAATTTGTCTTTGCCGTCGTTTTAGCGCATTTCTCAAAACGATTAAAGTTAGATATAATACCAAACATCATAAACAGAAGATACTGTGCTAAAAGATAACTACGAGAAATAGAGTACAACATTACATCATAATTTCATAATTAATGTATACTGCTGTACCTCTCACTAAAGCACCAAACCCACATGAAAAATGTTTCGAGTAAATTGCTAAAACGAGTTCGATATATTTGCTTTACCACAAGTTAAAATTACACAACTCAAGTTTTAACTTACTAAGTGACAAGTGTTTAAGCTTATCTAGGAAATTATATTTTGATTCCAAAGAAAACTCAATTAACTAATGTTACTTGGGACTTTTTGGTTGGGAAGGGACTTTGTCCTACTAAAGTAAAGATACTTATTTATTGTAAATCAATTATCTATATTCTCTGTTGCTCTCCGGAGGTTCCGGGTTTGACCCCATGGCCGACCTTCCTATATCTGAGGTTTTCTCGTGATTTCCTTCAGTCGAGAGGCAAATGATCGGAAGGTTCTCCGCAAATAGGCCACGACCGCCTCCGTCCCACATTCACTCCTGATACCTTATCTTCATCATCATCTCCCTAACATCATAACAATCATTAATCAATAATCATGAACCATTTAGAATTTTGTTGCGACGTTAAATAACACTAGATCGATATACATGTATACATTACATTTCAATATACTGTGATGAATCCAGTAAAATCAGTTCACGGTAAGATTGGCGACAGATATTTTACAGTCAAAATTGTAAAGTTCCCCACCGACGGCTGCCGCCTTATCGCGGTGGTGGGGTTTGTCCAATGATCCATTGCAGCTATGCCGGCGAGCATATGCTCATGTGTAAGGGCTACCCATGCCGGACAGACCAGTGGTGAGGTCCAGACAAAGAGCAGCCAGGGTCGACCTATCCATGCCCTCCCTTGAATTTGAGGCCCCCTTGGGTCGGCCGTCCCCGTCGAGATGGTGATCCCCATGAAATCGGGTTCCGCTGGCCCGAATCCTCACACCCCCCGCTCCGTACCCATTCCGGCCTGGCCTTCCCACCAGTGCTGGACTCCCCCGTGCCGGGCCCGTTAGGTCGACCCCACCTCGTCGTTGACGCGCCATTAAACCCAACTAATCAATCAATCAATTGTTAAGTTGAGAAAAATCATTATGGCTTGACCCAACGACGTATAATGGTTTTATACGTCGTTGGCTTGACCGTAGGTTTCAAGGTCATTATTCTTAATTTCTTGCAGTGAATGGATTCTATCTCATTTCACTATCTGCAGGTTTGGGGAGAAACTAGTTACTATGGAACTGGTTACCGGGAACTAGTTCCATTTTGGGGAACTTTTAGGGGAACTTTTTTGTTTGGAACTTTGTAACTTATTTTAAGTTTATTTTTTAAGTTCATTTCGAATCGAAATATAGTATCTTATGACATGATTTGCATTTGCACAGAATTAATAACGAATAATAACCCATTTTTGTGGCTTCCTAACTTTACCTGATTTCTGAAAATATACTAGGTACCTACTTGATCGCTTTGCTCACTCAATTTAGAGACCAAGGTAATTTAAAAAAATCTGGGTCGTTTTTGGAGGGCATTGCAACTTAAAAGGATCTTAGCTCCTTACTGGTAACATTCCAGTTCCTTTATTTGAAAGGAACTAGAAACTGGAACTAGTTCATTTTTTATCAAAGGAACTGGAACTGGAACTAGTTCCTTGTTTGAGGAAATTACCCAACACTGATTATGTGACAACATATTATTTATTTCCAGAATGTCTAAATTCCGGATGCCAAGCAACTCAGCGTCACAATGTACGATGTGTCATGAACGGAACGTGCGACAGTCGTACATCTGCGTCAACGCTCACAACATCTGCAACAACTGCAGTGACATCAACAGCACCCTCTGTCCTCTATGTCCCAAACCATTGCGTTGGCCTCAACATCAACGCATCAAGGAAATCTCCGAGAGACGAGCCCCGAAGAACACAGACCCACAGAGTAAGACACATACACCGAATAAGGCACAGACATCTGATAGGACGCAAACGCCGAATAAGGCATTTACGCCGATTGCGTTTACGCCGAATAAGGCATTTACGCCGATTAAGACGCCAACACCGAATAAGACACAAACACCGAATAAGGCACATACATCGAGTACGACGCAAACGCCGAATAAGGCATTTACGCCGATTAAGACGCCAACACCGAATAAGACACAAACACCGAATAAGGCACATACATCGAGTACGACGCAAACGCCGAATAAGGCATTTACGCCGATTGCGTTTACGCCGAATAAGGCATTTACGCCGATTGCGTTTACGCGGAATATGGCATCTAAGTCAAATAGGACGTCAACACCGAATAAGACACACACACTGAAAAAGAAACCAGCTCCGAAGGACTTATTTTCCGATGAATTTCTTGATTGTCTCCTTTACCAAGCTGGCACTATTGAACCTATGAGTAAATTAAACCAGCAGGGATCTCCAATAACCTATTTTGAATTTCTGCAGCAGAGATTAGAAAGAGCTGGTCGTGTTAAAATGTTAGTTGAAAAACTACCATTTTCACGGGATGAAAGAGATCAGATTGAAGTGAAATGTGCCGTTGATGTTTTAATGTTTATGTCAACATCGTGTTTTCAGCATGTTAGTGTTTGGAAATTTGGAGTGACATCTACTTTGAGAATATGTTTTAACCCTCAACGCAAAGTTTTCTTTAATCAATTGATGATCTTTCCTGATGGTGTGATATTCAAATGTACTGCTTTTAAAACAACTTGTGGTGAACAGTTCTGCATTTTGATTAAACAGGATGACTTAGATTTTATTGTGAATGTTAAGTTAGAGCCTGTAAGGCGTAATAATGCAGGAATGTCACTTGAACGCAAGTCAGTTTTGGAAAATTTTCCGAAATGTCCATTTTACTGTGTAAAAATAAACGTACGTAATGATTTTCTTGAACATTATCTGACTGCTGGCAAATATTTGGAATTCAAATTGAAAATTCGAAAGACGTAGACGGATTCGGGAAGAAAAGAGAGTGTATAGGATGTGCAAACCATTTTAGTTTTAAAAGATGTAGAAACTTATTATTAATAATTTAGTTATAAAACTCTCATTTATAAACAACTAGATAATTATATTATTTGCAGATAGGTAAATAACCAATTTTGACATGCAATTGGTACATATGAAATGAACCATTGTGAACGGACAGCTTATAATAATGCTGCAATAATATGTATTTCTTGAATAAAGCACATGTTTTCTATATTGTGATTCGATCGATCCCTTTAAATATAGCTCCTGAACGTATTAAATACCATTTGATTTAAGCAAATTGAGGGAGAGAAATTGTTTCATAACTGGTTGTAACCAAATACGTGTAACTTAGATAGGATGTTCACATGATCAGTTTGAGTGTACTATATTTGTAGCACTTTTTCACCCGTTAACTAATTGATCTCAAATTTTAATCATGATTAGATAAAAGACAAACTTATTGATACCACATGTCACATTTAAAAAAGAAATTCATATGGCACCCAGCGAGACAAGAAAATAGACCGTTCACAAAAAAACTTTTATCTTTTATCTAATCTTGATTCAAATTTCAAATCATTTCGTCAAACCATTTTTCTCCAATCGTATCCAAAAAGATTGCCTGCAACAAGCGGCAAAATCGCTCGCGCTTGCACAACCTCAACGTCGCACTGTTCTGGAAAGGAGGATGCTGTCGTGGCCTCTTAATATGGAACCTTCCCATCATTTGCTGTCGACTGAGGGAAACACCCTCAGCTAGGAAAACAGCTGTAGGAAGGACGACCGTGGGCAAGGTGCTTATAGAAAAACCAACTTCTATAAGCACCTTAACCGTGAATATATTATATTTGCTTGCTTCTCAAAGTATAGTAACTCAAAATAGAAACGATGATGTGTTGACTGCGTTCAGAATAGAATATGGCAATACAAAAACAAAACATTCATCTGAACTTTCATCTTAGACTTATAAGAGATGCAACCCAAAAGTTCATGCTAAATGACAATTAAATAAATATATAACTTGACGTAACACCTAGATTCCGGTCTTATTCCAAGCAGATTATTTTTAGCAATTTTTGAGTGTTTTCAGTTATTCTGCCTGCAGGACGTCATCCAGTGTGACCACCATGTCAATTTCATGTCACCTTTCGCAATTTGGATTTCATCTTTTCTATCGTGTAAAACGACTTTATTTCATCCTGGAATTCCATCCAGGAAAACATGAATTTACTTATCTATTATTTATTTGTTAGCTCATGTCATTAATATACACGTAATAACTATTAAACACTGCGTTTCTTTACCTAATCCATACATTTTGATTTTAATCAATTTTTCTTATTCGACAGACCTTACATCAACAGGCAAACTATCATATCCTCGACCCTTCATTAAATACATACCCTTTCCAGTTTCAATTTATTACTTTTACAAAACCTCTGAACGCTGCTTCCTTTCAATGAACCCTTGGTATTAATCGTGTACAACTCACTAACTGCTTGAAACTTTTTACTTACACTACCTACTTTTTACAAGGACCTTTCAGCGCCTGAGGGCAAATGCCAAAATACAATCGCCAATAAAACGTTGTATACACTTCAGAAATGTGGATTTTCTTTGCGCCTCTATTGATATGAGATGAGGTGGAGGTAGTGCCAAAAAATAGTCAAAATTAGCGTGGAAAATAGGAATTCCATATAGAAAATAGTTTTTTCGCTGTTGCAAATTCCTTGTGAAACGTACTGTAGATGCTCTGGCATCCTGCCTGTTCTGATTTTATAGATAAAAACTAAGACTAACAATAATATAGTGTCACTGACACCTTCAAAATCAATTGCACTTTGGTCTCGATCGAATAGCGAGTGATGGGAAGTATTGTCATGCATTGAAAGTGTGCGCGAACGCTTGCCATGGCAGTGAACTGAGGTCTTCGTTATACGTCCGAAGTGAGTAATACGAAGGCCTCGAGTGAACCCAGTCGTAGTTCTTTTACTTGTCCGAATATTCATACGCCGAACTAACTTTCAAAATCACACATATTTGAATGACATTGACTTTTGTCTGTTCCCTAACATGACATTTCAGCATCATCGCGAAACGTGCTCAATATAGTCGTACTTGATGACGCCGTGGTATGACGACTTGATGACGCCTTTCATGGGTGGGGACAAATTATCCATTGGGGGATGGAACTATTAATATATTCCCTAGGGGGGGGGGGGGGATTTCATCCCCTCGCATCCTCCCCCCCCCCCCCCCCAATTCAACCACTACGGTGTTAGTGTAAAATTAGTAAAGGTTTAAGTTATTTTAAATGGGACAGTACAACATTCACTCTTTACTGATTTTACACATCAAAAAGAAATATCCTAGTGTCAAAAGAATTCTTGTACACATACCTTCCACGTAGGGGTCAGGATCGTCCACGAAGTTATATATACGTGATGCAGCTCGAGGCGGGGTGGTGCCTGCAAGTTACGTATTACAGGTACCTGGTTGAACCTATTCGCCACCTCCATCCTCCTCCACGGCCTCCCTCAGATCCTCATAAGCTGTCTGAATTCTGTCGAAGGCTGCCAACAAAGTATCCTCTACGGCAAAGGCAATACGTCCCCTTACGCCAGCGATACAAGTACCGAGATCGCCTATACCACGGCTGCGACATGAGACTTCGATCTTCTTGACATCTTGACTGCTGCATGAGCTCTTGAAACTATCACACAGTTGAGCAACCATACGCTCCAAGTCGGCAGAGTATTTGAAGATATCATCTGACTTGGAGTCATCATCTTTGAGAACCAGGGTGTGCGGGCTACCCTTTACAGCGCCGTTAGAGCTTTGGTACTCCCGGTTTGTATGCAACTCCTGAATTTCCAGGTGACTGGGTTTCTTCCAGCTTAGAGGTTCCAGCTTCCAGCTTCCACTAATTCCTCTAAGCTTCCAGCCACGCACGCACGCTGTTCGTCGGTCTCTCACGCAGGGACTCGAACCTTTATTAATAAAGGTTCGGGTTCGGTTCCGGTTCTGGTTCCGGTTATACAATTTTATTTTATAAATGTTCGGGTTACGGTTCCGGTTCTAAAACAAATATTCTTAAAGGTTCGGTTCCGGTTCCGGTTCCGTTTCCGGTTCCTGCATAAAGGTTCAAGGTCCCGGTTCTCAAATTTTAAATCATAATATTATAAAACATCAGTATTATTTCAAATTTAATGTCAATTTTCTCCATAAGACGACGTAAACATTCATTTTGCCTGAGCTATCATATTCAAATAGTCAGCAATACAGTTCTCATCGCAGTAGTCAGATTCAAAAATTGAAAACTCGAGCAGCAGGTAACCAGATAGGTTACTTCCCACCTTGAGACGTCTGCGGAGGCTGTTGAATAGGAATGACCAGATAGGTTACTTCCCTCCTGGAGACGTCTGCCGCTGCGGAGGCTGTTGAATAGGAATGAACCTCCACAAGGGTGACCAGATGGGTTACTTCCCTCCTTGAGCGTCTGCGGAGGCTGTTGAATAGAAAGGTTAACCGGATGGACGGTTACTTCCCTGCTTGAGACGTCTGCGGAGGCTGTTGAATAGGAATGAACCTCCACAAGGGTGACCAGATAGGTTACTTCCCTCCTTGAGACGTCTGCGGAGGCTGTTGAATAGAAAGGGTAACCAGATGGTTACTTCCCTCCTTGAGATGTCTGCGGAGGCTGTTGAATAGGAATGAACCACCACAAGGGTGACCAGATAGGTTACTTCCCTCCTTGAGACGTCTGCGGAGGCTGTTGAATAGGAATGAATCTCCACAAGGGTGACCAGATAGGTTACTTCCCTCAGGGTTCCCTCCTTGAGACGTGTAGTGCGTGGTCGGGGGGGGGGGGGGGGGGGGGGGCGATCATCGGGCTGGCTATCATAATTATACTGGGGATGAGAGTTGCCAACTGGTGACATGTTTCCTACTGGCTGAATAGGCCGGCATCTTGGGCTCAGAGAGTGAGCGCTCAGCCCCAGGTACGGAGGTGTGCGCCACGGACCCGCATGTAATCGGGAACCTTCCCCCTCAGACCCCCCATTGAACTTTAACATCTCCCCCCCCCCCCCTGGCAGAAAGGCTGCTGACGCCCATGTGCTCAGCTGGACTGCTTAGTAAATCATTTTACAGAAACTCCAGGAACTAATTTAATTTCACGCAAAAGAAATAAGAACACTAACACTTCATAATTTTAAAATCATCTTGATAGGGATATTTCATCGTGTAGTAGTTTATTTCTAGATAATGTCAACAGTTTCGATCCATATTTTTGGACCTTCTTCAGGACAAAACTTAACTTTAAAAAACCAAATCATATAAAACAATTAAACATTTCAAACGAAGTACTAAAACAATTTTCTAGAGGCTATAAAAATCACAGTCAATAAATCTATTTTCTAGTTCGAAGACGACCCTCCCACAAAGAAACTTGCTTTGATGTTACTTACGCTATTTATGTTTTTTCTTCATCTTCTTCTTCTGTAGTTTCTTCAATTGTATCTGTCTTCCCAACAGTCTTGAGGAACAAAGGGTTCCAAGCACGACTGAGACAGAAACTAGCATCTCTGTTGAAATTGTTTGAGTTCTTCCTAATCTCAATCGCTTCTCTTACTCTTACCATGCGGGGCCAACCAATCAATCCCTTGGCCAAAATTGCAGTTTTTTCAAAAAGGATGTTATGGTCATATCCCAGAGCATGCTCAGCTACTGATCATCATTTTCATAATTTTCACTCTTCTCTGATGTTGAGAAGTACCTAGTCGGGTTCATTGTCCATTTCAACAGTCAAATGTCGCACCGACCACAATCCTTACCGTCCAGGCGTGTAGGAACTTTATTTTGAGTGAGGGGGGTCAAAATTATCGGGGATCGATAGATGTCAGGAAAAGGACGTGCGCCGGTACAAGGGGGTCTGGGGGGGGGGCTCGCCCCCCCCCAGTTAGCCCGCAGGGCCTTTTTTGAATTTTTGATACAAAGGAATCGAATATGAAGCTATTTTATCATTCTTTTCAAAGAAATTTAAAATAGTTTCATGCAATATTCTGTGGAAACTTAAGACAAATTGTTTAAGTAGAACCCCCAATTACCCCGCACGATTTTTTTTTTTTTTTTTGATAAACAATAATGCTTTGGCATCATTTTTAAAGAAATTTAATATGTGGGATATGCAATAATCTTGGGGAAACTTTAGACAAAATGCAATATAATCTGTTAATTTTGTTAATTTATAGCATCCCCAATGGCCCCGCAGGGAAACCTTTGATTTCTAGAAAAAGTTAATCGATTATGAATCGATATTTGAAAAAGTTTGCAACAAGCAATAAGAAAGATCTGAATGTGTTTTGGTATCCCCTTGCAACTAGGCAATAAGTAATACACCGTACGCCACCCCGCTTTCATACTCCTCTAGTTACAGCAGGGCGATTGTATAACTTTCTTAGCCGAGATAATGGATCGTTATCTATACCAATTGATGAAAGTAAACTATTAATATCATTGTTAACCATTTGAATTGTGCAAAAGCAACGAGGATATGAAATATAATCACATTATTTATCTCAGGAAGTCGACTTTACGCACTTTGAATTGCTTTACCTTCTGATAGGCTAAATTACTTTCATCAATTGGTATCGATAACGATCCATTATCTCGGCTAAGAAGTTATACAATCGCACTGCAGAAGCAGAACAAAATAAGAAACCAGAGCCAAATGCTAGATCTTTCAAAGGAATGAGGAATGAAGTTCACAAGCAAATGAGATATGTAGTCTTCTCCTTCTTCTGCTTCCGCTCTAAGATTCCAGCTTGTTCCTTATCAGTATTGTGATTAGATAATTTTATTTTCATCTAGATAAAGATAAAGATAACCTATAAAAAATGTATCTAGATGAGATAATACCTAGATACATTTCCAAGAAATCATCTAGATAATAGTTAAAGATACAAATTAATTATCTAGATCATTTTAATATATAATAGATAATTTGTTTTACCATATAAAATACTGTTTACTGTTCCCTAATTATTTTCAAATCCTAAATTCGGAACTCGAGTTTTAAAAAAAAATTGAGCCGTCAAAACAATCCAACTAATGCGACTAAACGGAGATGATTTTCCCTTTTCATATCATCAGACATTTGAGGTTCGTGCATGGTCATACACACACATGCATTTTGAATTTTATATTTATTATAATTGCCAAGAGATGACTATATTTTTATTTAGATAAAGATAAAGATAACAAAATGTTTAATTATCAAGATAAGATGATATATAAAATATTTATCGAGATATTTGTCTAGATAATTTTATCTAGATAAGTCACAACACTGTTCCTTATTGCACGGCCTCCTTCCATACTATTCTTTTCCTCGGTCTTTCCACATTTCTATTCCCAACCGACCTTCCATTCTTTTGCTCTCCTCACCATTCTGTCTCCTACCATTCTATCTACATGCTCATTCCATTGCCGACGTCTCTTTTTCACCCATTCGTTAATATCTTCTCCACCACATGTTTTTCTCACATCATTATTTCTTACTCTGTCTAGCCTAGTTTTGCCTACGTGTAGTTTAACGTGTAATGATTTAATTTTATTCATGAGGATGATCATTTTGGACAAATTAGTAATTGACTTGTCTCATTGGATCATGGTGGTACCACCATCATCACACCATCATCATACCATCATACCTCCATGCATTGGATCACACCTCTGTTCAATTAGTTTTGCAAAACTTGAGAAAATTCTGAGAATTCGACCGCATAATGAAGCAAATCTGTGTATATTTGCATCTCATTATCAACATTTGTGTATATCTGGAGGTGATATCAGGGGGGTTCAGGATCTCTGGCAGGGGGGGGGGGGCGTTCCCCCCTTTCCCCCCCCCCCCTATTCCTACGCGCCTGTTACCGTCTTCTTTGAAATCTTCACTTTTCTTTTCTCCACTTTTCTCCACCGTTCGTTACCATGTCCATAGACATTGTATAGCCTTCGGCTTGGCAATGTCTATGCCATGTCCATGGGCACATCCAGTAGGCAATGTTATTATGACTCGCCAACACAGACATCCCGATGGAACCGACCAGCGGCTGTGTCTGGAAGGTTTCCCATTGTGTTCTCGGCCGGACGTCTTCGTCAATATATATTACGTAATCTGAATCCACAGAATACAAATAATTTCCTAAAAACTTATCTTCTCACTTCAACATCTTTCTTATTTCTTCGTTTCTGTTGTACACAGGCGCGAAGGAACTTTATTTTGAGTGGGGGGGGGGGAGGGGGGGGGGAGGGGTCAAAATAATCGGGGATTGATTGCTGGATGTAAGGAAAGGGCAGTGCGGCGCCATAAGTGGGGTCTGGGGGGCTCGACCCCCATTTTGCCCCGCAGGGCCTTTTTCTTATATTCAATAAGAATAATGCAATATAATCTGTTTTTTTTAATAGTTATAACTCCCATTGGCCCCGCAGGGCAATACTTTTTTATTGAAAATAATCTTATTTTAAGCTATTTTGGCATCATTTGCCTGAATTACTATTAAAGCCATTGAATATTCCCTAAAGAGAGGACATTTAAAAGCAAAAAACAATCTTAAAACAAAAATAAAAAAGTTCGCTGCGAGCAGGATTCGAACCTACGCGTGCAAAGCACATTCGATTTCTAGTCGAACTCCTTAACCACTCGGACACCGCAGCAGTGAAGATCTGACGCGTCAAGAGTATCTAAGAACGCTATTCTCAAACATCTAGAAGTTGCGTCTTATGCAAGCAATGAAACACTCTGAACCGTAGAGATAATGCAGAGGCAGTAAATGCCTCAAAGATATGGAAACATATCTTGTAACTCGCAGTGTTAGTGTCCAAGGGTGCGATTACATAATGAGAACTTTCTTTTCACGGCGACAAGCTTCTCATGTCATCCAATAAGGTCGTGACTCGTGAATAGCATTGAGATAAGAAGCTTGTACCGTGACAAGAAAGTTCTAATTTTATGTAATAGCACCCCAGTTCCTAACTAAACGACTAAGACGAATTGTTTTGCACTTTACACATAACTAGGGTGTAAGGGACTGAAGAGACTGTTTTTATTACATTAGTATGTAAATTCTTCGAAGTGGTGCATACGATGTTTTGATTTGTTCTTGTTTCAAACTCATCTGTAAAATTCACTATGGACATGTTTAAATAAGGCCTAGGATGGAGTACGACATTCTAGCATTCTGCATTGCAAAACTATCAACAAGTTTAAAAAGGGATGCAATCCGAGTATGTTCAAACTTACAACCCCATCCTTGCTATGTTTCTTTTGTTGTTGTCTTTTCGTATATTTCAATTGTATTTGTTTCTTACAGAATACGTCTAAAAAACTGGTTAATAGGGAAGTCTCATGAAATTTTATTCTAGTAAATTTCTATAAATAAACACAAATAATAATGACAAATACACTTATTACCTGTGAAATCTTAAATTTTCATTCATAAAAATCGAGTTCAAATATCATATGATTTTTGGCGGGAAAAACGGCCTTTAACAAGAATCAGAACTGTGATGTCATTTCCAAGTCTTGAACATTGTGTTGACATGGGGATTCCCTTGTTGCCATGGCAATATAGCAAACTGTGATGTCATTGCCAATTTTCCTGTTTTTAAATGAGAGGAGATCTATCAAACTTTGTAAATTTATTACATGAGAACTATTCGTCCAACAACAAAAATAATACCACATCTGTGTTCAGCAACATCTCAACTTTCATAAAATAAATATTATTCTGAATTCTAATCTTCACGAGACTTCCCTATTGACAATAAAACAAAAAATACATTTAACAAAACAGTAAATTAAACAAAAAACAATCGCTACGGGCAGGATTTGAACCTGCGCGTGCAGAGCACATTAGATTTCAAGTCTAACTCCTTAACCACTCGGACACCGTAGCAGTGTGAAAATCGCGACGTCTTAGATCAACAAGAACCTGTTTTACAACAAACAGATTATAGAAGACTGAATTGAATATATTTATGTTTATATTAATATTGTTCACCAATTTAATATGTTATATTTTGTCATAATAGTCTGCCGCTTCCCGGTTTCTCAGTGTTTTGGATATGGTATATTTTAATTTTAATTGGGTTCACGGTTTACCTACTAGATGGCGTTCGAGTCCATTTCGTAAATCTACAGATTCAACTTCCGAGCTATTCAGTTTAAGAAAATTATTGACAATACACTTGTACTTAGTGTGAAACCACTTGCATAAATTGCTTAATGCATTAATTACTTGTATAAAACGGACGTATTATCCGATCAACACGGCACGGCATCAGTTCTTACCAGGATGCACTGCATAGTGAGTGACAGTCGACGCTGTGAGATGGCGTTGGCGTCCTCAATCGTATGTGTGATACCAGTGCCACGTGACCATGTCATTTGAAATATTTCAAACATTCATTTTCTACAAGTACGTAGAAGTATGTTAACCTTTTAAAAGTTTATCTATATATTGCATTACCAATATATTGGCCTCTCAGACGTCAAGTAAGCTAATTACAAATTAGTAACGCCTATGTCCCTGGATTAATGTTTAAATTACAACAAAAAGACAACAAA
This sequence comes from Leuctra nigra, assembly GCA_934045905.1. NCBI lineage: Eukaryota > Metazoa > Arthropoda > Insecta > Plecoptera > Leuctridae > Leuctra > Leuctra nigra. The sequence continues at coordinate 33,111,533 of OW203763.1, read as the reverse complement.
GAAACTAACTGGAAAGAAAAATTCATGTATTTGCAGTTTTCAATCTAATGAAAAACATATACCGTCATGTAAATTTTTATGTAATAAATGGTAAGCTTTATCTAAAAGCTAATTTGTTTATTATCCACCTGTAGCCACTTACAACATTTTGAGTTGACACAATTTCTTACGATAATGCATTCATGCCACTACAACATTAGAATTCACCATTTTAATTACGATTTCAATTAATGATAAAATTATATTGCCACACCAACAAAATAAAATTGAAAATATCAAACAAAAAAGATTCGCTGCGGGCAGGATTCGAACCTGCGCGTGCAGAGCACATTGGTTTTCGAGACCAACTCCTTAACCACTCGGACACCGCAGCGCTGGAAAAATCGCGACGTCAAAAGTCCACAAGAACCTAATTTACTTACATTCGTCAAACTCAAAACTGATTTCAAGGTGTACAAAAAACAAAAAATTCCCTGCTGGGTGGGGTGGCCCCCTACACCCCCTCAACCCTTAAAATATTGTTTTCTTTGCCTTACCCCCACCTGGCAGAAATCCTGCGGACGCCCATGTATAATTTTATTTTATTTTTTAAATATTAAAACTTTTAATTAAATGTAATACTTTATTCGAAGAATCTGTTGTTTCCTCTTGTTTTTATCTTGTACCTTCTTCTTTACTACTATTAAACTCACAGTGCACTGTTAACCTACTAGATGGCGCTTGAGTCCATTTTGCAAATTTACTCAGTGGCCAGTGCGCTGATCACTGTGTTTCAATATGTATCATATTCCACCAACCACATCTTATTTCCTATGTCTACAATTCTGATATAAAATACGCTTATAAAATGTTACATATAAAATAAACATGATTTATTTATCCATTTCGTATTATTTTCTAGAAATAATAATTGATGCATTTCCTGCGCATCAGTATTCCTGAGACTCCATTCCCAACGAAGAATCCATCTTTGACCAATAAGACTTGTACAACTTTGTGATTGCATATTTGCATTTACCTCATTTTCCAATCAAGAAGTAAGTACAAGTTATTTAGCAGTAGGTAAAGGTACGCCTAATGTGTGCCTATAATGCTATCAACACCAACCTACACAGCATACATTTATCAATTATCTTAGTTTTAAGTTAACCATTTTGTGAATCTAGCCCGAGATTTCAAAAATACAAATGTATTTTTCCTCATTTCATTACTTTGTTTTACCATAAGACTAATATTTTCTGACTTATTACCGTCTGTCTGAAATCTCAATTGCAATTTAATTTACTTAAAAATCCTCAATTAAAGTTCTAATCATGCAAATTACTCCCACACACTTGACGCCTTCATAATGCCCTGCCAACAGATTACAACCTCCACAAACAACCCACAAACCTCATCCTACTTCTAACGAAGCTCCAACGCCCTCATCAATACCTTGCTTTCTAAATCCTCCCCCTGCTCTACCACACTCTTGACGCCTTCATCATGTAGGTACCTACAGACAACAGTTTATAACTTCCACAAACCTCCCACAAACTCTTTCTACTACTAACAAAGTTCCAACGCCCTCATCAATACCTTGCTTTCTAAATCCTCCCCCTGCTCTACCACACTCTTTGACGCCTTCATCATATTGGTACCTACAGACAACAGTTTACAACTTCCACAAACCTCCCACAAACTCTTTCTACTACTAACGAAGTTCCAACGCCCTCATCAATACATTGCTTTCTAAATCCTCCCCCTGCTCTACCACACTCTTGACGCCTTCATCATGTAGGTACCTACAGACAACAGTTTACAACTTCCACAAACCTCCCACAAACTCTTTCTACTACTAACGAAGTTCCAACGCCCTCATCAATACCTTGCTTTCTAAATCCTCCCCCTGCTCTACCACACTCTTTGACGCCTTCATCATATTGGTACCTCCTACAGACAACAGTTTACAACTTCCACAAACCTCCCCCCACAAACTCTTTCTACTACTAACGAAGTTCCAACGCCCTCATCAATACCTTGCTTTCTAAATCCTCCCCCTGCTCTACCACACTTTTGACGCTTTCATCATGTTATTCACTTGCGTCAGTGTCTTGGGGTTTACACAGCATTGAAGACTGTTATACCTGAAGTTTATAGCAAGCTGAAGTTCGTAATTAATTAGGTAGTACTATTTTCACAACTATTGAGAATGTTTGTAATCAGCTATACCCACAAACTCTTTCTACTTCTAACGAAGGTCTAACGCCCTCATCAATACCTTGGTTACATTACAGGGGATATCTCTTATTGCATTGCAATTGTATAGTTTTTAAATATCACATGCAATCTCTTTAAACACAATATTATAGCAAATAAATAATTACATTATTTTTTTGGGTATTTTTAAATATATAATTAATTTTATAACTGATTTAAATATCTATATTAACTTGTCATCTTTATTTGTTAAGAATAAAATTTTTAAAAGTTATATTTTATAATAGGTACCTAGGTATATATTATTTTGAATTGCCGCCCATGTGGATGCGCCCGCCCACGTGATTTGGCAGCATCGTGGACAAGCAGCATTACGAAGGAAGCCATTTTGGGAGAATCTGGTACATTTTAAGATAGATAAAATCTTGAACAAATGATATCAACATATTAAATTATAATATAAAAATACACTACTGATCAATCAATTATAATAACTACTCAGTGAAATGCTTTTGAAAACGTGCACATTCGTGGATCTACTTTATCTCGCGCACCGGATGTGAGTAAGAGAGGTGACGAGGCTACAGAGTTTCAGTAGCAGAGAAGCAGTGGCCAGTGAATCAAAGTCCGTCAGTCTGCTCTGTTTGCTGTCAAAACACAATGGCGGCAGGTTATAAACATGGCGATCAGGCTGCATTGCGACCTGTCAAAGTGATTTTTAAGTTTAAAGTTCGTTTTTTATATTGTAGTATTCGTTGATATCAAGTTTCAGTGCATAACTTCTTCAAAACGTTCTTCTTAAAGTGTATTTCAAGTTCTATGATGTTTGACAAATCTCCGTTTGTTTGCTAAAAGTCGAAGTAAACTTGTTGCTTGTATGGGTGAAATGTGGAAAATATGACAATATCATATTGACCTACTGAGGTGAGGTCACTGATTGACCTACTGATTGACCGCACGACCTACCTACTGAGTTCTTTTAAAATGAAGAAATGCCTGGATGTTGAAGGTAAGAACTGAACAGAGTAGAGGTTCCTCGTGTATTCCGTACAAAATTATGTGTTACTTTTACTTCAAGTTGCCTCTTGGCCATAATCTAGTGTAAAGTTTGAAAATGGTCAGTTTTTAGCAAACATGCACATTTATTTCACTCAGGACTTTCAAATAGAATGTGTGAAGCTAGCACGCGTGGGTTTCATTTGCAGTTTATTACTAGGTACCTACATACCTAAGTATTTTAATTTGTTTGGATTAATATTTGTATCAATTGCCTAACATTAACTGGACTTGTAATTTAGTTGTGTTTCAACCTAATTTTGTTTCAATTACAAATACATTCAGTGTTCTTGGGTAAAGATCTTTTGAAAAGTTGAAGTTCCTAAACTTCATAAGTTTTTTTGAGAGATTTTGAAAAACTAGAACAACTGAAGGTTCAAAAGTTTAATTTGTCAGGTTCCTTTGTTCCTTTGAAATTTGTTTAAATATGTTGTTATTTTGCTTCCTTTTGCCATAATATTAATGAAGAACAGCAGCATTTTCTAATTTGTTACATTGTGTGTCAATGTCATAAACTAATGAGTATCACCAAATTATTTTCTTCAAATTCAAGATCCTAGGATATCTGTCATATTGTGAATCCAGTCAACTGCTATACAAGTGTGCATAAGATGATTACAACTTTTGGAATTGAACTTTTCAAATTAACATTTTAATCATTTTAGTACCTTCACATGAATTTTTCATTTCAAATGTCTGAAAGGAACTTAACTTCTGAAAAATACTAATATTTTCGGTGAACTACACTTCTTAAAAGTCATTTTTTAAATGGGACTGCCCAACACTGTAAATAGCACAGACAAAAACATAAATGCATGTGTCTGCAGCAGAGTGTTTTGAACAACTATATGCATGTGTCTGCAGCAGAGTGTTTTGAACAACTATAGTTCATACACTCATGACTGATAATGCCATTGACTTTACAGACTTTAGGACTAGGATTATTTTCAGCTTTAAATATTTATCCAAACTGTAACCAAACTATCTGCCAAACACATACTTTTATCCAATCAACAACTTTGGTATAGGTATATTGACCTGCTCATATTCACCTGCACTGCATAGTTTCCACAAATTGCATTATTTATTATAACTTTTGATAGCAGATGAAAAGTAACATATAAAGTAGGAACGAATGATTGGTCGAAAACATATGTGACTGTTGTGTAGGTGCTTACTTAGTACCTATACTTAGATTACTTAGTTGAAGAGAGCATTCATTAGTGAACCAATCACAGGAGCCAAATAAATGCAACAAGTGGTCGGATTAGGAGTGAAATGGAATGGAGTTGAGCTGATCTTCAGAAATATCAAGCTGTATCAATTCATTAAGAATGCAATGATTTCATGTAATGATTTAGAATCATTTAGATACACTTTTAATTGCAATTTGACTGAAAATCACAAATAAAGTTTTATTGAAGTATTATCATTCAGAATGACTGGTGTCCGATTACATGATATTGGATGGAGGCAGACATTACATAGTAGAGGAGAATAGCTGAAAATCAATGCCAATAAAGCAAACATTTTAGTTTGAGGAGGAAACAATTGAACAACTTATTTTTATCTAACCGATACTCAAACTAGTAAAAGCACAGAGTAAGCAGTACCGTCATTACAATATGAATCTCATAATCATAATCCATGCATAGAAAATCACTTTTTCTTGGTTCGATGATTATTGACATAATTGCAATTTGAAGCTATGATGCCAAAGTTTTAGAGCTCATTTTAAGAAGCATTGATGAACTTATGGCTTCAAGGCACATAAATATTCCCTTGTGGATGCAGAGTAGGGATGAGCAGCTGAAGTTTCTAGGTCAGTCTTGCTTTGCATCTTAGAGGTAGATAGTCATAACAACAAGTACAGTCACTTGAAGAATATAATGGACTATCAGTATCTCGAATGTTAGATCACATGACTAGATATTCACTGACATAACTGGACATGGGTTCGTTCCCCGCACATGTAGGTAGTTTAATATCTGGGAAGGGACTTTGTAGATTGTTTCCTCAGTCCAGAGGCAATGCTGGGATGGCTCCTTACTAACAGACCAGGCATTCTTCCCACTAGCTTTCCCACCTACCCTTTATTCGTCATCTCTTCATTTGTTGAAACATTCTAAGAGCAAAGTTGCGAACATGTATTAATACAAATTTTGATCTTTCTACAATAGATAAGCTATATGAGCACACATAAGTATAATAGTTTCTAATCAGTTTCTGGACGTAAATAAACCCACCCCAAACAACCCACCCACTCCACCCACACCCCAACACAAATATAAAAAAATCAGTAATTCCATTCAAACTAACAGATCTCATTCCTAAATCTTAGGTTTAATATCTTATCTACATGAATCAATCACAAATCAAAATCTTCCTCATAATAATTCATAGCATGAATTTTCTAGCTGTCATTATATAGTTTATAAACAATAAGAAAGATGGAAATTTTCAAATTCGAATAAATAAAGTTTTCTCGAGTTCTACATGAAAGCAAGGCGGCGATCGGAGCAGTCACGTGTCGCGCTCAGTAAATTGAAAATTCGCTCCTAGCGGTGACCTTCACGATGCTTTCAGCTTGTATCCATCCGCCTGTGGCTCGTCTCCTCCCTTTCGTCTGCAAGTTTCTATGAGTCGCACGCTTCTCGAGATGGCTCTTCATAAATAATTGAAAATCTGCGCTTTCGCACCACATTTCACTGTAAGTTTTACAAATATTATACAAATATACTTTGTTTTAACTTTTGTGCTAATTTTTATCGATTTCTTTGAGATATTTTTTGAGATATTGACTTAGCAATTTCTGCTCCCACGAGGTGAGGCAAACGACGCGACGCCGCCATTACGCTAGGTACTACATGGTAGAATTTGATCAAAATCCTCACAATTTACCGTACTATTTGAGTCTTCTTATATCTCTTTTTGACAATATTAATTGATATTAAATATTGTTTACATTAATAATTATTCATTAAGGAATATTTTCGAAATTAAATAAGTTATTAATTTCGAGCCAATGGTGCATTATGGGAGTTCCATGCTACGCCTTAGGTAGGTAGACCTACCTTAGTAGGTAGGCACCTATATCTACCTACCTAATACCTCCCTACCTAGTCGGCAAGTAGAGTAGGTAGGTACCTAGGTACAATTCTTTCCTTTCATACCTACCTAGGTATTCAAATTTATTTAATTTGCTTAAATTTGTAATTTAAAGTTTTAATTTTTATAAAATTATGTAGGTGCCTAGGTACTATACATACCTACCTAGGTAGGTACCTACCTACCTTTAAAAAAAATAAAAAAGAATTTAATTGGTTTTTTTTTCTATATATTTGTAAAATAAATTAATGAAATAATCATTACAATTTTCGAGCCAAACTGATGCTGACCAATGAATTTATTTTTAAAACCTGTGCCTGTTAATAAATTGCCAGTAAAGTCGGGAAATCTCTCTCCCGAGCACTGGTTCCGTACACAAGTTCCGACCAAATATTTTTCACCTCGTTATACTCCATAATTTTATATAATTATGAATATAATGCATTCAATATGTAAATTCATGCTTGACTTCGTTAAAGCTTCAAATTGCTCCGATATTGGAACTGGGGCCGTATTCTAGAACATTTAAATTTCCAATTCTGATGGAATCTGATTCGGTGCAATGTTAATCCTTATGGCCGTGACCGGATTCCGTCAGGAATGGAATTGGGGAAACGTTCTAGAATACGCCTCCTGGTCTGTTTAAAAACTGGTTTGAACAATCGATAGGTACTCAACAATCCTCACTTCGATTAACTTTTGTATTTTTTGTCCTCAGATTGTAATAGTCTTCAAGGAACCACCTTCACTTGGGTTTGTCTACAAATGTCCGCATCGCTTCTTTTCTGACTTTCTGACTTGAGCTCGACTACCAGACCATCTTAGTTCTACCAGACTACCTTCAGCTGTCGGTAAGTGGCCTAGTCAGAGTTCTATAGTATAGTGTGTCTTTCAGATAACAAATTTAGAGAGACGACATCAACTATTGGACACCAACCAGCTACAAAAGCCGAACTTACATTACGAATCATTGAGACTTGCAACAAACTTCAAGGTAAGCTGATACACCCATCGGCCATCCACAGTTGTAACGTTACAATTTTACTTAGCTTTCTACTAATGACTTGTTGTCTTTTAGGTATTTCATGAGGTTCAACAGCTGAGTGTTAGCTATGAGCGTACTGAGCCATGAGCCAATGAAGCTATGAGCCAACCGAGCAAATACGTCAGTAATTTGGATCGAGCCCTATTCGAGGTAAGCTGACATATCAACATTTGTAATGTGTTGTGCCTACCAGGGACTGGAACCCAAATGAATATCGGTTTCGGTTCCACATTTTTAAAAATACCGGTTCCGATTTTGGTTCCAATAGTTTCCATCAAATTTAGACAATAATTCAAATTCTTTTTTAAAATCTTTTGGGAATTTGCTTAGAAATATTGAACATTTGTATGACTCGGTGATCATTTATTTGAAAAACTGTAAATGGTAGGTAGTAAATAATTTCAGATTTGAAAGGCAATGAAGTAAAAATTAAATTAAATTTTCAATTTAAAAATTAAATAAAATTTTCAATTTAAAAATTAAATAAAATTTTCAATTTAAAAATTAAATTAAATTTTCAATTTAAAATTTAAAATGAAATTTTAAAGAACCCTATGAAACTGTTATGAAACTCAAATAATATTTAATATTAATAAGGGTTCCAGTTCCTATTAAAATAACAATTCTTTTCGGTTCTGGTTCCGGTTCCAGTCCCTGGTGTCTACTCCCCACTACTTAAATCCAGATGTTTGATCCATTTAATGGACAGGTTCGAACAGTCATCACTCAACAAACCTCGCCTTGATTAATTTCTTTCTCTCTTCAGGTTCTGATTGTCTGAAAGTAACCACCATCATTTGGATTTGTCTGCATTTGTTCCGCATCGCTACTTTTCTGACTACGAACTTCACTATTGAGCAGCGAATCGCGATCATCCTCACTCCAACTACGATCTTACTTTTTACTGCATCAAGCTGAGATTTCTGCTGTCGGTAAGCGGCCTAGTCAGAGTTCTAGTATATAGTTTGTCTTTCAGATAACAAATTTAGAGAGACGACATCAACTATCGGACACAAACCAACTATTAGATTTCTATTCAAGGGCAGAGGAACAATCATGTTGAATCGTTGGAACTTCAACAATCTGCACGGTAAGCTGACTTACCCACAGTTGTAATGTTGCGTGTCGATTCGAGTACCATGTAATGACTTATTGTGTTTTAGATGATTCACGACTTTCAAGAACCGAGTGTTGAGCCAACTGAGCTATGAGCCAACTGAGCCATGAGCCAATAAGCTATGAGCCAACCAAGCAAATGAGCCAACCAAGCCAACCAAGCAAGCAAATACCAGTAATTTTAATTCAACCAACAACAAGGTAAGCTGACATGTCAACATTGTACTGTTATGCGCATGTGTCTACTCCTCTATTTGATCCATTAAACGGACAGGCTCGAACAGTCATTACTCAACAACCCTCACTCTGATCAACTTATTTCTTTTCTCTACCTATTCAGATTGGGATGGTGCGAAAGGACATTTGGAATTGTCTACAAATGCCTGCATCCCTACTTTCTGACTACAAAATTGTCTTACGCAGCCATTCGACTTCATCCTCGATCCGACTACATATGTATACCGCATGGAGTTAATGTTTCTGCTGTTGGTAAGCTGTTTAGTCAATTGCCTCGATGTTTTTCTTTCAGATCAACATTATAGACATCAATTCTCATCCACCAACCAGCTATTATCTTTCTATTCAAGGTAAGCTGACATACCACAATTGTAATGCTATGTGTCTCTTTGATTCCCTTGTAATGACTTGTTGTGTATTAGGTGCTTCACGAGTTTAACAGCCATGAGCTGGGATGAGCTAAGCGAGCCACTCCTCGAGCCAAGCCATGAGTCAACCAAGCTAACTTACTTACAGGCTGCAAGTCCGTGTTTCATGCGTTTCATCCGCAATGTCATAACGAGCAACGTTGCGAGTAGCGTCAAACCTCATCAAGGTAAGCTGACATACCCACAGTTGTAATATTTGTGTTGACTCCCGTAATGACTTGTTGTGTTTTAGGTGTCCTATGAGCTAACCGAGCCACTGCTCAAGCGAGGCCATGAGTCATTAGTCAACCAAGCTAACTAACTTACTACAGGCTATACATGTCTGTTTCATGCGTTTCATCCGCAACTTAACAACGAACAACGACATGCAAGTAGCGGCAAACCTCATCAAGGTTAGCTGACATACCCACAGTTGTAATGTAGGTGTTGACTCCCTTGTTATGACTTGTTGTGTTTTAGGTGTCCCATGAGCTATGGGATGAGCTAACCGAGCCACTCCTCGAGCGTAAGCCATGAGTCATGAGTCAACCAAGATAATTTACCTACAAGATTGTCTCAAACGGACATCGAGGTAAGCTGACATACCCAAATTTGTAATTTTGCATCGTCAATGGTTGCATGTCGACTCGACTTTCTGCTACTTCATCATTGTGTTGTGCTTTCTGTGTTTCATGCATTTCATCCACAACGTAACAACGAGCGACGACATGGGAGTAGCGTCAACCCCTCTTCAAGGTAAGCTGACATTCCCACAGTTAAAAATGTTACATTTATGTCTTAAGTCGGGGACAGGCAAAGATGAACTTATTTTAACATGTCCCGGTATAAGCCGGCCCATGTTAGAGCTGGTTCGTTTTGCCTTTCCCCGACCGCACTTGACTCGCCGCTAATAATTGTTTTAACTTTCTATTTTTAAAGAGTTTCATCAGCTGGCCATGAGCTGAATGAGGAACGAGCCGACCAAATCACGAGTCAATGTAGCTGTGTAGTCAAAACCAGCGAGTCACCTCAAACTACTTCAAGGTAAGCTGACAACCCAACTGTGTAATAATGTGTAACGAATCTATGACAAAATACACCAAGGGTGCAAAGACTTTTAACATCTCTTCTGAATGACGGTGTGACATTTACAACACTGGGCTCCACAACCCATGTCGCCGAGAGACTGATAATAGGTGGAGGGAAGTCGTTAGAGCTCCCGAATACTCTTCAAGGTAAGCTAACATACCCACAGTTAAAAGTGTTTTTTAGGTTGATTGGAAGCTGACACTAGAGTCTAAAATGCACTGTGGCTGAATTTAGTGCTTGGTGTTGTTCTTTTAGGCTGATCGGAAGCTGACACTAGAGTCTAAAATGCACCGTGGATGAATTCAGTGCTCGTTGATGTTCTTTTAGGCTGATCGGAAGCTGACACTAGAGTCTAAAATGCACCGTGGATGAATTCAGTGCTCGGTGATGTTCTTTTAGGTTGATCGGAAGCTGACACTAGAGTCTAAAATGCACCGTGGATGAATTCAGTGCTCGGTGATTTTAGGTTGATCGGAAGCTGACACTAGAGTCTAAAATGCACCATGGATGAATTCAGTGCTCGGTGATTTTAGGTTGATCGGAAGCTGACACTAGAGTCTAAAATGCACCGTGGATGAATTCAGTGCTCGGTAAGTTCTCATAGGTGACACAGAAGCTGATATCGGGATCTGAAAGGCACCAAGACTTAGCATGTTCAGAACATGTTGTTCGATGTTCTCGATTCTGTTCTAGAGTCTCGAAGGACGACATCTAATTCTGGTGAATACGTTTATGTGCAATTAATTGTTCATTGCAGCATTGTTCCACTTGTCTTACAGTTTGCTCAGATACACTGTAAAGACTAAAGACTTCAGGAGCTCTGCCATACAGTACTGAACATACAGGATTTATATTGACCAGCTTATTGATGTATTTCTTGTTTTTAGGGAGAAGAAATCTTGCAGACTGAAGAAAGTGAATGAAGATGGTGCAGTGTTTGCTTTTCTTCTGCTAGATTATACTTAGCCAGAAGTTCTCTCTTAAATTCAGTTTAAAATCAAGTTCTTAGTGTTGCTTTGACTTCTACAAAGAAGTAGTGAATTAAATTCAGTGCTGTGGTGTTTGACATTGACTTTAAAATACTATCAGCCTGAGTACACACTATTATCAGCCAATGTTTCAGAATCATATTCAACAAGGAATCATTTTTTAAGAAACAGTTTATGAATATCTTCCTCCCCCCCCCCCCCCCACCTCTTACCATCTACATTTTATAATTGTCAATGCCTTGTTTGTAGTTGTGTCTGCATGCATTTACCAATCATTAAACTTAAAGGTTCGATTCCTAATTTATAGATTCAGGGTATAATCACAGAGATGAAAACCAAGAAAATTTAATCAAAGCTTTATGGGTTCGATTCCTGCAACTTGGTTTACTCTGTATGTTATTGCATAGTTTTATTTAGTAACAAGGTCAAATGCTGGGAGGTTATTGTTTTCTAGCACTTAGTACCTAGGTCACAACCACCCCCTTCCTTCCTATCATTTTATCCATAATTATATTCGAACAGGGGTTATGAAGTTTTCATATTATTAATATATATCCCTGAGGGTGTTCAAAGAATGCATATTTTTTTAGGCTGATAAAATCAATGAGTTTTACTTTTTAAACTGCGATTTTAGCTTGATTCCAGAAAACCATACATTCGTCTTCCAATGTCGTGGTATAAATTAAGATCTATGAGACTTGATGATTCTGTTTGAATGTAAAACTGTATCTTGATGATCACTTGGGGATGTGAGGATTGAAACTTGGCAGAGTTATGTTGTGTCTCATGTTGTGTTTGTGTACCGCCGCGACACAAGTTCTCATGGGATCCCGTCGGATGCTGGGGCGAGGTCAAGAGGTCAGCGCCGGTGAGTACTGAATGGAATTATTATGTCTGTGTGGCAGAAGAAAAGAAGAGAATCTTTCGGCGAGACATCTGTCCTCCCCACTCCCCCCCCCCCCACCCCCTCCCGCCGCCAAAACGGTGTAAAGTAGGCTCTCTAGTCAATTGTTCAGTTGATTCGGCTAAAAATCTTAAAACTTTGTGACCTTTGCAGCATCCCTTTTCTCGAGAAGAAGAAAATCTTTCGTCGAGACATCTGTCCACCCCACTCCCACCCCACCCCCTTAAAACGGTGTAAAATAGACTATAGTTGTTCAGTTGATTCGGCTAAAAATATTAGAACTTTGTTTAGCAAGACCTTTGCAGCATCGCTTTTCTCGAGACATTCTGGAATTATCAAACATTTCGAAACGTCAACTGACGGCTTCTGTTCAAAATACAAGCCATCGTAAACAACTTGGTATCCATTTTCAAAATCCCACGTTCTATTTTCAAGCTCATGCATGTCCTGTTCTTTTTACATTAGGTAAAAACTAAAAATATAAAATCAGCAGTTAAGACTTTTCAGCTATTTTGAACTATCCCCCCCCCCCCCCCCCCCCGCCGTAAAAAACCCTTCACCATAGCTTGCGACGCCATCAAGCTGCTCGAGTCATTCGGGAGACCCCGAGTGCATTACGAATTATCAATGTTCCACACAGCTACAACGAACGTTCCAAAGTGAAATATTGTGATAGTGACATTCATGTACCCCCCCCCCCCCCCCCCCCCCCCTCTATAAACCACGCAGAGTCATTAGAGAGACCTCGAGTGCATTACGAATTATCAATGTTCCACACAGCTACAACGAACGTTCCAAAGTGAAATACTGTGATAGTGACATTCATGTACCCCCCCTCCCCCCCCCCCTCCCCCTCTATAAACCACGCAGAGTCATTAGAGAGACCTCG
>OW203763.1:32811672-33098294 GCA_934045905.1 Leuctra nigra | reverse complement strand
CCCAGATTAAATTTTGCACCCCAGTTTTTCATTAGCCCCCCCCCCCCCCCCCCCAATATACTGTCTGAAATCATCACTGTTGCTGCCTTTTGACCAGTGCAAGAGGAGACAGTAAAGATCTGAAGCGACTGTCCCTTAGCTTGGCGGAATGGGGGATAAGTAAAAAAAAAATATATATAGAGTAAATTAACACAATTTTTCCGATTTTCCACAAGTTTGGGCACAAATATTGTCTGCATTATAAGTTGGTGTTTATTTTGCTATAGATCGACTAAATAATTAGCTAATATTTTTCACATATTTCATAATTTGAATAGTTCAGTCAGTAGTTAAAGCGATATTTAGGAAATGTTATCTTCACTGTTAAAATGTGAGGACTCTTAAACGAGTTACATCAATATTTTACTAGGAAAACGCTCCGTGTAACGCGTTGATGAGCGAGCACCGAAACGCGCGACATCGCCAATCGAGCACGATCCATTCAATCAAAGATAACTAACTAAATTATAACCAATTTTCGTTGCAACTTTCCATAAACAATCTGGATTAACAGATGAATGTACTGATACTTTTCCATCAATCTCTTTGTACAGATATTCAAAACACTTAATATAGCAATAAGTCTATACATTCTTGACCGATTGGGCTGGAAATGTGTAAAATATGATGCTATCTAGTCGAAACGTTGTTTTTATAACTGTGAAACACGATATATATCCCAAAATATATTATTTTAGATAGGTACCTATACCTATGGTTATGAATACATACATTACATATTGAAGACATTATGTATTGCAATATGATCCACTCAAAGAATTATTTCATTGAAATTGAGAATAGCCATCTATATACTTTGCTTTGCTACATATAGAGCAACCCAGAATGCCGTGGAATTACTGTTTTGAAATGTCATTTCTGACAGATTGAAAACTATAAAAGTGTCAATAAGTGCATAAGTTCTCTACTGGTTGGGCTGAAAATTTATAAAATAATTGAAAATGATAATCTTAATGGCCATGCAAAATGTGAACTTGATCTGACCATTTTAATTTTCGACCTATCAGAAGATAAGTTGTTAAATATTAATTTTGAACCAATCATTGGGCAGTGCTCAAAAACAATCCCAGGCTAAATTAGAATGACGTTAGCATATATGCAAAATTTCAGCTCGATCGAAGAAAAAATGTGACCTACAGCGTCGGGGAAAAAAATAAACAAACAAACAAACAAACAGAGAAAGTGTCCGAAAGAGCCGAATGGAGACGCTCGCTATACGCTCGATCAATTATTTTACTTCTATACGCATCCCACAGCACAGTTGTGTGTTGCGGGATGCGTTTAGGTGTTTTCTATTATCTAGGATAACTGGCAACCTTCCCATTTTTTTTTCTTTATTATCTCCCAATTTTCGTAATGCAATCACAGACGTTAACACATAATGTTTACAAGTTACATATTATCTTCTTGTTATTCTTCATTATTGAGATTCTAGATTATTTTACATGAGTTAAAATTGCATGGATTTGCAAGACTGTCGTCGATATCTAGTGACAAAGGATGCCGACCCGTTCTTACGTATAGACCAAGGTCAAATTCTTCACCCGTCCGGCTGAGATCGTCTTACATTTGGAAAGATTGCAGGGAAACCTGACATAGCACAACAATGTGCTTTTGATGCTCTCGTATTATAAATATGTAGACAGACCGTGGCAATAAACAAAATTAATAATATGTCTTTATGTTGCCAGAATCTTGTCAAGCAGTGCGGCCTTCGACATCGGCGAAAGCATTCAGTGCTGCAGCTAGCAGAATGTCACAATTCCTATATAGAGTGCAAGTCAATCATGATGCAATCATGTTTTTATCGCATTATTCTTTTTACAGACCTGATTCACAATAGGGGAGATTTCCTCAACAAGTTATGATTATCTCAATCATTTGTTGTATAAAACTTAATTTTGTTCAACTTAATTGTTCAATTACTTCTGAATTACTTAATGTCTCTGCCAAATTCTATGAGAGTGTAAAATGGTACTAACGTAAGACATCGTTGTGGAACATTCAATGTCTACATCTCTTAAAACCTTTCTTACAGAATCCTCTTCTCATAGACAGCAGATGCTGAGTTGAAGATTTATCTTGCTGGTTAGTGGTGCACGATGCAGGCATGGTAAGCCAACTGTTCAATCAGAAGACGTTAATATTATTTAGATTATATTTTGGGCCCATGTTTTTAAATGCTCTTTTAAATTCAACAGTTAAGGACTCGATTGTCATGACAACAACTATGGATATTCCTGGAATAGGCCATTTAAGAAAGTCAAAGCGCATGCGATAAAGCCTGACAGGTCCACAGCCGTCTAGTATGTAGTGACTAGTTCTGTTTAGTGTCTGTCATATTTACGTGTTGTTTTCGAGAAGGCTGTGGGTGGGATGACGTCACGCCGATCCTTTGAAGTGTGCACTGCGCATGCGTTTAAGCCTGATAACATTAGTACCACACCTCACCAACAGATGTATCTTTACTTTCTTAAATGGCCTTTTACCATTTCGTAACTGTTAAACTTAACCAACTCATTTATCAGAGCAAATTGCGGCCCTCGAGAGTCACAGAATTGCCTTAATTGATATTAGAAAAGACGTAGTTTGCATTCTCTAATCAGGATTGCATATATATTTTATACGTTATTTCATAGTTTTTAAATGAATGTCATCATTATACAAGTTCCACAATTGAGTAATTTGATTTGGTATTTTAAAAGTTTGTAATATTATTATTTGCTTTTATGTTGTAGTCCATTGTTTTGTACAACATGAATTTGCAAATGTCACCGTGCTGTTGGAAGTAAAGAAAATACAATTTCCATTGCATTTTCTCTTTGGTCCATATCATGGTGTTTAAATGCCAATCATTACAGATCAATTGGAAATGTTGGCATTCTTTTACCCGGTATGTGTGAAATGTAAGTTTATCATCATATTGATGATAAGCTTACATAAGTATACACAACACTGTACAGTAATATAATGTTGTAAATATGTAAAAATTTTAACATTTTGTGCAAATCCAGGTGGGAAATAGACCACGATGCAACCATCGCTGAAGACAACAAAGCTGAGTCCACAGTGGAATATTTCTAACCTGCATTTGCACATAACACACGGTCATTTAGATCATTCACCACAAACACCAAGACAGTACTTAAGTATCGTGAAGAATGCTGAATGGAATTGCTAGATTCTAGTCTCCATTCAGTATTCTACATTTCACAATGATTATCTATGTGTCGTAACTGTTTTTTATGGTGGTTTTAACATGTATTGTGTTTATGTATTCCTTCATTCGGCCACCGGACACTCTATCAAGGTATATCACGATATTAATAATACTTTATCGTACTTATAATCATTGGTATACTTGTATCTCACGGAAGTATTGGACTTTTGATTCCAGAAGGTACATCTTCCACAAGCACTGACATCAAGAATTTCGAGGTGAGTTATTTAAAAATTATGAAATGGTAACATATTTTGCATTCTCATATGAATTTGGCAGACATAATTTTGTACATTTTCTTTTTCTCTTTTCTCCAACAGCTGAAACAATGATGGTAGGAGAAATGACAGCGTTATGTTAACAAGATGCACAATTTTTTCAGATTGTATCAAACATATTTCACCTACATGTTTGATGATTTTTTCATTTTCTTATTCTCTTTTCTCCAACAGCTGAAACAATGATGGTAGGAGAAATGACAGCGTTGTCTAACAAAATGCATATTTTTTTACAGATTGTATCACACATAATTTCACCTACATGTTTGATGATTTTTCATTAGCTTATAGTCATGTTATCATACTATAGTTTCTTAAACATTTTATGTGTGTTAACCAAGATTCATGGACATCATTACTATATTCATACTAGTAGAGAAGGTGTACATCTATATATCTCTCTCTGACGTGTGTGTACTGAGTAATTTAAGGGGAATCAGTAAAGTAGCGGGTCGAACACGGTGCTTTAAAGTGTTTTTTTAGTTCACACTAACATAATTTTAAAAAAATCTGATATTAGCTACCAATTCAAGCGTAGTAGCCTATAATACCACACACTGGAGTGTACTTCATCACCTCTGGTATGACCTCCGAGTGTTAAATATGATTATTTGGCATTAATCATTTTTGTGATATTTTGAAATAATCGTATTTAACACATCAAGTCAGGTCACTTCATATAATATGTATACAAATGTCAGAATCCTATCTATAATAGTTTCAGTATAGTAACCTCTCAATCAGGGTTATTTCTTTTTGCGCCACCCGGTATATTGTTGATGTTCATGTTATAACTAGTACAGTATTTAATAATATAAAAGAAAATTAAAATCTGAGGATAATTCCCTATTACAGAATTGTATACACTAGGGAAACACTCTATGTAACGCGTTCATAACCGAGCCTTCATAATGCTACCATGGAGGATTTCTGCCGGGGGGAGGGGGGGGGGGGGGGGGGGGCAAGGCAAGGAAACAATTTTCCTCGGAATAAAGGTGGGTGGTCACCACCCAGCCCCGCAGGGCGTTTTTTGGTTTTTGGACACTGAAATCAATTTTAAGTCGTTATGAGGCGTATTTTGTTAAAATATTCAACATATTTTATAATTTGACACTTTGGGGTGGTGGAGGATCTGAATATTATAATCAAATCATTCAATGATGAAAAAGGGAATCTGAAAGTGTCTTGTTGATAACTGCTCAGCCCACTGAGAATGATTTCAGGTTGCCCAGAACGGCACCCGGCTTATAAAGCAGTATACCGTATACAATTATAATAGTTATAGTATGTTATACCTAGTAGTGTATGATGTTATAGTTATAGTTGACCAATTAAAATCATTAAATGATGAAAAAGAGAACCTGAAAGTGTCTTGCTGATAACTGCTCGGCCCACTGAGAATGATTTCAGGTTTCCCAAAACGGCACCCGGCTTATAAAGCAGGATACTGTATACAGTTATAGTTAGAGTATGTTAGAGTAGTGTATGTTATAGTTATAGTTGGCCAATTAGAATCATTCAATGATGAAAACGCACTCTGAAAATGTCTGTGATGTCATTTGACCACGCTGAGAATGAATTCAAGTTGGCTGAGCTATAGACTGTATAATAATCATTAAAGTGATTATCAATGATGATAACACACTATAAAAATGACTTCCTTGTGATGACTATATAGGCGTCTGCGAATGATTTCAATGTGGTTTACTCAGTGACTTGTCAATGTCAGCTCTGGATCCTTCTTCATCTACCTACTTTAATGTCATCATTGTTATCGTATGCGTACCGAAATAGCAAAATAAAATATATCAATCAATCAGTTACCAAGGAGGATATTGCATAACCTTATTGGAGGTGTCACACTTGCTGAACAATTTCGCGATGAGACTGATAATTTTTCTTCGTTTCTCTCAGTATAGGTCATGGCCGACTCATTCTAACCCTGCATTCTCCTTTCTTCTTCATCAACTCCCCATCATCTCCCAAAGGTATAACTACCTTCCTAACTGAACAAGTGATCCCAGCTGCATGTAACTGTACGTGACAGTTAAATGCAGTCAAGCTAACAGCATTAACAGCTTGCTGCCCAGTGACGATTTCAGGCATGTCTCGGGGGAGGGGCGGAGCCCCCCCCCCCCTTCCCGAGAAGGTACTTAGCCCCCCCCCCCCGAGCCCAGAGACAAAACAATCTATAGAAACAAAATTCTTAAATTATGTTTACATTAAAACGAAAAATAGGGAGCTATTTGCTGTAATTTCAGAAGTTTAGCATCCCAGAATCGATTTTAAAATGTGTATATTAAAAAAAATGCCCTGCTGGGCAACAATTGGAGAGTTTTGTTGCTTTGGTTTGTGCATTTTAAAGCCCCAGAATCACTTAACTGGTTTAAATTCTAAAAAACGCCCTGCGGGGGGGTCTGGGGGGCTTTGCCCCCCAGACCCCCCTTCTGGGTGTCGCAGTCCCCCCCTCTCATGATGAAAGTAGTTCCTACGCGAACTACGTTTGGGTACACCCACCCCCCTCTCCAGATTAAATTTTGCACCCCAGTTTTTCATTAGTCCCCCCACCCCCCTTCCCCGAATAAAATGTCTTAAATCATCACTGTTGCTGCCTCTTGACGAGGTGCAAGAGGAGACAGTGTAGATCTGAAGCGACTGTCCCTTAGCTGGGCGGAATGGGGGCCAAGTAAAATAAAATATATATAGCGTAAATTAACACAATTTTTCCGATTTTCCACAAGTTTAGGCACAAATATTGTCTGTATTATAAGTTGGTGTTTATTTTGCTATAGATCGACTAAATAATTAGCTAATATGTTTCACATATTTCATAATTTGAATAGTTCAGTCAGTAGTTAAAGCGATATTTAGGAAATGCTATTTTCACTGTTAAAATGTGAGGACTCTTAAACGTGTTTCATCAATATTTTACTAGGAAAACGCTCCGTGTAACGCGTTGATGAGCGAGCACCGAAACGCGCGACATCGCCAATCGAGCACAATCCATTCAATCAAAGATAACTAACTAAATTATAACCAATTTTCGTTGCAACTTTCCATAAACAATCTGGATTAACAGATGAATGTACTGATACTTTTCCATCAATCTCTTTGTACAGATATTCAAAACACTTAATATAGCAATAAGTCTAAACATTCTTGACCGATTGGGCTGGAAATGTGTAAAATATGATGCTATCTAGTCGAAACGTTGTTTTCATAACTGTGAAACACGATATATATCCCAAAATATATTATTTTAGATAGGTACCTATACCTATGGTTATGAATACATACATTACATATTGAAGACATTATGTATTGCAATATGATCCACTCAAAGAATTATTTCATTGAAATTGAGAATAGCCATCTATATACTTTGCTTTGCTACATATAGAGCAACCCAGAATGCCGTGGAATTACTGTTTTGAAATGTCATTTCTGACAGATTGAAAACTATAAAAGTGTCAATAAGTGCATAAGTTCTCTACTGGTTGGGCTGAAAATTTATAAAATAATTGAAAATGATAATCTTAATGGCCATGCAAAATGTGAACTTGATCTGACCATTTTAATTTTCGACCTATCAGAAGATAAGTTGTTAAATATTAATTTTGAACCAATCATTGGGCAGTGCTCAAAAACAATCCCAGGCTAAATTAGAATGACGTTAGCATATGTGCAAAATTTCAGCTCGATCGAAGAAAAAATGTGACCTACAGCGTCGGGGAAAAAATAAACAAACAAACAAACAGAGAAAGTGTCCGAAAGAGCCGAATGGAGACGCTCGCTATACGCTCGATCAATTATTTTACTTCTATACGCATCCCACAGCACAGTTGTGTGTTGCGAGATGCGTTTAGGTGTTCTCTACTATCTAGGATAACTGGCCACCTTCCCATTTTTTTTCTTTATTATCTCCCAATTTTCGTAATGCAATCACAGACGTTAACACATAATGTTTACAAGTTAAATATTATCTTCTTGTTATTCTTCTTTATTGAGATTCTAGATTATTTTACATGAGTTAAAATTGTGTCAGCTAAATCATGGATTTGCAAGACTGTCGTCGATATCTAGTGCCATTGGATGCCGACCCGTTCTTATGTATAGACCAAGGTCAAATTCTTCACCCGTCCGGCTGAGATCATCTTACATTTGGAAAGATTGCAGGGAAACCTGACATAGCACAACAATGTGCTTTTGATGCTCTCGTATTATAAATATGTAGACAGACCGTGGTAATAAACAAAATTAATAATATGTCTTTATATTGCCAGTATCTTGTCAAGCAGTGCGGCCTCCGACATCGGCGAAAGCATTCAGTGCTGCAGCTATAGAATGTCACGATTCCTAAACAGAGTGGAGGTCAATCATGATGCAATCATGTTTTCATTGCATTATTCTTTTTACAGACCTGATTCACAACAGGGGAGATTTCCTCAACAAGTTATGATTATCTCAATCATTTGTTGTATAAAACTTAATTTTGTTCAACTGAATTGTTCAATTACTTCTGAATTACTTAATGTCTCTGCCAAATTCTATGAGAGTGTAAAATGGTACTAACATAAGACATCGCTGTGGAACATTCAATGTCTACATTTCAATGTCCTTTCTTACAGAATCCTCTTCTCATAGACAGCAGATTCTGAGTTGAAGATTTATCTTGCTGGTTAGTGGTGCACGATGCAGGCATGGAAAGCCAACTGTTCAATCAGAAGACGGTAATATTATTTAGATTATATTTTGGGCCCATGTTTTTAAATGCTCTTTTAAATTCACCAGTTAAGGACTCGATTGTCATGACAACAACTATGGATATTCCTGGAATTACCATTTCGTAACTG
This sequence comes from Leuctra nigra, assembly GCA_934045905.1. Lineage (NCBI taxonomy): Eukaryota > Metazoa > Arthropoda > Insecta > Plecoptera > Leuctridae > Leuctra > Leuctra nigra. The sequence continues at coordinate 33,089,883 of OW203763.1, read as the reverse complement.
TTAAACTTAACCAACTCATTTATCAGAGCAAATTGCGGCCCTCGAGAGTCACAGAATTGCCTTAATTGATATTAGAAAAGACGTAGTTTGCATTCTCCAATCAGGATTGCATATATATTTTATACGTTATTTCATAGTTTTTAAATGAATGTCATCATTATACAAGTGCCACAATTGAGTAATTTGTTTTGGTATTTTAAAAGTTTGTAATATTATTATTTGCTTTTATGTTGTAGTCCATTGTTTTGTACAACATGAATTTGCAAATGTCACCGTGCTGTTGGAAGTAAAGAAAATACAATTTCCATTGCATTTTCTCTTTGGTCCATATCATGGTGTTTAAATGCCAATCATTTCAGATCAATTGGAAATGTTGGCATTCTTTTACCCGGTATGTGTGAAATGTAAGTTTATCATCATATTGATGATAAGCTTACATAAGTATACACAACACTGTACAGTAATATAATGTTGTAAATATGTAAAAATTTTAACATTTTGTGCAAATCCAGGTGGGAAATAGACCACGATGCAACCATCGCTGAAGACAACAAAGCTGAGTCCACAGTAGAATATTGCTAACCTGCATCTGCACATAACACACGGTCATTTAGATCATTCACCACAAACACCAAGACAGTACTTAAGTATCGTGAAGAATGCTGAATGGAATTGCTAGATTCTAGTCTCCATTCAGTATTCTACATTTCACAATGATTATCTATGTTTCGTTTAACTGTTTTTTTTGTGTGTTGTTTTAACTTGTATTCTTTTTATGTATTCCTTCATTCGGCCACCGGACACTCTATCAAGGTATATCACGATATTAATAATACTTGATCGTACTTATTATCATTTGGTATACTTGTATCTCATGGAAGTATTGGACTTTTGATTCCAGAAGGTACATCTTCCACAAGCACTGACATCAAGAATTTCGAGGTGAGTTATTTAAAAATTATGAAATGGTAACATATTTTGCATTCTCATATGAATTTGGCAGACATAATTTTGTACATTTTCTTTTTCTCTTTTCTCCAACAGCTGAAACAATGATGGTAGGAGAAATGACAGCGTTATGTTAACAAGATGCACAATTTTTTCAGATTGTATCAAACATATTTCACCTACATGTTTGATGATTTTTTCATTTTCTTTTTCTCTTTTCTCCAACAGCTGAAACAATGATGGTAGGAGAAATGACAGCGTTGTCTAACAAAATGCATATTTTTTTACAGATTGTATCACACATAATTTCACCTACATGTTTGATGATTTTTCATTAGCTTATAGTCATGTTATCATACTATAGTTTCTTAAACATTTTATGTGTGTTAACCAAGATTCATGGACATCATTACTATATTCATACTAGTAGAGAAGGTGTACATCTATATATCTCTCTCTGACGTGTGTGTACTGAGTAATTTAAGGGGAATCAGTAAAGTAGCGGGTCGAACACGGTGCTTTAAAGTGTTTTTATTATTATTATTATTATTATTATTATTATTATTATTATTAAGTCTATATTCTCAACAGAGCCAGGCTCCACTAGTGAGAATGTAATATAGAGAAGGGAGGAGAGGAAACCCGGTACCGGCATGTAGCCTACTCCTGACGAAAGATACCAAGGGGACCAACGGCTTAACGTCCCTTTCGAAGGACGGTGTAACATTCACAGCACAGGCCTCCACAACCCGCGCCGTCGAGAGACTGATAACAGGTGGAGGGAGGTCGTCACACTGACCCCCAAACACCCCAGTCTCTCTGACCCAACGGCAGCAACCTGGCAAGGCCGAGTTGAATGGTCACCCATCCAACCTCTGACAGCGCTCAATGTTGCTTAACCTCGGTGATCTAACGAGAACCGAGGTATCCAACACACCAGCCGTTGGGTACAACGGCTGTTTTTTAGTTCACACTAACATAATTTTAAAAAAATCTGATATTAGCTACCAATTCAAGCGTAGTAGCCTATAATACCACACACTGGAGTGTACTTCATCACCTCTGGTATGACCTCCGAGTGTTAAATATGATTATTTGGCATTAATCATTTTTGTGATATTTTGAAATAATCGTATTTAACACATCAAGTCAGGTCACTTCATATAATATGTATACAAATGTCAGAATCCTATCTATAATAGTTTCAGTATAGTAACCTCTCAATCAGGGTGATTTCTTTTTGCGCCACCCGGTATATTGTTGATGTTCATGTTATAACTAGTATAGTATTTAATAATATAAAAGAAAATTAAAATCTGAGGATAATTCCCTATTACAGAATTGTATACACTAGGGAAACACTCTATGTAACGCGTTCATAACCGAGCCTTCATAATGCTACCATGGAGGATTTCTGCCGGGGGGGGGGGGGGGGGGGGGGCAAGGCAAGGAAACAATTTTCCTCGGAATAAAGGTGGGGTGGTCACCACCCAGCCCCGCAGGGCGTTTTTTGGTTTTTGGACACTGAAATCAATTTTAAGACGTTATGAGGCGTATTTTGTTAAAATATTCAACAAATTTTATAATTTGACACTTTGGGGTGGTGGAGGATCTGAATATTATAATCAAATCATTCAATGATGAAAAACGGAATCTGAAAGTGTCTTGTTGATAACTGCTCAGCCCACTGAGAATAATTTCAGGTTGCCCAAAACGGCACCCGGCTTATAAAGCAGTATACCGTATATGGGCCATTATCCCACTATATTAGTTTCAGTCATTTTTTTTTCATCAATTTTTTTTTACTTGTTTCATGTTGCATTAATTTTTTTAATATTACTTATATATTTGGGAAGCCATCTGGAAAGTAGCTTCGATCGATCCTCGGGTGTTTCGAAATTATTTACGATTTTGCATGATGAAACGTTCATTTTAGTAACCTCCGTCCCACACATATTTAATCCTACATTATAAAATATGTAACTCTGATTACTTGCTTATGGTATTTATTCGTAAGCTGATGATATGACTTATTATAAAAAAAAATTATCGTGACTTAGAAATACAAATAACTTAAAATGTGTGCCATAAGTACTTACTATTTTGACGGAATTTATCAAAATTCCACATTAAATTTAGTTTTGCACATGCAAATCACAGTGCAAATGATACAAACTAAATTAAAATGAATAAACTGTTGTATATATTATGAGGGAAAAAATATATACAGATGCTATCAGCAGTATTTTAATTTTGTCGACAGTTTTAAGGGTGGGACAGTGGTTATTTCGGAAGGTCGGTAGTTACTTGAGTCCAATAAAATCATATATATAGCACTTAATGCAAGAGTTTTTCTATTCTAACATACTATTGTACATATAATGGTAACTTTTAAAGCATCAGTTCATGCACAAATGAAAATTTCAAAATTTTCGTTGTTCCCGGCCCCATTGAAATTGCTGTTTTGGGACAGGAGTTACGCGGGACAGGAGTTACTTTTAAGAAGAAAAATGATGACTGTCATTTAGGGGTAGGTGCCAGAAACTTAAAACTCTAGAAATATTTCGTGGCAACATCGTCCAATTTAATAAAAATTAATGCTAGTATGTAACTTGACACGTTTTAATTATACATGGGTGGACAGGAGTTACGGGAGAAAGGGTACTCCCACCTTTTTTGACGAATAATAATTTCTCATTTTTTGACGTTTCGCCATATCGCCATGAAGCAAGCAGCAAATTCAAGGAAACAGGTTGACGAACCAATAAAAAAAAATCTGGATCTGTACTACTAACTTAAGAATATAATAAGCGGCAGTTTTCAAACGGGACGGAGGTTACAACCAAAGTGATGGACAGCCATTAAACAAATAGCTACAATTAATTGTGTGGACTAACTGATGTTTAATCTGTGTAAATGTAAACTTTGCGTGGACTTTTCACTAAAAAAAAATCATCCTACTATATTTACTGCCTCAACATTAAATGCCGTGCGCTCAAACATCGACTTTTCGAAGTAGGACACGGGACGGAGGTTACTTTTCACCTATAAAAGTAGCAAAATTGAAAATATTATTGTACATAAACACAAAAATAGTGATTGCAACATGTAGAGGGGTACGTAATACAAATTAAAAAAAATATTTCCCTTCATTTTCTTTTAATTGCTTTTAGCAATTCAACTCGGACAGCGAAACTAATATAGTGGGATAATGACCCATATATGGGGTGGTGGAGGATCTGAATATTATAATCAAATCATTCAATGATGAAAAGGGAATCTGAAAGTGTCTTGTTGATAACTGCTCAGCCCACAGAGAATGATTTCAGGTTGCCCAAAACGGCACCCGGCTTATAAAGCAGTATACCGTATATATGGGGTGGTGGAGGATCTGAATATTATAATCAAATCATTCAATGATGAAAAAGGGAATCTGAAAGTGTCTTGTTGATAACTGCTCAGCCCACTGAGAATGATTTCAGGTTGCCCAAAACGGCACCCGGCTTATACAGCAGTATACCGTATATATGGGGTGGTGGAGGATCTGAATATTATAATCAAATCATTCAATGATGAAAAGGGAATCTGAAAGTGTCTTGTTGATAACTGCTCAGCCCACTGAGAATGATTTCAGGTTGCCCAAAACGGCACCCGGCTTATAAAGCAGTATACCGTATATATGGGGTGGTGGAGGATCTGAATATTATAATCAAATCATTCAATGATGAAAAGGGAATCTGAAAGTGTCTTGTTGATAACTGCTCAGCCCACTGAGAATGATTTCAGGTTGCCCAAAACGGCACCCGGCTTAAAAAGCAGTATACCGTATACAATTATAATAGTTATAGTATGTTATACCTAGTAGTGTATGATGTTATAGTTATAGTTGACCAATTAAAATCATTAAATGATGAAAAAGAGAACCTGAAAGTGTCTTGCTGATAACTGCTCGGCCCACTGAGAATGATTTCAGGTTTCCCAAAACGGCACCCGGCTTATAAAGCAGGATACTGTATACAGTTATAGTTATAGTATGTTATAGTAGTGTATGTTATGGTTATAGTTGGCCAATTAGAATCATTCAATGATGAAAACGCACTCTGAAAATGTCTGTGATGTCATTTGACCACGCTGAGAATGAATTCAAGTTGGCTGAGCTGTAGACTGTATAATAATCATTAAAGTGATATTCAATGATGATAACACACTCTAAAAATGACTTCCTTGTAATGACTTTATAGGCGTCTGCGAATGATTTCAATGTGGTTTACTCAGTGACTTGTCAATGTCAGCTCTGGATCCTTCTCTCTTCTTATTTGTTACTCATTTACCTACATTAATGTCATCATTGTTATCGTATGCGTACCGAAATAGCAAAATAAAATATATCAATCAATCAGTTACCAAGGAGGATATTGCATAACCTTATTGGAAGTGTCACACTTGCTGAACAATTTCGCGATGAGACTGATAATTTTTCTTCGTTTCTCTCAGTATAGGTCATGGCCGACTCATTCTAACCCTGCATTCTCCTTTCTTCTTCATCAACTCCCCATCATCTCCCAAAGGTATAACTACCTTCCTAACTGAACAGGTGATCCCAGCTGCATGTAACTGTACGCGACAGTTAAATGCAGTCAAGCTAACAGCATTAACAGCTTGCTGCCCAGTGACGATTTCAGGCATGTCTCGGGGGAGGGGCGGAGCCCCCCCCCCCTTCCCGAGAAGGTACTTAGCCCCCCCCCCCCCCCGAGCCCAGAGACAAAACAATCTATAGAAACAAAATTCTTAAATTATGTTTACATTAAAACGAAAAATAGGGAGCTATTTGCTGTAATTTGAAAAGTTTAGCATCCCAGAATCGATTTTAAAATGTGTATAATAAAAAAAAGGCCCTGCTGGGCAACAATTGGAGGGTTTTGTTGCTTTGGTTTGTGCATTTTAAAGCCCCAGAATCACTTAACTGGTTTAAATTCTAAAAAACGCCCTGCGAGGCTAAGGCTGGGGGGCTTTGCCCCCAAGACCCCCCTTCTGGGTTTCGCAATCCCCCCCTCCCATGATGAAAGTAGTTCCTACGCGGACTACGTTTGGGTACACCCACCCCCCTCCCCAGATTAAATTTTGCACCCCAGTTTTTCATTAGTCCCCCCACCCCCCTTCCCCGAATAAAATGTCTTAAATCATCACTGTTGCTGCCTCTTGACGAGGTGCAAGAGGAGACAGTGTAGATCTGAAGCGACTGTCCCTTAGCTGGGTGGAATGGGGGCCAAGTTAAAAAAAAATATATATAGAGTAAATTAACACAATTTTTCCGATTTTCCACAAGTTTGGGCACAAATATTGTCTGCATTATAAGTTGGTGTTTATTTTGCTATAGATCGACTAAATAATTAGCTAATATTTTTCACATATTTCATAATTTGAATAGTTCAGTCAGTAGTTAAAGCGATATTTAGGAAATGTTATCTTCACTGTTAAAATGTGAGGACTCTTAAACGTGTTACATCAATATTTTACTAGGAAAACGCTCCGTGTAACGCGTTGATGAGCGAGCACCGAAACGCGCGACATCGCCAATCGAGCACGATCCATTCAATCAAAGATAACTAACTAAATTATAACCAATTTTCGTTGCAACTTTCCATAAACAATCTGGATTAACAGATGAATGTACTGATACTTTTCCATCAATCTCTTTGTACAGATATTCAAAACACTTAATATAGCAATAAGTCTATACATTTTTGACCGATTGGGCTGGAAATGTGTAAAATATGATGCTATCTAGTCGAAACGTTGTTTTTATAACTGTGAAACACGATATATATCCCAAAATATATTATTTTAGATAGGTACCTATACCTATGGTTATGAATACATACATTACATATTGAAGACATTATTTATTGCAATATGATCCACTCAAAGAATTATTTCATTGAAATTGAGAATAGCCATCTATATACTTTGCTTTGCTACATATAGAGCAACCCAGAATGCCGTGGAATTACTGTTTTGAAATGTCATTTCTGACAGATTGAAAACTATAAAAGTGTCAATAAGTGCATAAGTTCTCTACTGGTTGGGCTGAAAATTTATAAAATAATTGAAAATGATAATCTTAATGGCCATGCAAAATGTGAACTTGATCTGACCATTTTAATTTTCGACCTATCAGAAGATAAGTTGTTAAATATTAATTTTGAACCAATCATTGGGCAGTGCTCAAAAACAATCCCAGGCTAAATTAGAATGACGTTAGCATATATGCAAAATTTCAGCTCGATCGAAGAAAAAATGTGACCTACAGCGTCGGGGAAAAAAATAAACAAACAAACAAACAAACAGAGAAAGTGTCCGAAAGAGCCGAATGGAGACGCTCGCTATACGCTCGATCAATTATTTTACTTCTATACGCATCCCACAGCACAGTTGTGTGTTGCGGGATGCGTTTAGGTGTTCTCTATTATCTAGGATAACTGGCCACCTTCCCATTTTTTTTTCTTTATTATCTCCCAATTTTCGTAATGCAATCACAGACGTTAACACATAATGTTTACAAGTTACATATTATCATCTTGTTATTCTTCATTATTGAGATTCTAGATTATTTTACATGAGTTAAAATTGCATGGATTTGCAAGACTGTCGTCGATATCTAGTGACAAAGGATGCCGACCCGTTCTTACGTATAGACCAAGGTCAAATTCTTCACCCGTCCGGCTGAGATCGTCTTACATTTGGAAAGATTGCAGGGAAACCTGACATAGCACAACAATGTGCTTTTGATGCTCTCGTATTATAAATATGTAGACAGACCGTGGCAATAAACAAAATTAATAATATGTCTTTATGTTGCCAGAATCTTGTCAAGCAGTGCGGCCTTCGACATCGGCGAAAGCATTCAGTGCTGCAGCTAGCAGAATGTCACAATTCCTATATAGAGTGCAAGTCAATCATGATGCAATCATGTTTTTATCGCATTATTCTTTTTACAGACCTGATTCACAATAGGGGAGATTTCCTCAACAAGTTATGATTATCTCAATCATTTGTTGTATAAAACTTAATTTTGTTCAACTTAATTGTTCAATTACTTCTGAATTACTTAATGTCTCTGCCAAATTCTATGAGAGTGTAAAATGGTACTAACGTAAGACATCGTTGTGGAACATTCAATGTCTACATCTCTTAAAACCTTTCTTACAGAATCCTCTTCTCATAGACAGCAGATGCTGAGTTGAAGATTTATCTTGCTGGTTAGTGGTGCACGATGCAGGCATGGTAAGCCAACTGTTCAATCAGAAGACGTTAATATTATTTAGATTATATTTTGGGCCCATGTTTTTAAATGCTCTTTTAAATTCAACAGTTAAGGACTCGATTGTCATGACAACAACTATGGATATTCCTGGAATAGGCCATTTAAGAAAGTCAAAGCGCATGCGATAAAGCCTGACAGGTCCACAGCCGTCTAGTATGTAGTGACTAGTTCTGTTTAGTGTCTGTCATATTTACGTGTTGTTTTCGAGAAGGCTGTGGGTGGGATGACGTCACGCCGATCCTTTGAAGTGTGCACTGCGCATGCGTTTAAGCCTGATAACATTAGTACCACACCTCACCAACAGATGTATCTTTACTTTCTTAAATGGCCTATTACCATTTCGTAACTGTTAAACTTAACCAACTCATTTATCAGAGCAAATTGCGGCCCTCGAGAGTCACAGAATTGCCTTAATTGATATTAGAAAAGACGTAGTTTGCATTCTCTAATCAGGATTGCATATATATTTTATACGTTATTTCATAGTTTTTAAATGAATGTCATCATTATACAAGTTCCACAATTGAGTAATTTGATTTGGTATTTTAAAAGTTTGTAATATTATTATTTGCTTTTATGTTGTAGTCCATTGTTTTGTACAACATGAATTTGCAAATGTCACCGTGCTGTTGGAAGTAAAGAAAATACAATTTCCATTGCATTTTCTCTTTGGTCCATATCATGGTGTTTAAATGCCAATCATTACAGATCAATTGGAAATGTTGGCATTCTTTTACCCGGTATGTGTGAAATGTAAGTTTATCATCATATTGATGATAAGCTTACATAAGTATACACAACACTGTACAGTAATATAATGTTGTAAATATGTCAAAATTTTAACATTTTGTGCAAATCCAGGTGGGAAATAGACCACGATGCAACCATCGCTGAAGACAACAAAGCTGAGTCCACAGTGGAATATTTCTAACCTGCATTTGCACATAACACACGGTCATTTAGATCATTCACCACAAACACCAAGACAGTACTTAAGTATCGTGAAGAATGCTGAATGGAATTGCTAGATTCTAGTCTCCATTCAGTATTCTACATTTCACAATGATTATCTATGTGTCGTAACTGTTTTTTATGGTGGTTTTAACATGTATTGTGTTTATGTATTCCTTCATTCGGCCACCGGACACTCTATCAAGGTATATCACGATATTAATAATACTTTATCGTACTTATAATCATTGGTATACTTGTATCTCATGGAAGTATTGGACTTTTGATTCCAGAAGGTACATCTTCCACAAGCACTGACATCAAGAATTTCGAGGTGAGTTATTTAAAAATTATGAAATGGTAACATATTTTGCATTCTCATATGAATTTGGCAGACATAATTTTGTACATTTTCTTTTTCTCTTTTCTCCAACAGCTGAAACAATGATGGTAGGAGAAATGACAGCGTTATGTTAACAAGATGCACAATTTTTTCAGATTGTATCAAACATATTTCACCTACATGTTTGATGATTTTTTCATTTTCTTATTCTCTTTTCTCCAACAGCTGAAACAATGATGGTAGGAGAAATGACAGCGTTGTCTAACAAAATGCATATTTTTTTACAGATTGTATCACACATAATTTCACCTACATGTTTGATGATTTTTCATTAGCTTATAGTCATGTTATCATACTATAGTTTCTTAAACATTTTATGTGTGTTAACCAAGATTCATGGACATCATTACTATATTCATACTAGTAGAGAAGGTGTACATCTATATATCTCTCTCTGACGTGTGTGTACTGAGTAATTTAAGGGGAATCAGTAAAGTAGCGGGTCGAACACGGTGCTTTAAAGTGTTTTTTTAGTTCACACTAACATAATTTTAAAAAAATCTGATATTAGCTACCAATTCAAGCGTAGTAGCCTATAATACCACACACTGGAGTGTACTTCATCACCTCTGGTATGACCTCCGAGTGTTAAATATGATTATTTGGCATTAATCATTTTTGTGATATTTTGAAATAATCGTATTTAACACATCAAGTCAGGTCACTTCATATAATATGTATACAAATGTCAGAATCCTATCTATAATAGTTTCAGTATAGTAACCTCTCAATCAGGGTTATTTCTTTTTGCGCCACCCGGTATATTGTTGATGTTCATGTTATAACTAGTACAGTATTTAATAATATAAAAGAAAATTAAAATCTGAGGATAATTCCCTATTACAGAATTGTATACACTAGGGAAACACTCTATGTAACGCGTTCATAACCGAGCCTTCATAATGCTACCATAGAGGATTTCTGCCGGGGGGAGGGGGGGGGGGGGGGGGGGCAAGGCAAGGAAACAATTTTCCTCGGAATAAAGGTGGGGTGGTCACCACCCAGCCCCGCAGGGCGTTTTTTGGTTTTTGGACACTGAAATCAATTTTAAGTCGTTATGAGGCGTATTTTGTTAAAATATTCAACATATTTTATAATTTGACACTTTGGGGTGGTGGAGGATCTGAATATTATAATCAAATCATTCAATGATGAAAAAGGGAATCTGAAAGTGTCTTGTTGATAACTGCTCAGCCCACTGAGAATGATTTCAGGTTGCCCAGAACGGCACCCGGCTTATAAAGCAGTATACCGTATACAATTATAATAGTTATAGTATGTTATACCTAGTAGTGTATGATGTTATAGTTATAGTTGACCAATTAAAATCATTAAATGATGAAAAAGAGAACCTGAAAGTGTCTTGCTGATAACTGCTCGGCCCACTGAGAATGATTTCAGGTTTCCCAAAACGGCACCCGGCTTATAAAGCAGGATACTGTATACAGTTATAGTTAGAGTATGTTAGAGTAGTGTATGTTATAGTTATAGTTGGCCAATTAGAATCATTCAATGATGAAAACGCACTCTGAAAATGTCTGTGATGTCATTTGACCACGCTGAGAATGAATTCAAGTTGGCTGAGCTATAGACTGTATAATAATCATTAAAGTGATTTTCAATGATGATAACACACTATAAAAATGACTTCCTTGTGATGACTATATAGGCGTCTGCGAATTATTTCAATGTGGTTTACTCAGTGACTTGTCAATGTCAGCTCTGGATCCTTCTTCATCTACCTACTTTAATGTCATCATTGTTATCGTATGCGTACCGAAATAGCAAAATAAAATATATCAATCAATCAGTTACCAAGGAGGATATTGCATAACCTTATTGGAGGTGTCACACTTGCTGAACAATTTCGCGATGAGACTGATAATTTTTCTTCGTTTCTCTCAGTATAGGTCATGGCCGACTCATTCTAACCCTGCATTCTCCTTTCTTCTTCATCATCTCCCAAAGGTATAACTACCTTCCTAACTGAACAGGTGATCCCAGCTGCATGTAACTGTACGTGACAGTTAAATGCAGTCAAGCTAACAGCATTAACAGCTTGCTGCCCAGTGACGATTTCAGGCATGTCTCGAGGGAGGGGCGGAGCCCCCCCCCCCTTCCCGAGAAGGTACTTAGCCCCCCCCCCCCCCGAGCCCAGAGACAAAACAATCTATAGAAACAAAATTCTTAAATTATGTTTACATTAAAACGAAAAATAGGGAGCTATTTGCTGTAATTTGAGAAGTTTAGCATCCCAGAATCGATTTTAAAATGTGTATATTAAAAAAATGCCCTGCTGGGCAACAATTGGAGAGTTTTGTTGCTTTGGTTTGTGCATTTTAAAGCCCCAGAATCACTTAACTAGTTTAAATTCTAAAAAACGCCCTGCGGGGATAAGGCTGGGGGGCTTTGCCCCCCAGACCCCCCTTCTGGGTGTCGCAGTCCCCCCCTCTCATGATGAAAGTAGTTCCTACGCGAACTACGTTTGGGTACACCCACCCCCCTCTCCAGATTAAATTTTGCACCCCAGTTTTTCATTAGTCCCCCCACCCCCCTTCCCCGAATAAAATGTCTTAAATCATCACTGTTGCTGCCTCTTGACGAGGTGCAAGAGGAGACAGTGTAGATCTGAAGCGACTGTCCCTTAGCTGGGTGGAATGGGGGCCAAGTAAAATAAAATATATATAGCGTAAATTAACACAATTTTTCCGATTTTCCACAAGTTTAGGCACAAATATTGTCTGTATTATAAGTTGGTGTTTATTTTGCTATAGATCGACTAAATAATTAGCTAATATGTTTCACATATTTCATAATTTGAATAGTTCAGTCAGTAGTTAAAGCGATATTTAGGAAATGTTATCTTCACTGTTAAAATGTGAGGACTCTTAAACGTGTTACATCAATATTTTACTAGGAAAACGCTCCGTGTAACGCGTTGATGAGCGAGCACCGAAACGCGCGACATCGCCAATCGAGCACAATCCATTCAATCAAAGATAACTAACTAAATTATAACCAATTTTCGTTGCAACTTTCCATAAACAATCTGGATTAACAGATGAATGTACTGATACTTTTCCATCAATCTCTTTGTACAGATATTCAAAACACTTAATATAGCAATAAGTCTAAACATTCTTGACCGATTGGGCTGGAAATGTGTAAAATATGATGCTATCTAGTCGAAACGTTGTTTTCATAACTGTGAAACACGATATATATCCCAAAATATATTATTTTAGATAGGTACCTATACCTATGGTTATGAATACATAGATTACATATTGAAGACATTATGTATTGCAATATGATCCACTCAAAGAATTATTTCATTGAAATTGAGAATAGCCATCTATATACTTTGCTTTGCTACATATAGAGCAACCCAGAATGCCGTGGAATAACTGTTTTGAAATGTCATTTCTGACAGATTGAAAACTATAAAAGTGTCAATAAGTGCATAAGTTCTCTACTGGTTGGGCTGAAAATTTATAAAAATATTGAAAATGATAATCTTAATGGCCATGCAAAATGTGAACTTGATCTGACCATTTTAATTTTCGACCTATCAGAAGATAAGTTGTTAAATATTAATTTTGAACCAATCATTGGGCAGTGCTCAAAAACAATCCCAGGCTAAATTAGAATGACGTTAGCATATGTGCAAAATTTCAGCTCGATCGAAGAAAAAATGTGACCTACAGCGTCGGGGAAAAAATAAACAAACAAACAAACAGAGAAAGTGTCCGAAAGAGCCGAATGGAGACGCTCGCTATTCGCTCGATCAATTATTTTACTTCTATACGCATCCCACAGCACAGTTGTTGCGAGATGCGTTTAGGTGTTCTCTACTATCTAGGATAACTGGCCACCTTCCCATTTTTTTTCTTTATTATCTCCCAATTTTCGTAATGCAATCACAGACGTTAACACAAAATGTTTACAAGTTAAATATTATCTTCTTGTTATTCTTCTTTATTGAGATTCTAGATTATTTTACATGAGTTAAAATTGTGTCAGCTAAATCATGGATTTGCAAGACTGTCGTCGATATCTAGTGCCATTGGATGCCGACCCGTTCTTACGTATAGACCAAGGTCAAATTCTTCACCCGTCCGGCTGAGATCATCTTACATTTGGAAAGATTGCAGGGAAACCTGACATAGCACAACAATGTGCTTTTGATGCTCTCGTATTATAAATATGTAGACAGACCGTGGTAATAAACAAAATTAATAATATGTCTTTATATTGCCAGAATCTTGTCAAGCAGTGCGGCCTCCGACATCGGCGAAAGCATTCAGTGCTGCAGCTATAGAATGTCACGATTCCTAAATAGAGTGGAGGTCAATCATGATGCAATCATGTTTTCATTGCATTATTCTTTTTACAGACCTGATTCACAACAGGGGAGATTTCCTCAACAAGTTATGATTATCTCAATCATTTGTTGTATAAAACTTAATTTTGTTCAACTGAATTGTTCAATTACTTCTGAATTACTTAATGTCTCTGCCAAATTCTATGAGAGTGTAAAATGGTACTAACATAAGACATCGCTGTGGAACATTCAATGTCTACATTTCAATGTCCTTTCTTACAGAATCCTCTTCTCATAGACAGCAGATTCTGAGTTGAAGATTTATCTTGCTGGTTAGTGGTGCACGATGCAGGCATGGTAAGCCAACTGTTCAATCAGAAGACGGTAATATTATTTAGATTATATTTTGGGCCCATGTTTTTAAATGCTCTTTTAAATTCACCAGTTAAGGACTCGATTGTCATGACAACAACTATGGATATTCCTGGAATTACCATTTCGTAACTGTTAAACTTAACCAACTCATTTATCAGAGCAAATTGCGGCCCTCGAGAGTCACAGAATTGCCTTAATTGATATTAGAAAAGACGTAGTTTGCATTCTCCAATCAGGATTGCATATATATTTTATACGTTATTTCATAGTTTTTAAATGAATGTCATCATTATACAAGTGCCACAATTGAGTAATTTGTTTTGGTATTTTAAAAGTTTGTAATATTATTATTTGCTTTTATGTTGTAGTCCATTGTTTTGTACAACATGAATTTGCAAATGTCACCGTGCTGTTGGAAGTAAAGAAAATACAATTTCCATTGCATTTTCTCTTTGGTCCATATCATGGTGTTTAAATGCCAATCATTTCAGATCAATTGGAAATGTTGGCATTCTTTTACCCGGTATGTGTGAAATGTAAGTTTATCATCATATTGATGATAAGCTTACATAAGTATACACAACACTGTACAGTAATATAATGTTGTAAATATGTAAAAATTTTAACATTTTGTGCAAATCCAGGTGGGAAATAGACCACGATGCAACCATCGCTGAAGACAACAAAGCTGAGTCCACAGTAGAATATTGCTAACCTGCATCTGCACATAACACACGGTCATTTAGATCATTCACCACAAACACCAAGACAGTACTTAAGTATCGTGAAGAATGCTGAATGGAATTGCTAGATTCTAGTCTCCATTCAGTATTCTACATTTCACAATGATTATCTATGTTTCGTTTCACTGTTTTTTTTGTGTGTTGTTTTAACTTGTATTCTTTTTATGTATTCCTTCATTCGGCCACCGGACACTCTATCAAGGTATATCACGATATTAATAATACTTGATCGTACTTATTATCATTTGGTATACTTGTATCTCATGGAAGTATTGGACTTTTGATTCCAGAAGGTACATCTTCCACAAGCACTGACATCAAGAATTTCGAGGTGAGTTATTTAAAAATTATGAAATGGTAACATATTTTGCATTCTCATATGAATTTGGCAGACATAATTTTGTACATTTTCTTTTTCTCTTTTCTCCAACAGCTGAAACAATGATGGTAGGAGAAATGACAGCGTTATGTTAACAAGATGCACAATTTTTTCAGATTGTATCAAACATATTTCACCTACATGTTTGATGATTTTTTCATTTTCTTTTTCTCTTTTCTCCAACAGCTGAAACAATGATGGTAGGAGAAATGACAGCGTTGTCTAACAAAATGCATATTTTTTTACAGATTGTATCACACATAATTTCACCTACATGTTTGATGATTTTTCATTAGCTTATAGTCATGTTATCATACTATAGTTTCTTAAACATTTTATGTGTGTTAACCAAGATTCATGGACATCATTACTATATTCATACTAGTAGAGAAGGTGTACATCTATATATCTCTCTCTGACGTGTGTGTACTGATTTAAGGGGAATCAGTAAAGTAGCGGGTCGAACACGGTGCTTTAAAGTGTTTTTATTATTATTATTATTATTATTATTATTATTATTATTATTATTAAGTCTATTTTCTCAACAGAGCCAGGCTCCACTAGTGAGAATGTAATATAGAGAAGGGAGGAGAGGAAACCCGGTACCGGCATGTAGCCTACTCCTGACGAAAGATACCAAGGGGACCAACGGCTTAACGTCCCTTTCGAAGGACGGTGTAACATTCACAGCACAGGCCTCCACAACCCGCGCCGTCGAGAGACTGATAACAGGTGGAGGGAGGTCGTCACACTGACCCCCAAACACCCCAGTCTCTCTGACCCAACGGCAGCAACCTGGCAAGGCCGAGTTGAATGGTCACCCATCCAACCTCTGACAGCGCTCAATGTTGCTTAACCTCGGTGATCTAACGAGATGATCACCAGCCGTTGGGTACAACGGCTGTTTTTTACTTCACACTAACATAATTTTAAAAAAATCTGATATTAGCTACCAATTCAAGCGTAGTAGCCTATAATACCACACACTGGAGTGTACTTCATCACCTCTGGTATGACCTCCGAGTGTTAAATATGATTATTTGGCATTAATCATTTTTGTGATATTTTGAAATAATCGTATTTAACACATCAAGTCAGGTCACTTCATATAATATGTATACAAATGTCAGAATCCTATCTATAATAGTTTCAGTATAGTAACCTCTCAATCAGGGTGATTTCTTTTTGCGCCACCCGGTATATTGTTGATGTTCATGTTATAACTAGTATAGTATTTAATAATATAAAAGAAAATTAAAATCTGAGGATAATTCCCTATTACAGAATTGTATACACTAGGGAAACACTCTATGTAACGCGTTCATAACCGAGCCTTCATAATGCTACCATGGAGGATTTCTGCCGGGGGGGGGGGGGGGGGGGGGGGGCAAGGCAAGGAAACAATTTTCCTCGGAATAAAGGTGGGGTGGTCACCACCCAGCCCCGCAGGGCGTTTTTTGGTTTTTGGACACTGAAATCAATTTTAAGACGTTATGAGGCGTATTTTGTTAAAATATTCAACAAATTTTATAATTTGACACTTTGGGGTGGTGGAGGATCTGAATATTATAATCAAATCATTCAATGATGAAAAACGGAATCTGAAAGTGTCTTGTTGATAACTGCTCAGCCCACTGAGAATGATTTCAGGTTGCCCAAAACGGCACCCGGCTTATAAAGCAGTATACCGTATATGGGCCATTATCCCACTATATTAGTTTCAGTCATTTTTTTTTCATCAATTTTTTTTTACTTGTTTCATGTTGCATTAATTTTTTTAATATTACTTATATATTTGGGAAGCCATCTGGAAAGTAGCTTCGATCGATCCTCGGGTGTTTCGAAATTATTTACGATTTTGCATGATGAAACGTTCATTTTAGTAACCTCCGTCCCACACATATTTAATCCTACAATATAAAATATGTAACTCTGATTACTTGCTTATGGTATTTATTCGTAAGCTGATGATATGACTTATTATAAAAAAAAATTATCGTGACTTAGAAATACAAATAACTTAAAATGTGTGCCATAAGTACTTACTATTTTGACGGAATTTATCAAAATTCCACATTAAATTTAGTTTTGCACATGCAAATCACAGTGCAAATGATACAAACTAAATTAAAATAAATAAACTGTTGTATATATTATGAGGGAAAAAATATATACAGATGCTATCAGCAGTATTTTAATTTTGTCGACAGTTTTAAGGGTGGGACAGTGGTTATTTCGGAAGGTCGGTAGTTACTTGAGTCCAATAAAATCATATATATAGCACTTAATGCAAGAGTTTTTCTATTCTAACATACTATTGTACATATAATGGTAACTTTTAAAGCATCAGTTCATGCACAAATGAAAATTTCAAAATTTTCGTTGTTCCCGGCCCCATTGGAATTGCTGTTTTGGGACAGGAGTTACGCGGGACAGGAGTTACTTTTAAGAAGAAAAATGATGACTGTCATTTAGGGGTAGGTGCCAGAAACTTAAAACTCTAGAAATATTTCGTGGCAACATCGTCCAATTTAATAAAAATTAATGCTAGTATGTAACTTGACAAGTTTTAATTATACATGGGTGGACAGGAGTTACGGGAGAAAGGGTACTCCCACCTTTTTTGACGAATAATAATTTCTCATTTTTTGACGTTTCGCCATATCGCCATGAAGCAAGCAGCAAATTCAAGGAAACAGGTTGACGAACCAATAAAAAAAAATCTGGATCTGTACTACTAACTTAAGAATATAATAAGCGGCAGTTTTCAAACGGGACGGAGGTTACAACCAAAGTGATGGACAGCCATTAAACAAATAGCTACAATTAATTGTGTGGACTAACTGATGTTTAATCTGTGTAAATGTAAACTTTGCGTGGACTTTTCACTAAAAAAAAATCATCCTACTATATTTACTGCCTCAACATTAAATGCCGTGCGCTCAAACATCGACTTTTCGAAGTAGGACACGGGACGGAGGTTACTTTTCACCTATAAAAGTAGCAAAATTGAAAATATTATTGTACATAAACACAAAAATAGTGATTGCAACATGTAGAGGGGTACGTAATACAAATTAAAAAAAATATTTCCCTTCATTTTCTTTTAATTGCTTTTAGCAATTCAACTCGGACAGCGAAACTAATATAGTGGGATAATGACCCATATATGGGGTGGTGGAGGATCTGAATATTATAATCAAATCATTCAATGATGAAAAGGGAATCTGAAAGTGTCTTGTTGATAACTGCTCAGCCCACAGAGAATGATTTCAGGTTGCCCAAAACGGCACCCGGCTTATAAAGCAGTATACCGTATATATGGGGTGGTGGAGGATCTGAATATTATAATCAAATCATTCAATGATGAAAAAGGGAATCTGAAAGTGTCTTGTTGATAACTGCTCAGCCCACTGAGAATGATTTCAGGTTGCCCAAAACGGCACCCGGCTTATAAAGCAGTATACCGTATATATGGGGTGGTGGAGGATCTGAATATTATAATCAAATCATTCAATGATGAAAAGGGAATCTGAAAGTGTCTTGTTGATAACTGCTCAGCCCACTGAGAATGATTTCAGGTTGCCCAAAACGGCACCCGGCTTATAAAGCAGTATACCGTATATATGGGGTGGTGGAGGATCTGAATATTATAATCAAATCATTCAATGATGAAAAGGGAATCTGAAAGTGTCTTGTTGATAACTGCTCAGCCCACTGAGAATGATTTCAGGTTGCCCAAAACGGCACCCGGCTTAAAAAGCAGTATACCGTATACAATTATAATAGTTATAGTATGTTATACCTAGTAGTGTATGATGTTATAGTTATAGTTGACCAATTAAAATCATTAAATGATGAAAAAGAGAACCTGAAAGTGTCTTGCTGATAACTGCTCGGCCCACTGAGAATGATTTCAGGTTTCCCAAAACGGCACCCGGCTTATAAAGCAGGATACTGTATACAGTTATAGTTATAGTATGTTATAGTAGTGTATGTTATGGTTATAGTTGGCCAATTAGAATCATTCAATGATGAAAACGCACTCTGAAAATGTCTGTGATGTCATTTGACCACGCTGAGAATGAATTCAAGTTGGCTGAGCTGTAGACTGTATAATAATCATTAAAGTGATATTCAATGATGATAACACACTCTAAAAATGACTTCCTTGTAATGACTTTATAGGCGTCTGCGAATGATTTCAATGTGGTTTACTCAGTGACTTGTCAATGTCAGCTCTGGATCCTTCTCTCTTCTTATTTGTTACTCATTTACCTACATTAATGTCATCATTGTTATCGTATGCGTACCGAAATAGCAAAATAAAATATATCAATCAATCAGTTACCAAGGAGGATATTGCATAACCTTATTGGAGGTGTCACACTTGCTGAACAATTTCGCGATGAGACTGATAATTTTTCTTCGTTTCTCTCAGTATAGGTCATGGCCGACTCATTCTAACCCTGCATTCTCCTTTCTTCTTCATCATCTCCCCATCATCTCCCAAAGGTATAACTACCTTCCTAACTGAACAGGTGATCCCAGCTGCATGTAACTGTACGCGACAGTTAAATGCAGTCAAGCTAACAGCATTAACAGCTTGCTGCCCAGTGACGATTTCAGGCATGTCAGGCCCCCCTTCCCGAGAAGGTACTTAGCCCCCCCCCCCGAGCCCAGAGACAAAACAATCTATAGAAACAAAATTCTTTAATTATGTTTACATTAAAACGAAAAATAGGGAGCTATTTGCTGTAATTTGAGAAGTTTAGCATCCCAGAATCGATTTTAAAATGTGTATATTAAAAAAAATGCCCTGCTGGGCAACAAATGGAGAGTTTTGTTGCTTTGGTTTGTGCATTTAAAGCCCCAGAATCACTTAACTGGTTTAAATTCTAAAAAACGCCCTGCGGGG
This sequence comes from Leuctra nigra, assembly GCA_934045905.1. Taxonomy (NCBI): domain Eukaryota; kingdom Metazoa; phylum Arthropoda; class Insecta; order Plecoptera; family Leuctridae; genus Leuctra; species Leuctra nigra. Next base: position 33,069,518 of record OW203763.1, on the reverse strand, counting down.
CTAAGGCTGGGGGGCTTTCCCGAGAAGGTACTTAGCCCCCCCCCCCCCGAGCCCAGAGACAAAACAATCTATAGAAACAAAATTCTTTAATTATGTTTACATTAAAACGAAAAATAGGGAGCTATTTGCTGTAATTTGAGAAGTTTAGCATCCCAGAATCGATTTTAAAATGTGTATATTAAAAAAAATGCCCTGCTGGGCAACAATTGGAGAGTTTTGTTGCTTTGGTTTGTGCATTTAAAGCCCCAGAATCACATAACTGGTTTAAATTCTAAAAAACGCCCTGCGGCGCTAAGGCTGGGGGGCTTTGCCCCTCAGACCCCCCTTCTGGGTTTCGCAGTCCCCCCCACTCGTGGTGAAAGTAGTTCCTACGCAAACTACGTTTGGGTACACCCACCCCCCTCTCCAGATTAAATTTTGCACCCCAGTTTTTCATTAGCCCCCCCACCCCCCTTCCCCGAATAAAATGTCTGAAATCATCACTGTTGCTGCCTCTTGACGAGGTGCAAGAGGAGACAGTGTAGATCTGAAGCGACTGTCCCTTAGCTGGGCGGAATGGGGGCCAAGTAAAAAAAATATATAGAGAGCAAATTAACACAATTTTTCCGATTTTCCACAAGTTTGGGCACAAATATTGTCTGCATTATAAGTTGGTGTTTATTTTGCTATAGATCGACTAAATAATTAGCTAATATGTTTCACATATTACATAATTTGAATAGTTCAGTCAGTAGTTATAGCGATATTTAGGAAATGTTATCTTCACTGTTAAAATGTGAGGACTCTTAAACGTGTTACATCAATATTTTACTAGGAAAACGCTCCGTGTAACGCGTTGATGAGCGAGCACCGAAACGCGCGACATCGCCAATCGAGCACGATCCATTCAATCAAAGATAACTAACTAAATTATAACCAATTTTCGTTGCAACTTTCCATAAACAATCTGGATTAACAGATGAATGTACTGATACTTTTCCATCAATCTCTTTGTACAGATATTCAAAACACTTAATATAGCAATAAGTCTATACATTCTTGACCGATTGGGCTGGAAATGTGTAAAATATGATGCTATCTAGTCGAAACGTTGTTTTTATAACTGTGAAACACGATATATATCCCAAAATATATTATTTTAGATAGGTACCTATACCTATGGTTATGAATACATACATTACATATTGAAGACATTATGTATTGCAATATGATCCACTCAAAGAATTATTTCATTGAAATTGAGAATAGCCATCTATATACTTTGCTTTGCTACATATAGAGCAACCCAGAATGCCGTGGAATTACTGTTTTGAAATGTCATTTCTGACAGATTGAAAACTATAAAAGTGTCAATAAGTGCATAAGTTCTCTACTGGTTGGGCTGAAAATTTATAAAATAATTGAAAATGATAATCCTAATGGCCATGCAAAATGTGAACTTGATCTGACCATTTTAATTTTCGACCTATCACTTATCAGAAGATAAGTTGTTAAATATTAATTTTTGAACCAATCATTGGGCAGTGCTCAAAAACAATCCCAGGCTTAATTAGAATGACGTTAGCATATATGCAAAATTTCAGCTCGATCGAAGAAAAAATGTGACCTTCAGCGTCGGGGAAAAAAATAAACAAACAAACAAACAGAGAAAGTGTCCGAAAGAGCCGAATGGAGACGCTCGCTATACGCTCGCTCAATTATTTTACTTCTATACGCATCCCACAGCACAGTTGTGTGTTGCGGGATGCGTTTAGGTGTTCTCTACTATCTAGGATAACTGGCCACCTTCCCATTTTTTTTCTTTATTATCTCCCAATTTTCGTAATGCAATCACAGACGTTAACACATAATGTTTACAAGTTACATATTATCTTCTTGTTATTCTTCATTATTGAGATTCTAGATTATTTTACATGAGTTAATATTGTGTCAGCTAAATCATGGATTTGCAAGACTGTCGTCGATATCTAGTGACAAAGGATGCCGACCCGTTCTTACGTATAGACCAAGGTCAAATTCTTCACCCGTCCGGCTGAGATCGTCTTACATTTGGAAGGATTGCAGGGAAACCTGACATAGCACAACAATGTGCTTTTGATGCTCTCGTATTATAAATATGTAGACAGACCGTGGTAATAAACAAAATTAATAATATGTCTTTATATTGCCAGAATCTTGTCAAGCAGTGCGGCCTCCGACATCGAATGTCACGATTCCTATATAGAGTGGAAGTCAATCATGATGCAATCATGTTTTCATCGCATTATTCTTTTTACAGACCTGATTCACAACAAGGGAGATTTCCTCAACATGTTATGATTATCTCAATCATTTGTTGTATAAAACTTAATTTTGTTCAACTTAATTGTTCAATTACTTCTGAATTACTTAATGTCTCTGCCAAATTCTATGAGAGTGTAAAATGGTACTAACGTAAGACATCGTTGTGGAACATTCAATGTCTACATTTCAATGTCCTTTCTTACAGAATCCTCTTCTCATAGACAGCAGATTCTGAGTTGAAGATTTATCTTGCTGGTTAGTGGTGCACGATGCAGGCATGGTAAGCCAACTGTTCAATCAGAAGACGGTAATATTATTTAGATTATATTTTGGGCCCATGTTTTTAAATGCTCTTTTAAATTCACCAGTTAAGGACTCGATTGTCATGACAACAACTATGGATATTCCTGGAATTACCATTTCGTAACTGTTAAACTTAACCAACTCATTTATCAGAGCAAATTGCGGCCCTCGAGAGTCACAGAATTGCCTTAATTGATATTAGAAAAGACGTAGTTTGCATTCTCCAATCAGGATTGCATATATATTTTATACGTTATTTCATAGTTTTTAAACGAATGTCATCATTATACAAGTGTTACAATTGAGTAATTTGTTTTGGTATTTTAAAAGTTTGTAATATTATTATTTGCTTTTATGTTGTAGTCCATTGTTTTGTACAACATGAATTTGCAAATGTCACCGTGCTGTTGGAAGTAAAGAAAATACAATTTCCATTGCATTTTCTCTTTGGTCCATATCATGGTGTTTAAATGCCAATCATTACAGATCAATTGGAAATGTTGGCATTCTTTTACCCGGTATGTGTGAAATGTAAGTTTATCATCATATTGATGATAAGCTTACATAATGTATACACAACACTGTACAGTAATATAATGTTGGAAATATGAAAAATTGTCACATTTTGTGCAAATCAAGGTGGGAAATAGACCACGATGCAACCATCGCTGAAGACAACAAAGCTGAGTCCACAGTGGAATATTTCTAACCTGCATTTGCACATAACACACGGTCATTTAGATCATTCACCACAAACACCAAGACAGTACTTAAGTATCGTGAAGAATGCTGAATGGAATTGCTAGATTCTAGTCTCCATTCAGTATTCTACATTTCACAATGATTATCTATGTTTCGTTTAACTGTTTTTTTGTGTGTTGTTTTAACTTGTATTCTTTTTATGTATTCCTTCATTCGGCCACCGGACACTTCTATCAAGGTATATCACGATATTAATAATACTTTATCGTACTTTTTATCATTGGTATACTTGTATCTCATGGAAGTATTGGACTTTTGATTCCAGAAGGTACATCTTCCACAAGCACTGACATCAAGAATTTCGAGGTGAGTTATTTAAAAATTATGAAATGGTAACATATTTTGCACTCTCATATGAATTTGGCAGACTTAATTTTGTACATTTTCTTTTTCACTTTTCTCCAACAGCTGAAACAATGATGGTAGGAGAAATGACAGCGTTATGCTAACAAGATGCATAATTTTTTCAGATTGTATCAAACATATTTCACCTATGTTTGATGATTTTTCATTTTCTTTTTCTCTTTTCTCCAACAGCTGAAACAATGATGGTAGGAGAAATGACAGCGTTGTCTAGCAAAATGCATATTTTTTTACAGAATGTATCAAATATAATTTCACCTACATGTTTGATGATCTTTCATTAGCTTATAGTCATGTTATCATACTATAGTTTCTTAAACATTTTATGTGTGTTAACCAAGATTCATGGACATCATTACTATATTCATACTAGTAGAGAAGGTGTACATCTATATATCTCTCTCTGACGTGTGTGTACTGAGTGAGTTAAGTGGAATCAGCAGAGCCAGTTGTTTGTGGTGATAAAAAAAGCCAAAATTCGTTTTCAACATTCTGAAAGTGGCGAATTGGTGGTGATAATTATGTTCATTTTCGCGATTGGTGGTGAAATGGAAAAAGTTGATTATTGTAAGAAAAAGTGTGAAATATGACGCGCGAGCGAGCGGCAATACTACCAACCCCCCTAGACTCGGCGCGTGCGCATGCGCACCCCTGTGCAAGGTCATGTAGATGCGTCATTCCATGCTCAGCAGCCAACCAGCTGGCACCCCCATACCAATGATATTATTAAAACTCACGTTTAACATCTTTGCCATACATGAGAGTAGAAAATTCGGAAGATTGTTTCGTAAGTTTTATTACACCTGATAATCCAAAAAAGTGAAATTATCTCTGGTGCATTCTGCCTTTAAGCTGAATTTCTTCAATTAGGGGTGGTTTGGTGGAGGGGGTGAGTAGCCTGAAATGTGGACAGGTTAACGAATTACATGTGTGCAAAATTTTATTGAGGTCGGTCAATGGTGTAGGAGTATATGGCCGAAGGGTCAATGTAATTTTTTCAATTGGGGTGGTTTTTTCAATTAGAAGTGGTGTGTCGATGGGGGTAAGTACCCTACGATATGCGCAGGACCCCATAGAAACTCCATGCCAAGTTTGGTGGAGATCGGTCAAAGGGTGTAGAAATGTATGAAGGACATACAGACAGACAGACATTCTAAATAGATAAACCAGGGTTAAATTGTCTCTATGCACTAATGATGATGTATATCGTTATTTTTCTGAAATAACAGTGCTGTGTTATCTATGATAAAACAAATGTCACACACCTGAAGTGATATAGAGACATTCCCAATATAGCATCCACCAAATTATGCCCCACCAGCAAATAATGCTGCCAATTCAACTTTAATCTTAGAAATGTGAAACCATGAACAGAAGTGAATCACTTGAATTTGTCACATAAATTCAGTCATTCAACTTTATAATTTGTCAGGAATATCGATTTCTGTCACAATCACAAATCGACACTACATCACTAGTTATTATGCGATCTATTATATTTTCTTATAACTAATCAAACCTGCTATTAAATTAGGAAAGTACATTTTATTTTTGTTAGTATCACAAATTAATAACTCTACATCCGAGGTAGAAGGCTGGATGTCCATTTCAATGATTCTTGAGATAAGCTCAAAAACCAGTAATTCTGCGTTCATCCAATCATATTTGTAATCACCGCCTACGAGAATACTTCAATATAACTGTATTTGTTGAGATCAGTCAAATGGCAATTGATAAAGCTTGATTCTTCATTCCAAAATTGTGCAACATAAAATCGAGAAAATGTTAATCGGGTCTTCTACGTCTGAATAACAGTTAAGACTTAAGAGTTCAACAAGTAATTAGTACCTTTCTTGAAGATTTTGTAAACACCAATGATGATTTCTCTTCCGTATCGTTATGACTATAACTATGATGACACATGAATCTGAGGTGTTCGAGACAGAATCTTGAGACGACAGCGAATCAGTCGTGTATGAAGCTATACTAGGAAAACGCTCTGTATAACGCGTTGATGAGCGAGCACCGACACGCCCAACATCGCCAATCGAGCACGATCCATTCAATTATAAAGATAACTTAACTATTCATCATTACTGATTTTCAATGCAACCTTCCATAAACGTTCTGGAAAAATTACCATGATCAAAATACCATGCATTTGATAATTATTCTCCATCAACTCTGTGAACAGATTCAAAACACTTAAAACAGAAATAAGTCTGTAAATTCTTGACTGATTGGGCTGGATATGTGTAAAATATGAGATGTTACATGGTGCCATCTAATAGTCGAAACGTTGCTTCTAACATAACTGTGAAACACGATCCATTCCATATTAAAAAAAAACCTAAGTAGGTATACACATAATATACATCCATTATGAATTGCAATATAATCCACAAAATCAACAAGAATATGTGTTTCATTAAAACTGATAATAGCCATCAATTACCTTTGGTACACCTTACATAAAAGAATCCAGAAAGCAGTGAAATATCCCTATGCCATCAATTTTTCTGACAGTTTCAAGCATAATAAGTCGATAAGTTTTCTAATGATTGTGCTGAAAAATTGTAAAATAATCGAAAATGGTAGTCTTAATGTTCATGCCAAATTTGGACTTAATCGGAGCAATTTGATTTTCGACCAATCATGAGCTATTTTAATTTTTGAACCAATCGGAGGGCAGCTCTCAAAAACTAGACACGATTAAGTTAGAATGATATTAGTATGTGTGCAAAATTTCAGCTCGATTAGAAGAAAATTGTAGCCTCTGCCGTCAGGCCAAAAAATAAAAATAAAAAAAAATAAAACAGAGAAAGTGTCTAAAAGAGCAGAATGGCTCGCTCAATTATTTATGACTTGAATAATGATTGTCTATGAATGTATGTAAATTGTTGACCAGGGTTCAAATGTATTTGTTTCACTTCTGATGACTAAAATCGTTATTTTTTCAGAAGTGACTGTCTTAAGATAACACAAATGTCACACGTCTGAAGTGGAAGAGAATGCATGTAAACAAATTATGACGCAAGCAATTTTCTTCAATTAAATCAATTTAAATCTAATTGTTTTCTGTACCTCAGAGGTAGAAGGGTGGAAGTCCAATTTCTCGAATTTGTTGCACACATTTGGAATGATGTAATCAAGATCTATCAACAAATTGACTGATGTCAACAAAGACAGTTATATTGAGATATTCTCTTACACAATGACTCATGTCACCATTACAAATGATCGAATGAAGGCAGAATGACTGGTTTGCGCTCACCTCAAGAATCATTAAAATTGACTTCCGGCCTTCTACCTCTGAGGTTCAGATTCCAACCATTAAACAATCTATGCAATAAATTGTTATGGAAGTGATGTTTTTTATAACCTTTACAGACGATCCCACCCATTGATACATTCTTTTTTATCGACATCATATCTACTAATTAAATCAATTGGTTTTATTTCTCTAGCGGTGAATACAAGATCCTACTGTGATTGACGAAAAGCTCTCAGCGTGCACACCGAAGACCTAGATTCAATGTTGGGATTTTAGTTTGTTCAGTTGAGAGGCAGGCTGGGAGAGTTAAATTTACAACTAGCTTCTTTCAAACTTCCATCCTTTCCCCGTCTTCTCCATCATCATCATCATCATCATCATCATCATCATCGTCATCGTCATCATCATCATCCCCCCCCCCCCCAATCACCAATCACCATCGTGATCATCATCATCCCCCCCCCCCCAATCACCATCGTAATCATCATCATCCCTCCCCCAATCACCATCGTCATCATCATCATCCCCCCCCCCCAAATCACCATTATAATCATCATCATCCCCCCCCCAATTACCATTGTAATCATCATCATCCCCCCCAATCACCATTGTAATCATCATCCCCCCCCCCCCATCACCATTGTAATCATCATCATCCCCCCCAATCACCATTGTAATCATCATCATCCCCCCCCCAATCACCATTGTAATCATCATCATCCCCCCCCCAATCACCATTGTAATCATCATCATCCCCCCCCCAATCACCATTGTAATCATCATCATCCCCCCCCCCCCCCCCCCCCAATCACCATTGTAATCATAGATGATCCCAGGAGGTCACCGGTCACAGGATCAGTTTTCTTATCGTTCTCTATGTGATCTTCATGCTACAATATCATACTTCATTTTCCTGGCTCGTCCAACAATAATTGATTTCATCAGTCTCCTCTGATTTCATCAGTATGACACAGGACTGGAAGAATATGATAAGAGTCTTTTATAATATTCTTCCAATCCCTGTGTCAGCGAGTGTTGTGGGATTATGGGTCAAGTGGGAATGAAAATGTAGAGTAGGGAATGTCATAGGTTGAAAAGTGGAAGACTGAAGTTGTGTCTTTAATAAGGAAAGTGAAACAATTTATTTGCTTGAGAAATGTTGATTTTCTCATGTTCATTTCATAATGATAGGTGCAGAGATTTACTCCTAAAAGCATCCAACAACGCTGGTGATTTGATCCCATAACTAATTATTCACATGTTTACTTTGCATTTATTTTCTCTTACAGACCTTATCCACTGCTGACGTCACTTTTACGTCGTGTTTCTTCTATTTTCGAACAGCTTCGAGCAAATAGTTGCGCAATGCCGGGACTATGCAAGTTGTAACCAACAAGTCCAGCGACTGCATGCAAAACTGTCACGTGCCATGGCCATCCAGCGCACAATGCATTGAGAAGACTGCACAAAAATAACAATTTCTTCTCCGTGTAACTTTCAAACACTAACCAAATGTTGTGTTCATTTTACGGTATTAACTTTCTAGGTGTTATTTACTTATTTATTTTGATAAATTCTGTTAATAAACCCACAAGATGTTGGCTGCTAGATGCAGCAAATACTAGGCTGTATGGATTTACAGCGGCTGCCGTGTTCGAATCAGAATCTCCATTTCTCCCAATCGTTTTCTTCCAACTTTTCAAGCAATACGTGATGGAGCCACTTCTGGCAAGATTACTACTGCCAGTCTTCAGAATTAACTTATTTGTTTTTACAGTTCGTGTTTTCAAGTGCAGTGGAAAAGGAGAAACAATTGAAATTGAAGTTTAGTTCTAAATTTACTGTTTAAGCCATATCATACAACGGTAGCAAATATTTATATTTATACAAATGTGCCCCCATCATCCGCCATTTGCCTAGTACCATAATGGCCACCAGAGTGCAGTTGTGTTCCTTGTTTTCTCGAATTATCCTCACCCACGAGCTCCTCCGTCGGCCATGCTTCCTTCTGTCCTGAAGATGGTATCTCCACATCCTTCTAGGTCCACCTCTCTTCCTCCATTCTCCTGACATTCCATGTACCAAACCAACTGAATAGTCTCGACTCTTCCCACAATCGTGTGGAAGAATCCCAAGGCCTGTCTTATGTGACAGTATTCGTTTTTTACATAATATTGAAGATTAAGGAACATTCATTGTTATTAAATTATAGGTAGAATAGAACGATTTGTTCGATGATGAAGATGCTTTATGAAAACTCATTCATCGTGATGATGCCAGAGTCTTCTGAGAACGATTACAAGTTGGTTCAGGCAAGATGCTCTGAAAAAGGCGTATCTATGGAAGACCCCCTGGCTAATATAATTAGTGACCCCCCCCCCCTTCCGCCAAAACCAATATCGTCGTACATTTAAATGAAGGCCTTCACGTGCACCTTTTCAGGGTTGATTTCTCGTAATCTTACAAATTATTATTGCATTTTAAGGGGGATGAAATGCCACGCAGGGATTTTGCTCGATTGTGCTATTTTTCATATCCTTTAAAAATCTTTGCTTCCCTTGGATTTATAGTGATTATAAGGTTTAGTGGCATCTTCCCAAGTGAAGAAAATTTTAACTCTGCTGTAATCCTGCAAGTGATTATTCGGGTATTAATAATGAATCTGGATTAGGGAATTTCGGTTACATCATGGTAAGATGTGCTGCACATACCGGTGCTCGCTTATCAACGCGTTACAGCTAGCGTTTTCCTAGTGGTAGATTATGGTTGTGAGATTATGATGGTGAAGAATAGGTAAGGATGGACGGTGGGAAGGAGGCGGTCATGGCTAATTAGTAGGGAACCTCCCCATCATTTGCCTCGCGGTCGCGACTGAGGGAAACCACAAACAACTTCAGTCATAGGACAGCTTTTGGAAAGTTCAATAGTGTTGTGTCAATGACTGAACAACATTTTAGTTCAAAAGTCAAATTGACAATCAAGAGAACGAGATACAATTCAGTAAAATCCAAGTTTTTGGCGTCAACTGTTCTATTTTTTATTTAAACATTTTAAACATTGGCCATAAAAAATTAGTATCAGTTTGGTCTCAACTGGACTACATTGGAAATAGCAAAATGAATAAAATTAGAAACTCACTTCAACCTTGCTCCAGGGATAGTTTCGCATGGATAGTCCAATGGCATTCTCAACTTCACTTGTTTTGATTGTAAAAATAACAACATATAGTTTTCATGATTCTGTCACATTTGCACTTCATTTATTTTAGTATATTAAAAACAACACAATGCACTTTTATGACGTTTTAGTTCATAAACTCACGTCTTTTAGTGAAAATTTGCGTGAAATGTAACTGGAAACACTTATGACAGTTCTGCTTTTGTTTACATCGGCCATCTTGGACATCGGTCTGGTGGCTGTCAAGTCAGCTGAACATTCAGTTAATGACCGTCATGTAGGAGGCAGTGAAATCGGAGCGCCGCGCGACAATGAGTGGATGAGACGGTCGTCATACCAGCGGACACCCGCGCGAAGTTGTCTTATGGAGAATTTAGCATTGACGATCGAACATGGTACTACTCTTTCAGAAAACATAAGTTTTCTGAATTACTACTCATCCAGATAACATCAGACTTCGAGCGGCAATTTTGAAATTTCGAATAATATAAATCCTATACATTTTAAACTACGAAATCTCAGCCGCGTTGATATTGATAAGCGATCAACCGAATTACAAGGAAAGTGAGGAAAGTGACTAGCTCCTTTCAGCAATTTTGGCACGGACCTCTGTTTTTGTTTGTATGTTTGTTTTCTGTTGATGAAATTACTCATCAACTCATCTGTTTATTCACGTCGCCTGTTTCCCCGATCGAGCTTAAATTTTACACACATTAGGAGTTAGGACTAACTCAGCGGCATGCAGGATCCGTTTAAATCCGTTTAAATCCATTGAAATATCTTCTGGTTGTTTGATCCGATCAATTTTAAATTTGGCAAGGTCGTTAAGACCAACATTTTATCAAATTTTACAAGGTTTAAGTGAACCTATATAAACCTTTGTATTAACCTAAATAAATTAAGGAAACAAATGCATAATTGAAAATATCTACATCATTGTGATTTATTAAGAACGTTAAATGTAATGTTTGTTTCAGTTTTATAATTTGGATCTACAAAGATAACGCATGATTGTTCTTTTGCATTTTGTTTTCTTTTCCAGGCCTGATTTATTACGAGATTACTATCATCATATTTATTGCAATTTGTAGTAGCTCTAAAAGACTATGCTTAATGCCAAATTCTATGAGAATGCAACATTGTTATTATTTTTCTTGTTTTCTTTTATAAAAGATCAATAAAATTGTCCTGAACAATTCATGTCTTCATATCTTATATCTTTTTTTTACAGAATTCAGTAAGTGAAAGGTGAGAAGTCATGGTAAATGGCACACGATGAAGGTTATGGGTAAGCCAAATTACTAAAACGCTCAGTGTAACGCGTTTATAAGCGAGCATACGAGCACTCTCATCGTGGTGATTATCTCTAGTCTCTTTTGGACTTAGCTAGCTATGGTGTAGATAATTGTTGAGTACAGCATGCATTTGCAAGTCGTAAGTATTATAAGTCAGCACTCGAGCACTTATCCCTAGTCTCTTTTGGACTTAGCTAGCTATGGTGTAGATAATTGTTGAGTACAGCATGCATTTGCAAGTCGTATAAGTATTATAAGTACGCACTCGAGCACTTATCCCTAGTCTCTTTTGGACTTAGCTAGCTATGGTGTAGATAATTGTTGAGTACAGCATGCATTTGCAAGTCGTATAAATATTATAAGTCAGCACTCGAGCACTTATCTCTGGTCTCTTTTGGACTTAGCTAGCTATGGTGTAGATAATTGTTGAGTACAGCATGCATTTGCAAGTCGTATAAGTATTATAAGTCAGCACACGAGCACTGCCAGCTTAATTTGTGTTGACATTATCTCTAGCTAGTGTAATCAGTCTTGCACATCACTTCTATGTGTATAGTCACGGAAATTTATTCGGTAAACGCTCCTTCTCCCTTTCTATGGCATTTACGTTAGTTTAGGCTCCTCCCCCTCGACCCGTAATACTGGCAAAGTTGTTTGAATGGGGTTGGGGGAGGGGGGGGGGGGGGTGAGAGGAGCGTTTACCGAATATATTTCCGTGACTGTACAAATATCTATATTTTAGGCCATTATACTACGTCTGTGTACACTGGTGGTGGCGAAAGGTGGTAAGTTTTATCAGGACATATTATTATTGGTGGCTTTACATGTATAATAAAATAATGTTTTGAAACTTTGTTTTAGGAACGTTGCAGTGGAGTCAGGATCATAATAAGGGATGTGGAGAGTGATAATATCCGGCCTTACCTCGGCTCGAATAGGAGACCTCGACGGCGCCTAGCGAGAGCACTACCAACTGCGCTGTCCGCTCCAACTGAGCTCTCATCGGCCGGGCAACCGATCTTAGAAAGTGAACCGGGTTTGTGCCCCGGTTCTATCGGTATTTTTCGTACACTAGAAACTCTGTCAAGTTTCACGATTTTATGTATCAATATTGTACTTATCATGATATTATAGGTACTTAAGTCGGTATTGAAAATTATTTATTATTTTACTTTCATTTCAGGAGGTAATTTCTTCGGATCTTTTATATGTTTCACAAAACATCTTCAGGATTTCAGTGTGAGTTTATTATTAATTTAAAAGTACCTGGTATCAATAGTAACATATTTGCATTCTCATATGAATTTGGCAAGCTTTTAGTTCACTTTTGTACTTCTCTTTCTCCAACAGCTTAAAGAATATAAGTACGAGAAAGGACTACATTTTACTGACAAAAATATCATTTTTGTAATCTTTATAATTGTGATTTATTACAGGATTGATGATTTTCCTTCAGCATGTCACTTCAGTTGCGTAAAGCTCGATTTTGTATTTATAGATGTCGAGGACACAGTTCACAGTGTATATCATGGAGCGAACGAACAATATACTTACCGAATGCATGACAGTGTTGCCAGCATTTGTAATCCCCCCCACACCCCCTGAATCTTTCCACTCACACATCATGTAACTCAATGATCAGCAATTCATGTGACCTTCATGGATTGCTAAGTGGAAAGGTTTGGACAAGTATGTTGCATGCATTTTATAGGACAGATTTTAAAATGATTCGATTAGTAAATTATTGCCACAGCAACAACCAGTGAATTTCTATAATTAACACTGTGTCTGTTAACTTGACAGCTTATTTAACAGATCACTGAAAAACCGACTCTTAGAACCAGTCTTTCAATAATACTCTGCTAACTTTTAAACGGTTGATTAGGACTGAATTGTCATGGCAACAACCAGTGACATTCCTAGAATGACTGTGTTTACATTACCGAAGCAGAGTATTGATAAACTGGACTGTAGTGTCGATTCAAATCCATTAATTATGATTATGAATTTTAATAACGAAACAACAAAGTTGGAGACATGTAAATTTGTTATGCCTTATATTTTCTCATCGCCTAAGACGTATTAAATTCACTCTGGCAATTTCACTTCTAAACGCATCCCTCAATACGGAGGTGTGTTGCGGGCTGCATTTAGTAGGCTCTGAAGGCTTCAACCGCATCCTCTTACCCGTCTAAATAGTCACCTCAGGCCAAAGAGATCATCAATGATCATTAATCATTTTCCTGACAGCGACTAAAGTCCATTAAATTCAATTCAATATCACCTCAGTTGCATGTCACGAGTATTTTTATTTGTTGATGTTGAGAACACACCTGACATTGTATAACACAGGTGTACTGCAGTATTGCAGCATTTGATCTTCCCCCCACCCACCTTTCGACGCCCTTAGGTAATGTGGGTAGGTAGGGTTAAATAGACAGTCTTCCCTATCAAATAGACCAGGTTATGTCTCTGTAATTCACTGATGATGACGTATATCGTTATTTTTTCTGAGTTGACAATGCTGTCTTATCTATGATAAAACAAAAGTCACACGACTGAAGTGAAAGAGACATTCCCAAAATAACATTCTCAATTTTGCTTGAAATAATGTCTATTCATCAAATCTCTGTACAAAACAGAAATCTTCCGTCTGGCATGGAATATGAAACCAGAATGCATCTTGGAGGAGTAGCGACAAACAAATGTTCATTGTTCTGCCAAACATGACTCTTCAACCTTAGGGGCCCGTATTCTGCACTCATTGACACCCGTGTTCTTTGTTAGGTTTGTAATACCTTTTTACATAGGATACATTGTTTGCTGAATTTCTGATAACAAATTATTTCCGAGATCATTAGTTTTTTAACATAGTTTTAATTTCTTGACTTCAGTGCCATAACAAAGAACAATTACATTTTTGATATTCAAATTAAATATGAACATAAGTAAGAGCACCACACTATAAAAACTAGTACTTTTCTTAAACCAGATGGTTAATTAAGCTGATAAGTTCAACGGTAAAGTTCCACTAAACCTATTAGTTTAAGAAAATTTCTAGTTTTTATGTAAAAAGAGACATCACTTGCTTATCTGCAATTTTCAATGCTAAACAAAATATTCTTGAAATGATGTCATTGTGTCATTTACGACCTATACAAATTCTAGTGGTATAAGCGGTGTGTGTTGTAAATCTTAAGAGGGCTTGGTAGTGAGCGTTGCCTTAACGAGTTTCTTAATCGATTTTTATCAATATCTTTTTCCAGTTTAATTGTTAACAAAATAGGGCTATGGACGTGAATTCAGAACAGTTTAATGAAAATAATTTCATAGTTTGGAATAAGCTATTAGTTTTATTGTGTCCAACAGGTGTTTAGAACCCGAAAATTACTAAATTTTCGGGTTCTAAACACCTGTTGGACAAAATACAACTATTAACTTATTCCAAACTATGAAATTATTTTCATTGAACTGTTCTGAATTCACGTCCATAGCCCTATTTTGTTCACAATTACACTGGAAAAAGATATTGATAAAAATCGATTAAAAACTCTTCAAGGTCAAACTCACTACCCAGCCGTCTTAAGTTATAACCTGCTAACAGAATTATGAATTGCATGGACATATTTTTATTGCTAGATACCCAAGCAATAGTAGGCTATATTCTAATACGTACTAAAACATATGCTCAATCATAGATCAATCATCTTTTTTTAGCATATAAATAATCAATCAATCGATCTCTTCTATAGTTGAATAATTTTTAGTGTGTGATCCATTTTCGTCTGGTGGTATGGATTTAATAGACATTCTATATTGAATTAACCCAAAGAAAAAAACAGCGCAAGTGTGATTGCACTAATATTACTCCAGTGGGGCTGTGCATAAAGGACGTCACGCTTCAGGGGTGGAGGGGGGGTGTACCTGTATGAGACACAGCGTGAAAAAGGCGAGGGGGGGGGGGGGTGTGCTGGTGGCAGTAGGACGTCACGTTTCGATATAGATATTTTCAATCATTTTAAATTACAGTTGATATGTCGGGACCGGAAATTTCGCTAAAAACTACAAATCTGATACATTTTACAGTAAAAAATATTCTATTTAAGAGGGGTAGAGATGGATTTGTGACGTCCTTTTAGGGGGGAGGGGGTCTCGATAAGTGTGACGGGGGGAAGGGGGGGGAGTCAAAATATCCCATTTTTTAGCGTGACGTCCTTTATGCACAGCCCCAGTCCAAGTATTTTCCAGATAACGTTATATTCATTTGGGACTCATTATTGACACTATTAATGTCTTGTATTTCAGATAAATCAAATTTCATAAGTGTGTGAAGAAAATTGTCCTTAGCTTACTGAGCTATTTGTCTACATATAATACTCCAAACCTTCTTCAAAGCAGCCGAATACGAGTATGGCCCTTGTGCTGTTGAGTTGTACAACACAAAGATTTATGTAATCTCCAAAACAAGCTACACAACATATATTTATGTAAGTTGAACTTTCAAGTAATTAAATACCCTTACCTTATCATGTGTCAACCGCTCATTCACATAAATGATGATTCTCCGTTGCTCCTACTAGCTCTTTGAAGAAAAAGCAATCTGAGGTGTGGAATGAGCGGAATTTTAATGGATTGAATTGACTCAAAGAAAGAAACAGCACAAGTGTGATTGCACTAATAATACTCCAATGGCTATGAGAATATTAGTACCAAGTAGAGTAGTCCAGGGCATAAGTCCATACCGAAGCAAGAGTCCTTTTTTCAAATAACCTGCCAACTATTTAAGTTAGTCATCCTGAAACATTAGGTACTGAGGGGGACACATAGTTGGAGCTGTGTGTGCAATTTTGGGAAAATATATATTATATACTATAGCATTATCATCATTCCCTTTTTTGTACAGACTTGCATGCCAAGTAGACGGTGTCTAATTTTATATACATTGTATTGTGTTTTAGGGAGAAGAAATACCAGATGATTGAAAAGAGTGAATCCCGTTCGTGTCAACTGAAAATTTAAAAAAGAAAATTATCTTGTTCGTCAGATTGACTTTTAATTTTTTCAAAGAAGTTTGTTAACTTAACGAAACATCTTTTTCAACACAAGCAAGACAGCATCTCTGACGTAAGTTGATATATTTTAAAATATTTGTTTTTACGTTTGTGGCTCTATAATCTTTCAGCTTACCATATTAATCATAGTGTTGCGGTCTGTGTAAAAAATCTTAAACACTATTCTATAGTGATAAAAGAAATCGTCTAAAATGTCTCTGTAATTCACTTATGATGATGTACTTCGTTATTTTGTTGAAATGACAGTGATGTGTTATGATAACACCAAGGTCACACACCTGAAGTGTTGGAGACATTTACCAGTGAACAATCAACAACATACTTTAATAATGCATTATATATACCCAAGAAATCGTTTGATGGTTAGGAATTTAATTCCATTGTTAAGCGAATGTAATCCCGTTAAATATAATACTTAATGAGAATCACTTTTAAGGTTTCTGGATAAGGGGCATGATAATGTACACAAATCAAGATTATTCTTTTTTAGTCGTTATTATTGATTGCAATTCAATAGTTGCAGTCAATTCAATAAATTCAATAATTTGTTGAGTGTACATCATCATGTTTACGGAATAGATGATAATAAAGAACAGATCGAACAGATTTATATTAGTTCTGATTTGTCAGTCCTGCTACTGTCATCCTGAGATGGCATCAATTGTGATTATGTCGGCCATCTCGGTGCTATGCTTTGCAGCGTGTTACGTTTAAATCACTCTGCATGCATTTCACTGGGAAGGACGTTCTTTCACCGTCCTCATCCAAGACTCGGTACACAAGCCATGTCATTTGACTGGACACTCACATTGACTCCTGTTTATGGAAGTTGAAGGCAATAAGTGGATTTATCGTTTATATCGGCCCTCTTTGTGTTTAGCAGAGTTTCCTGTTTATTTAAATCAGGAAGCATGCTGAACACAAGTCGGGACGGTGTAACAGTCTTCGCACAAGAGCAGCGAGGGACGTTACCGACATCGTCGGTATACTCAGTCCTTCAGATACTGCGTCGAAACTCTACAATTCCATATCAGTTTAGTTGGTGCACAAATGAGTGATTAATGGGTCATCTGTAAGCAATCGTTGGGAACATGGAAATCGAAACAATTCTTTACATCAGCCATCTTTGCATGCAGTCTGCATGGTGTTTATCTGAAATCACAATGTATTCTGTATGCAATGAGGAGAATGGGCTTCGAACAAACTACGAGAGACGATCTGTATCGAATCACTCCGAAGATTTCATCCGTGTAAATTCGGGACACAAGATCAGTTTCGGTCGAAATAACAGTGAATTACGGTAAAACGTAATCATGTCTGCAGTGTCGAAGAAGTGGTCAAGGGTTTATCAGCCCTTATTGTGGTCTGTAGTGGAGTGTGTACATGTCAAATCATACCCAGAGCAGACCACAAGGAGGAGGCAAAACAGTCGTCTAACAAGCACGGCGAGAGACGTCCCACTCATATTCCTAATTCTAATTTTAGTTAGATAATGTTTAGTTAAAACATTTTGGTCAGTTTTAAATTAAATCCATAATCATAACATATTAGTCTACCTAAATATAGTTTATACTCTCTAGCTCATAGTTCCTAAGTTGTAACATGGTTTGGTTAGGAGACCGTATAATGTTTATTGTTTACGAACCCCGCCATTTTGTACAATGATGATGTTTGAACTCATTTGTCAAATTGTCGAATATGTCAAATAAAGAATTATCTTACACATCTGTCAAAACTCTACAAGAACTCTTCCGAATCGACTGCTCGGGACTGGTCGCATCTCTGTATCCGGAGTCCAAGACATTGAAGTGAATCCATTCTGTATATTCACCCCTTCAGGTTTTTGCTTGCAACTTGTATAATTCTAATCACGTTTCATGCAGAAGCCTGGAAGGGAGGATCTAACAATCTTCATAGAAGAGCAACACGGGAAGTCCTACCGAATTCGTCATTCTACTCAGTCCTCAAATCAGTCAGTTGATCGATCAGCTGTGAACATAAGTCCGGTAACCTGAGATTAAACCATCCTTATATCAGCCCTCTCTGTGTTCATCGTCACAGCGTGTTCAGTTTAAGTCACGCTGGATGATGAACACAGGGAGGGACGATGTGAAACCAAGGAAGAAATATGCGAAGGACGTTCCATCTCCAAACAAATTAACTTACACTGTTTCCACAGATTGATCAGTAAGTTATTGAATGGAAATCCGCAATGATACTATTTTTATTCTGTCTCATTTCAGAGCCCCTCTCAGTCTCAACCACCGCACTCACCTTACATATGTTGCCAAATTTTATCAAAACTCAAAGTATGTATTTAACTCTAGAAAGTGTTGTGTTTCAGAGAGCTGAAATGTCAGGAAGATTAAAGAGAGTGAATCACGATCCTCACCTCACAAGTTGACTTTACTTCGCCTCGAAACTTCATGATGAGGATTTCATTGAAATCATTGTTCTTGGTGGTGTTTTAAGAGGCCTGTGTAAGCGAACGGGAAAAGCAATCATTTTTTATTAAAGTTAATTAATAATTTTAAAAACACATGATATTTGCATTATCATCTGAATTTGGCAAGCTTTTAGTTCACAAGTGTACTTTTTCTTTCTCTAACAGCTTAAACAACAATGGTACGAGAAAGGACTACATTTTACTAACAAAAATATGTTTTTGTTATCTTTATATTGTGATTTTCTTCCCTTCCAGAATTGATGATTTTTCTTCAGCATATCACCTTACTTGCGTAAAATGCGTTTTTGTGTAGATGTTGAGGACATAATTCACAGTGTATATCATGGAGCGAACCAACAATATTCTTACCGAATGCATGACAGTGTTGCCAGAATTTGTTATGACAGTAGACAGTAGACATAGACAATAGACAGAATAGACAGTCTTCCCTATCAAATAGACCAGGTTATGTCTCTGTAATTCACTGATGATGACGTATATCGTTATTTTTTCTGAGTTGACAATGCTGTCTTATCTATGATAAAACAAAAGTCACACGACTGAGGTGATAGAGACATTCCCAATATAACATTCTAAATTTTGCTTGAAATAATGTCTATTAATCAAATCTCTGTACAAAACAGAAATCTTCCGTCTGGCATGGAATATGAAACCAGAATGCATCTTGGAGGAGTAGACACAAACAAATGTTCATTGTTCTGCCAAACATGGCTCTTCAACCTTAGGGGCCCGTATTCTGCAGTTATTGACACCCGTGTTCTTTGTTAGGTTTGTAATACCTTTTCACATAGGATACATTGTTTGCCTAATTACTGATAACAAATTATTCCCGAGATAATTAGTTTTAATTTCTTGACTTCAGTGCCATAACAAAGAACAATTACATTTTCGATATTCAAATTAAATATGAACATAAGTAAGAGCACCGCACTATAAAAACTAGTACTTTTCTTAAACCAGATGGTTAATTAAGCTGATAAGTTCAATGGTAAAGTTCCACTAAACCTATAGGTTTAAGAAAATTACTAGTTTTTATGAAAAGAGACATCACTTGCATATCAGCAATTCAATGTTAAACAAATATTTTCTTGAAATGATGTCATTATGTCTTTTACGTACTATACAAATTCTAGTGGTATAAGCGGTGTATGTTGTAAATCTTAAGTTAAAATGCTTACAGAATTATTAATTGCTTGGACATATTTTTATTGCTAGATACCCAAGCAATAGTAGG
Organism: Leuctra nigra; assembly: GCA_934045905.1. Classification (NCBI taxonomy): domain Eukaryota; kingdom Metazoa; phylum Arthropoda; class Insecta; order Plecoptera; family Leuctridae; genus Leuctra; species Leuctra nigra. Next base: position 33,049,288 of record OW203763.1, on the reverse strand, counting down.
GCTAATACGTACTAAAAATAGGCTCAATCATAGATCAAACATCTTTTTTGCCATTAAATAATCAATCAATTGTCATCTCTTTTATAGCTGAATAATTTTCAGTGTGTGATCCATTTTCGTCTGGTGGTAACCTGGTCTACTGTACATTATAAATCTGCGGGCTAGGAAAGCTGTTGAATTGATGGTAATTTCTTACAATCAACAACTCTTCCTGTCGGCTAGTTGAGTGTGACAGCCATCGTTGACGCTACAACTGCCGGCCAATTGAGATCATCATTCTACAACTGGTCTACAGAATGTTTTCAACTGATGGGCTAGAGAGATACTGTTCTGCTTGTCATTATACTCAAACAGACCGTTGCTATTCTAGTCGACCATTTGAGTGTCATCCATCGGTTCAGCTACAACTGGTCTGAAGAGCGTTTTCAACTGAAAATGCAGTTGGGACTGCATTCACTTCAAGTTAAGATACCTATGGTCGGTGACAGGCAAAGATGAACCCAGTTTAGCATTGCCAGGAATAGGCCGGCCCATTCTAGCATGGGTTCATCTTTGCCTGTCCTCGACCGTACAATATTGTTTTATTGGAGAAGTGTGGTGTGTTTGATGTCTAATCACTTTGTTCTCTCTTATTCTTTCCATGAATCTTCCTCATCGAGTGTTAACAAAATCACTCTACAAATAGAACACTATCACGCTTAAGAATATATTACATTATAATCATTATCTTTAAAAGATTTGCATGCTAGGTAAGGTGTCTGAGAGACACTAAAATTATAAAATTAAATGTTTCATATTTCATATTTGAAGTTAGAATAAAGAGTGCAGTAGCCGTCACACATGAACTTAAAGAGACCGCCAACATTTGTGTCAAACCTCGACGCGTTTTGTTTAAATTAGGTGCATACATCACTTATTGCAGCTTATAAGTCATTCATTATCGACTGCGGAACTGCCATCCTGAGATGGGCGAATGTGAATCCTTTTTGGTAGACTCTCTCGGTGCTATGCTTTGCATCGTGTTAAGTTAAAATCACTCTGCATGCATATCATTGAGAGGGACGATCTGACAGCAAGAAAGAAATCTGCGAAAGACGTTCAATCACCGTTCTCATTCGATGATGGAAGATGAAGACAATAAGTGGATTCATAGTTTATCGGCCCTCGTGGCTTTCTGCTTGGCTAGTATGTATATTTATAAGTCATCCTTCCTTGCAGAAAGCTAGTAGGGTCGGTGTAACAGTCTTCGCTCAAGAGCTGCGAGGGACGTTCTACCGAGATCGGCGGAAAACTCCGTCCTCATCCAAGGTCGGTGCACAAGTCAGTCATTTGACTGGACCCTCACATTGACTCCTGTTGAAGGGAGTTGAAGGCAATAGGTGGATTCAGTGGTTATATCGGCCCTCTCTGCTGCCGCCAGTGCTGCTGTATATTAAAGCCATGCAGCCCTGGCGGAAGCAGGTAGGGACGGTTTAACAGTCTTCGAACGAAGGCAGCGGGGGACGTTCTACCGGGATCGGCTCTATACTCAGTCCTCATCCCAGGGTCGGTGCACTCGCCAGTCAAATTAAATGGTCACTCACAATGACTCCTGTTGAAGGAAGTTGAAGACAATACGTGGATTTATAGTTCATATCGATCCTAGTGGCTTTCTGTATGGTTTTATGTGTATTTAAGTCATGAAACCATACAGTGAGCCAGTAGGGTCGGTGTAACAGTCTTCGCTCAAGAGATGTGAGGGACATTCTACCGAGATCGGCAGTTTACTCAGTCCTTCAGCCTACTGTGTCAAGACTCTACAATTCCTTATCCGCTTAGATTTGGTGCATCAAATTATTTATTAGGTAATGGGTCAGCTGTAAGCAATCGTTCGGTAACACAGAATTCACAAAAAAAATTATATAAGCCCTCGATGCATCCAGTATGCGTTGTGTATATCTGAAATCACAATGTCTTCTGTATGCAATAAGGGGGGATATACTTCGAAGCAGGGACATACCTTCACCATGCGTAGGTATATATGTGTGTTGCCAAATTTTGCACAAGACAATGTATTTATTTATTTAACATTATAATATTTTGTGTTTCAGAGACAGAAATGTCAGGAAGATTGAAGAGAGTGAATCACGATCCTCACAGGTTGACTTGACTTCGCCTTGATACTTCATGTGGAGCCGGGAGTGTCTGCTCAAAGAAACGCACTGTTCATCAAAACTGCAGCATTCAACACTTTCATTTCTGCAACACAAGTACCGGAATCTCATAATCTAGCACACAACGACCACGACAGATGTGTAAGTTGACAATTTCTTTTTCTACTTGTAATTGCTCGTTTGCGATATCGTAACTCTCGCTTATGGTTAAAATGAAGAGTGCAGTAGCCATCACAAATTTAAAGAGACCGCCAACATTTGTGTCAAACCTCGACGCGTTTTGTTTAAATTAGGTGCATACATCACTTATTGCAGCTCATAAGTCATTCATTATCGACTGCGGAACTGCCATCCTGAGATGGGCGAATGTGAATCCTTTTTGGTAGACTCTCTCGGTGCTATGCTTTGCATCGTGTTAAGTTAAAATCACTCTGCATGCATATCATTGAGAGGGACGATCTGACAGCAAGAAAGAAATCTGCGAAAGACGTTCAATCACCATTCTCATTCGATGATGGAAGATGAAGACAATAAGTGGATTCATCTCATCGTTTATAGGCCCTCGTGGCTTTCTGCTTGGCAAGTATGTATATTTATAAGTCATCCTTCCTTGCAGAAAGCTAGTAGGGTCGGTGTAACAGTCTTCGCTCAAAAGCTGCGAGGGACGTTCTACCGAGATCGGCGGAAAACTCCGTCCTCATCCAACTCGGTGCACAAGCCAGTCATTTGACTAAACACTCACATTGACTCCTGTTGAAGGGAGTTGAAGGCAATAGGTGGATTCAGTGGTTATATCGGCCCTCTCTGCTGCCGCCAGTGCTGCTGTATATTAAAGCCATGCAGCCCTGGCGGAAGCAGGTAGGGACGGTTTAACAGTCTTCGAACGAAGGCAGCGGGGGACGTTCTACCGAGATCGGCTCTATACTCAGTCCTCATCCCAGGGTCGGTGCACAAGCCAGTCAAATTGACTGGTCACTCACAATGACTCCTGTTGAAGGAAGTTGAAGACAATACGTGGATTTATAGTTCATATCGATCCTAGTGGCTTTCTGTATGGTTTTATGTGTATTTAAGTCATGAAACCATACAGTGAGCCAGTAGGGTCGGTGTAACAGTCTTCGCTCAAGAGATGTGAGGGACATTCTACCGAGATCGGCAGTTTACTCAGTCCTTCAGCCTACTGTGTCAAGACTCTACAATTCCTTATCCGCTTAGATTTGGTGCATCAAATTATTTATTAGGTAATGGGTCAGCTGTAAGCAATCGTTCGGTAACACAGAATTCACAAAAAAAATTATATAAGCCCTCGATGCATCCAGTATGCGTTGTGTATATCTGAAATCACAATGTCTTCTGTATGCAATAAGGGGGGATATACTTCGAAGCAGGGACATACCTTCACCATGCGTAGGTATATATGTGTGTTGCCAAATTTTGCACAAGACAATGTATTTATTTATTTAACATTATAATATTTTGTGTTTCAGAGACAGAAATGTCAGGAAGATTGAAGAGAGTGAATCACGATCCTCACAGGTTGACTTGACTTCGCCTTGATACTTCATGTGGAGCCGGGAGTGTCTGCTCAAAGAAACGCACTGTTCATCAAAACTGCAGCACTCAACACTTTCATTTCTGCAACACAAGTACCGGAATCTCATAATCTAGCACACAACGACCACGACTGATGTGTAAGTTGACAATTTCTTTTTCTACTTGTAATTGCTCGTTTGCGATATCGTAGCTCTCGCTTATGGTTAAAATGAAGAGTGCAGTAGCCATCACAAATTTAAAGAGACCGCCAACATTTGTGTCAAACCTCGACGCGTTTTGTTTAAATTAGGTGCATACATCACTTATTGCAGCTCATAAGTCATTCATTATCGACTGCGGAACTGCCATCCTGAGATGGGCGAATGTGAATCCTTTTTGGTAGACTCTCTCGGTGCTATGCTTTGCATCGTGTTAAGTTAAAATCACTCTGCATGCATATCATTGAAAGGGACAATCTGACAGCAAGAAAGAAATCTGCGAAAGACGTTCAATCACCATTCTCATTCGATGATGGAAGATGAAGACAATAAGTGGATTCATCTCATCGTTTATCGGCCCTCGTGGCTTTCTGCTTGGCTAGTATGTATATTTATAAGTTATCCTTCCTTGCAGAAAGCTAGTAGGGTCGGTGTAACAGTCTTCGCTCAAGAGCTGCGAGGGACGTTCTACCGAGATCGGCGGAAAACTCCATCCTCATCCAACTCGGTGCACAAGCCAGTCATTTGACTAAACACTCACATTGACTCCTGTTGAAGGGAGTTGAAGGCAATAGGTGAATTCAGTGGTTATATCGGCCCTCTCTGCTGCCGCCAGTGCTGCTGTATATTAAAGCCATGCAGCCCTGGCGGAAGCAGGTAGGGACGGTTTAACAGTCTTCGAACGAAGGCAGCGGGGGACGTTCTACCGAGATCGGCTCTATACTCAGTCCTCATCCCAGGGTCGGTGCACAAGCCAGTCAAATTGACTGGTCACTCACAATGACTCCTGTTGAAGGAAGTTGAAGACAATACGTGGATTTATAGTTCATATCGATCCTAGTGGCTTTCTGTATGGTTTTATGTGTATTTAAGTCATGAAACCATACAGTGAGCCAGTAGGGTCGGTGTAACAGTCTTCGCTCAAGAGATGTGAGGGACATTCTACCGAGAGGCAGTTTACTCAGTCCTTCAGCCTACTCTGTCAAGACTCTACAATTCCTTATCCGCTTAGATTTGGTGCATTAAATTATTTATTAGGTAATGGATCAGTAGTAAGCAATCGTTCGGTAACACAGAATTCAAAAAAAAAATCTTTTTATAAGCCCTCGATGCATCCAGTCTGCGTTGTGTACATCTGAAACCACAATGTCTTCTGTATGCAATAAGGGAGGATATACTTTGAACACGAACTACGAGAGATATTCTGCATCTGTATCGAATCACTCCCAAGATCGCATCCGTTTAAATTCGGAGCACAAAATTAATTTCGGTCAAAATAACAGTGAATGGTTGCAAAACATGACCATATCTGCAGTGTCGAAGCCTTAAAGGAGTGGAGTTCATATCAGCTCTCGGCGTGGTCTGCAGATCATACTATCAAATCAGATCAAATCACAACGCCAGCAGACGACGGGGAGGGAGGATAAACAGTCGTCAACCAAGACCTGCGAGGGACGGCCTGCGTGTGTCAAGACTAACCAGACCGATCAATTCGGTTGGCACATGACCGGCCATCTCAGTTTCGACTGCTGGAAGCTGTCCTTTTGTTCGATGTCAACCCTCTTATAGTCATATTTTGTTATCTGGAATTCGCTAGGGAGGACGTACGTCTTCATACAAGCACTGCAAGAGACGTCCAACTTATACGCATCTGTCGAAACTCTACAAGAACTCATCCGAATCGACTGCTCGGGACTGGTCGCATCTCTGTATCCGGAGTCAAAGACATTAAAGTGAATCCATTCTGTATATCCACCCCTTCAGATTTTTGCTTGTAAATTGTATAATTCTAATCACATTGCATGCAGAAGTCTGGAAGGGAGGATCTAACAATCTTCATAGAAGCCACAAGCCAGTCATTTGACTGGACACTCACATTGACTCCTGTTGAAGGGAGTTGAAGGCAATAGGTGGATTCAGTGGTTATATCGGCCCTCTCTGCTTCCTCCAGTGCTGCTGTATATTTAAGCCATGCAGCCCTGGCGGAAGCAGGTAGGGACGGTGTAACAGTCTTCGAACGAAGGCAGCGAGGAACGTTCTACCGAGATCGGCTCTATACTCAGTCCTCATCCTAGGGTCGGTGCACAAGCCAGTCAAATTGACTGTTCACTCACAATGACTCCTGTCGAAGGAAGTTGAAGACAATACGTGGATTTATAGTTCATATCGGTCCTAGTGGCTTTCTGTATGGTTTTATGTGTATTTAAGTCATGAAACCATACAGTGAGCCAGTAGGGTCGGTGTAACAGTCTTCGCTCAAGAGATGTGAGGGACATTCTACCGAGATCGGCAGTTTACTCAGTCCTTCAGCCTACTCTGTCAAGACTCTACAAATCCTTATCCGCTTAGATTTAGTGCATTAAATTATTTATTAGGTAATGGATCAGTAGTAAGCAATCGTTCGGTAACACAGAATTCAAAAAAAAATCTTTTTATAAGCCCTCGATGCATCCAGTCTGCGTTGTGTACATCTGAAATCACAATGTCTTCTGTATGCAATAAGGGAGGATATACTTTGAACACGAACTACGAGAGATATTCTGCATCTGTATCGAATCACTCCCAAGATCGCATCCGTTTAAATTCGGAGCACAAAATTAATTTCGGTCAAAATAACAGTGAATGGTTGCAAAACATGACCATATCTGCAGTGTCGAAGCCTTGAAGGAGTGGAGTTCATATCAGCTCTCGGCGTGGTCTACAGATCATACTATCAAATCAGATCAAATCACAACGCCAGCAGACGACGGGGAGGGAGGATAAACAGTCGTCAACCAAGACCTGCGAGGGACGGCCTGCGTGTGTCAAGACTAACCAGACCGATCAATTCGGTTGGCACATGACCGGCCATCTCAGTTTCGACTGCTGGAAGCTGTCCTTTTGTTCGATGTCAACCCTCTTATAGTCATATTTTGTTATCTGGAATTCGCTAGGGAGGACGTACGTCTTCATACAAGCACTGCAAGAGACGTCCAACTTATACGCATCTGTCGAAACTCTACAAGAACTCATCCGAATCGACTGCTCGGGACTGGTCGCATCTCTGTATCCGGAGTCAAAGACATTAAAGTGAATCCATTCTGTATATCCACCCCTTCAGATTTTTGCTTGTAAATTGTATAATTCTAATCACATTGCATGCAGAAGTCTGGAAGGGAGGATCTAACAATCTTCATAGAAGCCACAAGCCAGTCATTTGACTGGACACTCACATTGACTCCTGTTGAAGGGAGTTGAAGGCAATAGGTGGATTCAGTGGTTATATCGGCCCTCTCTGCTTCCTCCAGTGCTGCTGTATATTTAAGCCATGCAGCCCTGGCGGAAGCAGGTAGGGACGGTGTAACAGTCTTCGAACGAAGGCAGCGAGGAACGTTCTACCGAGATCGGCTCTATACTCAGTCCTCATCCTAGGGTCGGTGCACAAGCCAGTCAAATTGACTGTTCACTCACAATGACTCCTGTCGAAGGAAGTTGAAGACAATACGTGGATTTATAGTTCATATCGGTCCTAGTGGCTTTCTGTATGGTTTTATGTGTATTTAAGTCATGAAACCATACAGTGAGCCAGTAGGGTCGGTGTAACAGTCTTCGCTCAAGAGATGTGAGGGACATTCTACCGAGATCGGCAGTTTACTCAGTCCTTCAGCCTACTCTGTCAAGACTCTACAAATCCTTATCCGCTTAGATTTAGTGCATTAAATTATTTATTAGGTAATGGATCAGTAGTAAGCAATCGTTCGGTAACACAGAATTCAAAAAAAAATCTTTTTATAAGCCCTCGATGCATCCAGTCTGCGTTGTGTACATCTGAAATCACAATGTCTTCTGTATGCAATAAGCGAGGATATACTTTGAACACGAACTACGAGAGATATTCTGCATCTGTATCGAATCACTCCCAAGATCGCATCCGTTTAAATTCGGAGCACAAAATTAATTTCGGTCAAAATAACAGTGAATGGTTGCAAAACATGACCATATCTGCAGTGTCGAAGCCTTAAAGGAGTGGAGTTCATATCAGCTCTCGGCGTGGTCTGCAGATCATACTATCAAATCAGATCAAATCACAACGCCAGCAGACGACGGGGAGGGAGGATAAACAGTCGTCAACCAAGACCTGCGAGGGACGGCCTGCGTGTGTCAAGACTAACCAGACCGATCAATTCGGTTGGCACATGACCGGCCATCTCAGTTTCGACTGCTGGAAGCTGTCCTTTTGTTCGATGTCAACCCTCTTATAGTCATATTTTGTTATCTGGAATTCGCTAGGGAGGACGTACGTCTTCATACAAGCACTGCAAGAGACGTCCAACTTATACGCATCTGTCGAAACTCTACAAGAACTCATCCGAATCGACTGCTCGGGACTGGTCGCATCTCTGTATCCGGAGTCAAAGACATTAAAGTGAATCCATTCTGTATATCCACCCCTTCAGATTTTTGCTTGTAAATTGTATAATTCTAATCACATTGCATGCAGAAGTCTGGAAGGGAGGATCTAACAATCTTCATAGAAGCCACAAGCCAGTCATTTGACTGGACACTCACATTGACTCCTGTTGAAGGGAGTTGAAGGCAATAGGTGGATTCAGTGGTTATATCGGCCCTCTCTGCTTCCTCCAGTGCTGCTGTATATTTAAGCCATGCAGCCCTGGCGGAAGCAGGTAGGGACGGTGTAACAGTCTTCGAACGAAGGCAGCGAGGAACGTTCTACCGAGATCGGCTCTATACTCAGTCCTCATCCTAGGGTCGGTGCACAAGCCAGTCAAATTGACTGTTCACTCACAATGACTCCTGTCGAAGGAAGTTGAAGACAATACGTGGATTTATAGTTCATATCGGTCCTAGTGGCTTTCTGTATGGTTTTATGTGTATTTAAGTCATGAAACCATACAGTGAGCCAGTAGGGTCGGTGTAACAGTCTTCGCTCAAGAGATGTGAGGGACATTCTACCGAGATCGGCAGTTTACTCAGTCCTTCAGCCTACTCTGTCAAGACTCTACAAATCCTTATCCGCTTAGATTTAGTGCATTAAATTATTTATTAGGTAATGGATCAGTAGTAAGCAATCGTTCGGTAACACAGAATTCAAAAAAAAATCTTTTTATAAGCCCTCGATGCATCCAGTCTGCGTTGTGTACATCTGAAATCACAATGTCTTCTGTATGCAATAAGGGAGGATATACTTTGAACACGAACTACGAGAGATATTCTGCATCTGTATCGAATCACTCCCAAGATCGCATCCGTTTAAATTCGGAGCACAAAATTAATTTCGGTCAAAATAACAGTGAATGGTTGCAAAACATGACCATATCTGCAGTGTCGAAGCCTTGAAGGAGTGGAGTTCATATCAGCTCTCGGCGTGGTCTACAGATCATACTATCAAATCAGATCAAATCACAACGCCAGCAGACGACGGGGAGGGAGGATAAACAGTCGTCAACCAAGACCTGCGAGGGACGGCCTGCGTGTGTCAAGACTAACCAGACCGATCAATTCGGTTGGCACATGACCGGCCATCTCAGTTTCGACTGCTGGAAGCTGTCCTTTTGTTCGATGTCAACCCTCTTATAGTCATATTTTGTTATCTGGAATTCGCTAGGGAGGACGTACGTCTTCATACAAGCACTGCAAGAGACGTCCAACTTATACGCATCTGTCGAAACTCTACAAGAACTCATCCGAATCGACTGCTCGGGACTGGTCGCATCTCTGTATCCGGAGTCAAAGACATTAAAGTGAATCCATTCTGTATATCCACCCCTTCAGATTTTTGCTTGTAAATTGTATAATTCTAATCACATTGCATGCAGAAGTCTGGAAGGGAGGATCTAACAATCTTCATAGAAGCCACAAGCCAGTCATTTGACTGGACACTCACATTGACTCCTGTTGAAGGGAGTTGAAGGCAATAGGTGGATTCAGTGGTTATATCGGCCCTCTCTGCTTCCTCCAGTGCTGCTGTATATTTAAGCCATGCAGCCCTGGCGGAAGCAGGTAGGGACGGTGTAACAGTCTTCGAACGAAGGCAGCGAGGAACGTTCTACCGAGATCGGCTCTATACTCAGTCCTCATCCTAGGGTCGGTGCACAAGCCAGTCAAATTGACTGTTCACTCACAATGACTCCTGTCGAAGGAAGTTGAAGACAATACGTGGATTTATAGTTCATATCGGTCCTAGTGGCTTTCTGTATGGTTTTATGTGTATTTAAGTCATGAAACCATACAGTGAGCCAGTAGGGTCGGTGTAACAGTCTTCGCTCAAGAGATGTGAGGGACATTCTACCGAGATCGGCAGTTTACTCAGTCCTTCAGCCTACTCTGTCAAGACTCTACAAATCCTTATCCGCTTAGATTTAGTGCATTAAATTATTTATTAGGTAATGGATCAGTAGTAAGCATGCCACGCCGGCGTCGTCGCCTCGGGCAGAAATAACCAGTGCCGGGCTAGCAACAGCTGGAGATGGGTGTGGGCGGGTGATCTCGTGGTAGTTGACAAAGAGAGAGACACGACATGAGCGAGAGCAATAGGATCAGAACTAGGTGCTAGACTATCAAGACATAAAGCTGTGATGTCCAGTTGACATTAATTATGGTTTTATTACATAACCTCAAGTGAGGAATAAATGAACAGTCAAATAAACACAACATACAAATGATCAGAATGAGATAACAGATTACCGGGGGTTTGACCTCCTCGCGTAAATGGACTCTGTGTACAACACAGGTCGTAACCTCATCAGCTGTGTGCCTGGAGGCAACACAACACATGCAATTGAATGAATAGCAAATAAGACTGATACAATACAATGATAAATATAATAAACTCTTTACTTACACTCCTCCGTGATAAGATGCTCGCCGAATTACTTCGGACATTTACTTAAATAGAACTCGTACAGACGACGTTCTAAGATTACTGGACTTACTTAATACAATGTTGAATTTAGATAGGTTTGATGATCCGAAAAGGGTGCCCTTTCCCTGACTGCCTGACTCTCCGCGGAGACAATCCAAGTGTGGCCACACTTGATTGCAATACAAAAACTACGCAACGACAAAATACATTAACTACTCTATTTCAAGTAGGCCACAGGGGCACAATAATGATTCTGTTAACAAAGCTCAAGATTGAACCTGCAAGTAGGGGCTGGACGACCAGTCGCACTACGTTATATCCGCTACAACTTAGCGTGGTTACAATCTACATTTAAACACTACTCACGCGGCGATGTGAAGTCGACGACGGTCAGCCAGAGAAAGAGAATGAGCTCAGGTCGCCGATCCGCGAACTCGACTATCATTGACCATTGCGCATGACATCTTTTCTGCTCTAGGCGACCCTCCAAATATGGGTACAAATGCCGGCTAATGGTAACGACTTGACGTTGGCGCCAGCGCCGAATTCAAACCGTTACAATTCCCCGTTAACCCCAACAAAAAGAAAATACAATTTTCTTTTTCTTCGAGTTCTGCTTACAAGCTAACTATCATAATAACTACGCAAATCCTTGATGTGCCAGGTTCCGATGTCGCGTCCATCGAGGTCCTTGAGACGGTAGATCAGCGGTGACGTTTTCTTGCTGATCTCGAACGGTCCTTCGTATCGAGGCGCTAGCTTGGCTGCATAGTGGTCGGCAGCGTTGGACAAGTGGAAGTCTCTCTTCAAGACTCGGTCGCCAACATGGAATTCCAGCGGGCGTCGTCGGAGGTTGTATCTCACGGCGTTTTGCTGATGGGCGCGTTTCAAACGAGCGCGAATATCTGTAAAAATAGATTTTAGTCCTTGCATCTTGTCAACATTGTCCGCGACAATAATAATCGCCATATCGATAGCGTCGGTGGTCTATACCACACAGAATTATTTCACGACCCAAAGTTAACGTATGCATGTGTCTAGCCAGTTACTTCGTTCACTGCTGTACGTAGGGCACAACCTATTTTCGGCACATTCTTGTCCCATAGCATATGATTGTCGGTGATGTATGATCTCAGCATACCTAGAACAGTACAATTAGCGCGTTCCGTCGGGTTCGCTTGTGGATGACGTTTGTCGTTGTAGTGAAGAGTACTATGGTAGTCTGGACTCTTGAGCCATCTTCTTTAAGGAGCTCCTATGAACTCAGGACCATGGTCACAAACTAAGATCTCTGCAGTGTCGTACACTAAGAATACCTCGTCTTCTATCTTCTGCGCCACGAGTTTCGACTTCGCGGATCTCACAGGAAATAGTAGGCTGTATTTCCAAAAATGTGTCCGTCACCATCAAAGTTTTAGATACAGGTCACTGCTGTTTGCAGGCGCTCGCTTAAAGCATGAATTTCTTCTAACGACTCGGCTTCGTCCATGATGAAAAGATTACGTAACAGGGATAAATAATGACTGAACGATACAGCTCACCAGTATGCACGGCGTGTTCACGTAACTCGAAGGTCAAACGTATCTCGAGGTAATCGCAGCAAGCACAAGCGTCTGAAGGTCGTTGTTGTCCCACGTCGATTTTGGATTTGAGCACCAAAATGCCAACGTTCGGGCTCCACACATCGCGTCTTGATCACCAGGCCCCACGTTGTGTGCGCCAAAATGCCACGCCGGCGTCGTCGCCTCGGGCAGAAATAACCAGTGCCGGGCTAGCAACAGCTGGAGATGGGTGTGGGCGGGTGATCTCGTGGTAGTTGACAAAGAGAGAGACACGACATGAGCGAGAGCAATAGGATCAGAACTAGGTGCTAGACTATCAAGACATAAAGCTGTGATGTCCAGTTGACATTAATTATGGTTTTATTACATAACCTCAAGTGAGGAATAAATGAACAGTCAAATAAACACAACATACAAATGATCAGAATGAGATAACAGATTACCGGGGGTTTGACCTCCTCGCGTAAATGGACTCTGTGTACAACACAGGTCGTAACCTCATCAGCTGTGTGCCTGGAGGCAACACAACACATGCAATTGAATGAATAGCAAATAAGACTGATACAATACAATGATAAATATAATAAACTCTTTACTTACACTCCTCCGTGATAAGATGCTCGCCGAATTACTTCGGACATTTACTTAAATAGAACTCGTACAGACGACGTTCTAAGATTACTGGACTTACTTAATACAATGTTGAATTTAGATAGGTTTGATGATCCGAAAAGGGTGCCCTTTCCCTGACTGCCTGACTCTCCGCGGAGACAATCCAAGTGTGGCCACACTTGATTGCAATACAAAAACTACGCAACGACAAAATACATTAACTACTCTATTTCAAGTAGGCCACAGGGGCACAATAATGATTCTGTTAACAAAGCTCAAGATTGAACCTGCAAGTAGGGGCTGGACGACCAGTCGCACTACGTTATATCCGCTACAACTTAGCGTGGTTACAATCTACATTTAAACACTACTCACGCGGCGATGTGAAGTCGACGACGGTCAGCCAGAGAAAGAGAATGAGCTCAGGTCGCCGATCCGCGAACTCGACTATCATTGACCATTGCGCATGACATCTTTTCTGCTCTAGGCGACCCTCCAAATATGGGTACAAATGCCGGCTAATGGTAACGACTTGACGTTGGCGCCAGCGCCGAATTCAAACCGTTACAAGCAATCGTTCGGTAACACAGAATTCAAAAAAAAATCTTTTTATAAGCCCTCGATGCATCCAGTCTGCGTTGTGTACATCTGAAATCACAATGTCTTCTGTATGCAATAAGGGAGGATATACTTTGAACACGAACTACGAGAGATATTCTGCATCTGTATCGAATCACTCCCAAGATCGCATCCGTTTAAATTCGGAGCACAAAATTAATTTCGGTCAAAATAACAGTGAATGGTTGCAAAACATGACCATATCTGCAGTGTCGAAGCCTTAAAGGAGTGGAGTTCATATCAGCTCTCGGCGTGGTCTGCAGATCATACTATCAAATCAGATCAAATCACAACGCCAGCAGACGACGGGGAGGGAGGATAAACAGTCGTCAACCAAGACCTGCGAGGGACGGCCTGCGTGTGTCAAGACTAACCAGACCGATCAATTCGGTTGGCACATGACCGGCCATCTCAGTTTCGACTGCTGGAAGCTGTCCTTTTGTTCGATGTCAACCCTCTTATAGTCATATTTTGTTATCTGGAATTCGCTAGGGAGGACGTACGTCTTCATACAAGCACTGCAAGAGACGTCCAACTTATACGCATCTGTCGAAACTCTACAAGAACTCATCCGAATCGACTGCTCGGGACTGGTCGCATCTCTGTATCCGGAGTCAAAGACATTAAAGTGAATCCATTCTGTATATCCACCCCTTCAGATTTTTGCTTGTAAATTGTATAATTCTAATCACATTGCATGCAGAAGTCTGGAAGGGAGGATCTAACAATCTTCATAGAAGCCACAAGCCAGTCATTTGACTGGACACTCACATTGACTCCTGTTGAAGGGAGTTGAAGGCAATAGGTGGATTCAGTGGTTATATCGGCCCTCTCTGCTTCCTCCAGTGCTGCTGTATATTTAAGCCATGCAGCCCTGGCGGAAGCAGGTAGGGACGGTGTAACAGTCTTCGAACGAAGGCAGCGAGGAACGTTCTACCGAGATCGGCTCTATACTCAGTCCTCATCCTAGGGTCGGTGCACAAGCCAGTCAAATTGACTGTTCACTCACAATGACTCCTGTCGAAGGAAGTTGAAGACAATACGTGGATTTATAGTTCATATCGGTCCTAGTGGCTTTCTGTATGGTTTTATGTGTATTTAAGTCATGAAACCATACAGTGAGCCAGTAGGGTCGGTGTAACAGTCTTCGCTCAAGAGATGTGAGGGACATTCTACCGAGATCGGCAGTTTACTCAGTCCTTCAGCCAACTCTGTCAAGACTCTACAATTCCTTATCCGCTTAGATTTGGTGCATTAAATTATTTATTAGGTAATGGATCAGTAGTAAGCAATCGTTCGGTAACACAGAATTCAAAAAAAAATCTTTTTATAAGCCCTCGATGCATCCAGTCTGCGTTGTGTACATCTGAAATCACAATGTCTTCTGTATGCAATAAGGGAGGATATACTTTGAACACGAACTACGAGAGATATCCTGCATCTGTATCGAATCACTCCCAAGATCGCATCCGTTTAAATTCGGAGCACAAAATTAATTTCGGTCAAAATAACAGTGAATGGTTGCAAAACATGACCATATCTGCAGTGTCGAAGCCTTGAAGGAGTGGAGTTCATATCAGCTCTCGGCGTGGTCTACAGATCATACTATCAAATCAGATCAAATCACAACGCCAGCAGACGACGGGGAGGGAGGATAAACAGTCGTCAACCAAGACCTGCGAGGGACGGCCTGCGTGTGTCAAGACTAACCAGACCGATCAATTCGGTTGGCACATGACCGGCCATCTCAGTTTCGACTGCTGGAAGCTGTCCTTTTGTTCGATGTCAACCCTCTTATAGTCATATTTTGTTATCTGGAATTCGCTAGGGAGGACGTACGTCTTCATACAAGCACTGCAAGAGACGTCCAACTTATACGCATCTGTCGAAACTCTACAAGAACTCATCCGAATCGACTGCTCGGGACTGGTCGCATCTCTGTATCCGGAGTCAAAGACATTAAAGTGAATCCATTCTGTATATCCACCCCTTCAGATTTTTGCTTGTAAATTGTATAATTCTAATCACATTGCATGCAGAAGTCTGGAAGGGAGGATCTAACAATCTTCATAGAAGCCACAAGCCAGTCATTTGACTGGACACTCACATTGACTCCTGTTGAAGGGAGTTGAAGGCAATAGGTGGATTCAGTGGTTATATCGGCCCTCTCTGCTTCCTCCAGTGCTGCTGTATATTTAAGCCATGCAGCCCTGGCGGAAGCAGGTAGGGACGGTGTAACAGTCTTCGAACGAAGGCAGCGAGGAACGTTCTACCGAGATCGGCTCTATACTCAGTCCTCATCCTAGGGTCGGTGCACAAGCCAGTCAAATTGACTGTTCACTCACAATGACTCCTGTCGAAGGAAGTTGAAGACAATACGTGGATATATAGTTCATATCGGTCCTAGTGGCTTTCTGTATGGTTTTATGTGTATTTAAGTCATGAAACCATACAGTGAGCCAGTAGGGTCGGTGTAACAGTCTTCGCTCAAGAGATGTGAGGGACATTCTACCGAGATCGGCAGTTTACTCAGTCCTTCAGCCTACTCTGTCAAGACTCTACAATTCCTTATCCGCTTAGATTTAGTGCATTAAATTATTTATTAGGTAATGGATCAGTAGTAAGCAATCGTTCGGTAACACAGAATTCAAAAAAAAATCTTTTTATAAGCCCTCGATGCATCCAGTCTGCGTTGTGTACATCTGAAATCACAATGTCTTCTGTATGCAATAAGGGAGGATATACTTTGAACACGAACTACGAGAGATATTCTGCATCTGTATCGAATCACTCCCAAGATCGCATCCGTTTAAATTCGGAGCACAAAATTAATTTCGGTCAAAATAACAGTGAATGGTTGCAAAACATGACCATATCTGCAGTGTCGAAGCCTTGAAGGAGTGGAGTTCATATCAGCTCTCGGCGTGGTCTACAGATCATACTATCAAATCAGATCAAATCACAACGCCAGCAGACGACGGGGAGGGAGGATAAACAGTCGTCAACCAAGACCTGCGAGGGACGGCCTGCGTGTGTCAAGACTAACCAGACCGATCAATTCGGTTGGCACATGACCGGCCATCTCAGTTTCGACTGCTGGAAGCTGTCCTTTTGTTCGATGTCAACCCTCTTATAGTCATATTTTGTTATCTGGAATTCGCTAGGGAGGACGTACGTCTTCATACAAGCACTGCAAGAGACGTCCAACTTATACGCATCTGTCGAAACTCTACAAGAACTCATCCGAATCGACTGCTCGGGACTGGTCGCATCTCTGTATCCGGAGTCAAAGACATTAAAGTGAATCCATTCTGTATATCCACCCCTTCAGATTTTTGCTTGTAAATTGTATAATTCTAATCACATTGCATGCAGAAGTCTGGAAGGGAGGATCTAACAATCTTCATAGAAGCCACAAGCCAGTCATTTGACTGGACACTCACATTGACTCCTGTTGAAGGGAGTTGAAGGCAATAGGTGGATTCAGTGGTTATATCGGCCCTCTCTGCTTCCTCCAGTGCTGCTGTATATTTAAGCCATGCAGCCCTGGCGGAAGCAGGTAGGGACGGTGTAACAGTCTTCGAACGAAGGCAGCGAGGAACGTTCTACCGAGATCGGCCTTATACTCAGTCCTCATCCTAGGGTCGGTGCACAAGCCAGTCAAATTGACTGTTCACTCACAATGACTCCTGTCGAAGGAAGTTGAAGACAATACGTGGATTTATAGTTCATATCGGTCCTAGTGGCTTTCTGTATGGTTTTATGTGTATTTAAGTCATGAAACCATACAGTGAGCCAGTAGGGTCGGTGTAACAGTCTTCGCTCAAGAGATGTGAGGGACATTCTACCGAGATCGGCAGTTTACTCAGTCCTTCAGCCTACTCTGTCAAGACTCTACAATTCCTTTTCCGCTTAGATTTAGTGCACCAAATTAGTTATTAGGTAATGGGTCAGCTGTAAGCAATCGTTCGGTCACACAGAATTCAAAAAAATATCTTTATATCAGCCCTCGATGTATCCAGTCTGCGTTGTGTATCTGAAATCACAATGTCTTCTGTATGCAATAAGGGATGATATACTTCGAAGCAGGGACATACCCTCACCATGCGTAGGTATGTATGTTGCCAAATTTTGTACAAGACAATGTGTTTATTTTTTTAACATTATAATATTATGTGTTTCAGAGACAGAAATGTAAGGAAGATTGAATAGAGTGAAACACGATCCTCACAGGTTGACTTGACATTGCCTCGATACTTCATGTGGAGCCGGGAGAGTCTGCTCAAAGAAATGCACTTGTTCATCAAAACTGCAGCACTCAAAACTTTCATTCCTGCAACACAAGTACCGGAATCTCATAATCTAGCACACAACGACCACGACTGTTATGTAAGTTAACAATATATTTTTTATTAATGAATTGCTCGTTTGCGATATCGTAACTCTCGCTTATGGTTAAAATGAAGAGTGCAGTAGCCATCACAAACTTAAAGAGACCGCCAACATTTGTGTCAAACCTCGACGCGTTTTGTTTAAATTAGGTGCATACATCACTTATTGCAGCTCATAAGTCAATCATTATCGACTGCGGAACTGCCATCCTGAGATGGGCGAATGTGAATCCTTTTGGGTCGACTCTCTCGGTGCTATGCTTTGCAGCGTGTTTAGTTAAAATCACTCTGCATGCATATCATTGAGAGGGACGATCTGACAGCAAGTCTATCACCATTCTCATTCGTTGATGGAAGATGAAGACAATAAGTGGATTCATCGTTTATCGGCCCTCGTGGCTTTCTGCTTGGCAAGTATGTATATTTATAAGTCATGCTTACATGCAGAAAGCCAGTAGGGTCGGTGTAACAGTCTTCGCTCAAGAGCTGCGAGGGACCTTCTACCGAGATCGGCGGTATACTCAGTCCCTTAGGTACTGTGTCGAAACTCTATATTTCCTTATCCATACAGATTTGGTGCACAAGATTATAATTGATTGATGGGTTAGCTGTTAGTAATCACGGTAACCTGAGAGCAAAAACAGTTATTCTTGATATCGGCCCTCTTTGACTGCAGGTTGACATTGTTTGAATCTGAAATCACAATGTCAATTCTGTAGCCAATAAGGGAGGATAGTCTACGAGAGACGTCCTGCATCTCGAAGTAATCTCACAAAGACCGCATCCGTTCACATTCGGGGCACAAGATCAGTTGCGGTCAAAATAATAGTGAATTCCGGTAAAACATGACCATCAGCTGTGTCAAAGAAGAGGTAAAGAGTTTTTTGCGTTCAGTTCTGGTTTGTATAGTTTAAATCACAAATCAAAGCTGAACGCAGGGAGGGAGGATAAACAGTCGTCAAAGAAGAACTGAAAGGGATGTCACCAGGGTTGGGTAGTAACTTAACAAAAGTAACGCGTTACTTTTTCAGTAACTTTTATGGTAACTCAATACTTTTTAAACCTGGTAACTTAAAAACGCATAAGTTCCTTTTTCTACGGGAACCTTTTGATTTTTAAAAGTTACCAAGAATGTTAAGAAAACTTGACATTGAAAACCAAACATTTTACCTGTATCTCAATTTAGCTCGCATCAAATCATTTCATTTCCTGGCCTACCTGAGTACGCGCGACCCTATAACCTACCCTTCCCCTCCCCCTCCTTTCGTCTTAGCTTGGTCTACGATGAGAAATGAAATGGTCATCTATTGGTTCACCCCCTCCCCCCCCCCCCCCCTCCCACCGCATTGATACATCACCAGTACACATAATGTCAAGTGGTTACTGCCATCCCTCGTGTCAAGTTTTCCCTAAAAATTATAAATTTTGATCAGAGTAACTTTCATAGTAACTTTCACTGAAAAATGTAACTTTCAGTTACCTATATTTTCTCAGTAACTTTAACTTTAACTCGTTACTTTTTGGAGAAAGTGACGTAACTTTCTAAAGTTACTTTATTTTTGGTAACTTACCCAACCCTGGATGTCACTTGTGTCAAGTCATAACAAGACCTAACAATTCCGGTGACTTATGACCGACCATAATCATGTTCGACTACTCGAATCTGTCGTTCTCATAAGCAACCTTCCGGTAACCGATGATCATCATTTATGTCAGCCCTCTTGATTTGCAGCACCACAATACGTATAGTTAAAGTCTTATCTATTGTGGTCTGCAATTCGCTAGGGAGGATGTCAGTTGGAACTGCGAGACACGTCCTACGGAACTGTCGATACTACAAAATTCGTCCGTTTTGATAGACTGCGTACAAGTCGCAGTCAATTGACAGGTCATGACTGCTCGAGACCGGTGTATTCGCCTGTATCATGTAGGGTCGTGGAAAAATGTGTCGATCATCCTACGCTTATACCATCCCGCCATACAACGGAGCGCTGGTATACCACTGTACGATCTCCGTTGTATGGCGGGAGGGTATAAGCGTAGGGATGATCGAGATATTGATGTCGTGGACGTTTTCGGAACCATCGTGTAATTAATTGGCAGTGGTGACGGTTTGTTCATCGGAACAAACCGTCACCACTGCCAATTCATCGAGATATTATTCCAAAGCTGTACCCTGTGACCTATACGTATGTGTCGTTACTGTAAAAGATCTCATTCGTTTAGATTTGGTTTAAAAGTTAGTCAAGTTAGTACCTATCATTAATGTAGTCGACTTCTTGAGGCATGGTTGCAGCTTGATGCAATATTCCGGTATCTTCTGATAAGCGGTCTAAGACAATTCAGTGAATTTATTATTTTTCTAGGTCTTGGGGGACCAGCGTGTTTATTTCGAACCACACTGCTTGCCAAGGATCGGAAAAGACGATGTGCATCCTTTACATATCTGCCCTCGTGATGATCTTCTTGCCATTGTGTAGTTCAAATCACAATGCAAGAAGAACATCAGTAGGGAGGATGTAACAGTCTTCGACAAGAACTGCGACGAGCTGCGAGAGACGTCCTACCGACTCGATGAGTCCGTTGACAATCGACTGCTTGAGAAAGGCAGCAATGTTTTTCTGATGTGTTCCCGCAAACAAGTTCGTGTAGAGCGTGTGGGGTTAGTGATTTCTAATGTATTATTTTGTAGGGAAGCCCTCAGTAATTACTCAACATCTCCTCCACCCAGTAAACTCTGTAATTTACCAATCAACGTAGTATTGCTGCTTCACAAACCCCGAACATCAAGACATACCTCAAGTACATTTATAAATACTATAACTGAACTCTAATTTTAGATGATTATTATTTAGCTAACATGAAAGGAACTTTGTTGGTAAACTATATTCGCAACATTTTTGATAAACAAACTACAATAATCATTTCAAACTAGCAATTACCTCATTGTTACCAGAGGCACTTACTTTACTTTCATTTGTTTAGAACCTGAATTATTGCACAATACGAACTATTACGCAACTTCTACTATTGCACAACTTCTACATTCTTTCTCCCCCTCATTCCTCTTTCTTGACCATAAATTATCCAGACCTTTACACACCAAAGAGACCGACAAACAATTCTGACAACCTCCCCTGAACCGATACAGTCGCGTGGACTCAAAAGTTGACCTAGACTTGACTGTTTCTCCTTGCAGAAAGGATTGACAACCCCGTGGTGCAACATTGCACAACAGACTCTCTGACGTCATTATTCCATCATGACCCGAGATTAGTATCATACGTCATCAATTGACATCACTACCTTAAGGGCTAAAGTCGAACCTCAACCCCTTGTGACTACGGACTTCCGAATGGCTTAAATACGAGTGCACAAGCATTCAGACCTCAGTTGTCGACCGAAGTTAGATAAGTCATAGAGATTGCCAATCTAACCCCTCTCTACCCTCTACCTTCCTCTCAGTAAAGTTGTGGCTATAGGGCCATTTTATCAAGTCTTCCCCTCAACCCTTCACCTCAATTCTTCGAAATCTACGACTAAATTCTATATTTTCTCTAAACATTTTCTTCGTCTCGTTTTCCTAAGTTCAGTGTAGGTACAAGTTCTATACAGTGCGTATAAAAAGTATTTACAAATTCAGTGTATATCAATTTAAAGCAAGTGCTTATCTAAATTCAATTCGTTTACTGTGCTACCAACTACAAGTTTCGACCAGGGCAATTAAGAACAATATACGAGAATCAATTGAAACTTAACAACAGGTCTACATTACTGAGTAAGTAACGAATCACCCGAGATGCAATGACAATTGTTTATAGTTGTAATTGTTTTAGTTAGTCAAGTGCGAGAGTACTTCTTCAAAGCAATTGTGAAGAACATAAGTTCTTGTGTGAATCACTCGTCATTTTGTAATACATGTTTGGTTACCTATATCAATGTATGCCGCATAATAAAAAATTAAGAAGTGTGCAATTCTATTTCATGTCTATTCTATTTATTCCAGTGCCGGACTGGCTCGTCAGGGGCCTCGGCGGCTATTGTTACTATTTAAAAGTTTTTGGGCGAAAGCTGCCCACCAACCTGCCCCGCAGGGCGATTTTTGGATTTTCATAACTTTAAAATGAAATTTTAAAACAATATGGTGATTTTTAAAGTTCATTTTTTCACAAGAAAAACATAACAGAAAGGTCTGCCAATAATGCCCCGCAGGGCGCCTTTTGATTTTCTGTAATTCTTAAAATGATTTTGGGATGATGTAAACTTGTATTTTTCAAAATGAGGCTAACAGAAAGTGAAGTTAATTAACTCTAATTCTGCCCCGCAGGGAAAATTTTAAATTTCAGTCACTTTTAAAACGATTTTGCGATTATAAAAACGTGTATTATTTTGAGCGAATGCAGCCTGCCCCGCAGGGCGAATTTTTATACTTTGTATTTATTTAAGCGATTTTTTTATCTAAAAATGTGTATTTGGCACTAAATATGTCAAACATAAAGTTAATGGAAAATGAAAATAATGATTTTCCGTCGCCATTAGCCTCGCTGCAGAACAGTGCGACGTTAAGCCCCAGACGAAAAAAAATGGAAGATGCGACAAACCTGCCCCGCAGGGCACTTTTTGAATTATTGTTTATTTCTAAACGATTTTGGGATTGTAAAATCGTGTATTTGACTTCAAAATGCCCAAATATAAGAGGCCCCCGCTAGGCCCCGCAGGGCGCTTTTAAACTTTTATAATTTTTAATTTGTTTTTGGACTTTAAAAATTTGTATTTTGCTGCATATTGCGTAACAAAAAGTTAATGAAGACAAATTTAAATGCCCCCAGCCTGCTGAGCGCTTTCGAATTTTGTAATTATTAAATTATTTTGGGATGTAAAAATGAGTATTGGTTGGGCTGCAAAATGTACAACATAAATATAATATTAAATGAATGTTCAAACTAAGAGGCCCCCAGACTGACGAGCAGGGCGTTTTTTTTTAGATTTTTGTTGATTTTCAATTGATTTTGGGATTGCAAAATCGTGTATACCTATAAATGGCTTCAAAATTCTCAACACGCTGTTCTTGGAAGAAACATTTAAATAGAAGAGGCCCCCACGAAGAGCACTTTTTGAACTTTTGTAATTTTTAAATCGTTTTGGGAAATGTTTATTTGGCTGCAAAACGTTCACCATGAAGTTAATGGAAGATGGGTTTACTTGAGGCCCCCAACCTGCCTCGCAGGGCGCCTTTTTACTTCTGGTATCTTTCAATGGATTTTTTGATGATAAAAATGTATGTTATACACAATCTAGGGGCCTCAATAGCCAGGGGCCTCGGCGGCGATCGCCGCCTAGCCGCCAGGGGTCAGTCCGGCCCTGATTTATTCTAATCATGGTATGCCAAAGAGAAATGTCCAACTTAGTACAGTCTGTCTCTCATCATGTATACAGCTATAGTATCCAGTGGCGACTTGTGACTTAAATTATTGGTGGGACTGATAATTTAACTGTTCTTATGATTATACGACGCATAACAAAAACGTACCTACATCAATCAATGTAACCAATCATTACAAATTATTGAAAGTCAGACAATCGCGCAACTTATACATTAGCACCCAGCTAATTGGTTCTAAAACTATACTGGTATACCTACGGACGTCTTTCTTACATTGACTGATTGATTTAGAAGCAACAAAAACCATGTGGTGTAAGTACATGCCGTCTTGATGCATCTATAAAGCAATTGACACCTGCAGTCTTTATGAAAGAGATAAGTTCACTATAGATAGAAGCATTTTTTCCACTATTGAGACATTTTGCAATTGCAGCTCGATTTCCTGATTCCAATTATATTATTTCTAAGTGAAATCCGACAAGAGTGGACCTCCGACCTTCTACCTCTGAGTTACAGAGATTGTCGCCACGAGTTTGCATCTCTTCTCAGCTCAAGAGGATCAAGGTAGGTTACATCGAGGAAGAGGCGTTCACCACAACAACTTGATCAACGAGGAGGCACGACGGCAGAATCAGATCCCAGCAAGTCGCTGAGACGTTGATATTCAAAGACAATGTTTCGTGATGGATAGGTACAATACGAGGCTGTACATTCAAGGAGAAAGATTTATAAAAAGGGGGTTTGACAAGAATAATTTGAAGGTAACATGCTAGTTAACGAAATGCTTTTTCATTGATGATGTCTGAAGCCCTTCCTCTGATGTTTGTTATATTGCTGTTCTATTTTATTTTTATTCAACTTATGGCGTTTTCCACTTACAGCACTAGGCCGTTTAGTTCTGCACTCTTTTCGAAATTTGAATTGAGTTTTGTAATGTGACGTCATCTCAGTGCAACCCAAGTGCGGCCAGTGGAAAACGCCATTAGTTATATCATTTCATTGTAAAAGAGCAATTCAGTTATTAGTAGAAGATGATTTAAACATGTTTCATTCGCTTTTAAAGTGCGATTGAAAAGGTGGACAATCTTTATCCTTGATTATCACAATCAGTTTCTTGGCATTAACTAATGCTTGCTTGCAACCCCTCAATTATTTTGTAATGGAACCTGAAGACGAATGACACTAAAAGGTAGCAGCAAATATATTATTTGGTATCAGGTTAGAGAAACCTTCTATAGTCACACCGACCATTACCTGGCTACCAAAATATTTAAATAAATCTTTAAACCTGCACAATGCCGACCTAACAGAATGTAACTGTGTCTTTCTTCCCTGATTTCGTAATATAATGCTATTCATTTTAAAATTCAGATTCAGATAAATTGGCACACTTCTCTTCCATGAGGAATTCTAATACGAGTATAATACCTAGGTACAAATCAGATCAATTTGCATTATGATCATGGAGTTTTAAATATTTTACGATGGAGAAGAATGATAAATTACTATTTAAACCTCCATGTCATGATAAACTAAAAGGTAAAAATGGTTATTTGAACGAAACGGATTGGCTGCTAGTCAGGTTCTTTGTCAATAAATCCTTGTTATTATCAATAAAATAAGAGCTCGCCAATTAGATTTAGATGATGTGATTTACTTGAAAAAACTTGGGATGATGCCATTCTTCTCTTTTTCAGCCAACCCGTTTCTTTTGAATACCGTTTTTAATTTGAACAGTGTAAATTAGTTAACTAAAGCGAATTAGTTTATTTTAGTTGTAATAAATCTGAAATGCTTTTCTGTAATGCTCATGTAAATTTTGACATATTTTATTCAGTTGGCGGGCCACGGTTTATAGGTTTACACTCGAACAAAATAATAAACGGTAACTCAAAAGAAAAGGATTGTCTGATAAAGGTTTGATGGCATCATCCCATGACGTCTGTGCTAATGCATAATCGAACTCTAGTAAGTAGTAGGTGAGCTCTGATTTCAATGATAATACCATGGATTGATTGTCAAGGAACCTGACCAGCAGCCAATCCGTTTTGCGCAAAGTACCGTTTTTAATTGGCTTGAGTGTATCTACACTTGGCAAAATAAAATTTAATTAAATATGAACGGTGAAAAAAATTAATGGTACTGCTGGTCATGTTCCAAAACAATCAATGTATTATCAGTCACTGACATTCACTGACTGGTATCACCTGACCTACTTGAGTGAAACAAGGAACTCGCTTGAACTGAGTTCTGATGGTGTGATCTATAATTTTTCAGTCAATCAGATTTATTGAGCGATCATTTTTAGTAGTACCAAGTGTAGGAACATCTGTCGAAGGTAACAAGAAGATCGTTCTACTATCGGTGCTTATTTATTTCATTGATAAACGTTTGTGAATTGCTAAAACGTAAAAAGTCCTACCATTTATGATCAAACAGATTCAAAGTGTGAAACAATTTGAGTCGGTCGCAAATTGTGCTAAATTTGTATATGATCTATTGGTATATTTAATTTTCAGCTAATCGGGATATTTTGAGAAAAGTCGTCACAAAATTCTGGAATTGATCTTAGATGGTGGGCTTGCTTGACCATTGGAATGTCTGATTTGTATAAGTATAATGAACAGAAAGAAAAACAACTGGTATACGCAGTCACTCCGCACTCTAAAATGTTGATTTTTGCAATTATTTAGCTATCAAAACTATTTAAATTCTGTACATACGAGGTAGAAGGCCGGAAATCCATTTGATCGAGTTTGCTCTGCATATTTTTGGAATGATGTAATCAAGCTCTATCAATTGCCATTTCACTAATGATAAAAGATAAATATGAAGTATTCTCTTACACAATGACTCATTATAAAAAAAATCCAGATCTTAGGTTTGGTGATGTATTAAAAATCAATTCTTTAGACTTTCACAAACCTTGTTAACAAACATAGCAATATGTGATGCGATCTGTGAAAAGGGAACCTGTGGGTGAAGAATAGTGATTTCCTCTTTGGAAAGAGGAAAACATTAGTAATAAATCATAAAGAAATAGTTATATTCTGATAATAAATAGGGAAGTTATACATTTTTAAATGTTATTATTCGAAGTCTTACAAAGCAGGAAAAATGAGTTTAAACTTTAAAGTAAAGCGACAGGCTTTTACATTGTTTTAGTATGTATTCACAGAGACACCACTAGGTAGCAGATAAAGCCATAATCCGAACATCGATAAAATAGCCATTTTAACACATAATTGCATTTTGCAGCAAACTAACTCTTTCACCCACAGGTCCCTTTTCACAGATCACATCACATATATCGTTTATATTTCAACAAACTTCATCAGGCTATCAAATTACATTTCTGAGAAAAATAAATTTAAAAATAAATATCATCAAATACACGGTGGTTCCAAAGATTTCAAATTGTGTATATTATGTTTACCAGCAGATAAACCAGTAGTTAGGCGTTAGGTATTAGGTATTGATTCGTTTTAGTCCAACACATTACTGAATACCGAATAGGAGCATACATTTATTTCAAGTTCGTCAAGTCGGGGGTAGCAAGAAACAAAGATATAATCTTCTGATCTTCTGGAGCTGGATTCACAAAAGGTGTTAAGCCTTATTCCGGCATAACTTTATGCCGGAATAGCCTTATAACTACCAAAATCTCTATTACCATGATATAACCATATTAAAACTAAGAATTTTATGATTATAAATGGTGATTTGAAGAATTAAATTCATAAAGATATGCCAATAAAACATGGTAATAACTAACATTGATATAAGTTTTTTCGGTCATAAGGTTATACTTCTTTGTGAATCCAGCCCCTGCTATAGCTGTAAAACAATGTACGAGGTAGGTAGCGCTTAAAAGGAAGAGCAACAGTACTAAGAATGGGATATTTTGACACCCCCCTTCCCCCCTGTCACGCTGTGTCACACTTTTCGAGACCCCTCCCCCCTAAAAGGACGTCACAAATCTATCTCTACCCCCCCTTAAATAGAATATTTTTGACTGTAAAATGTATCAGAATTTCTCGATAGAAAAATTTGCAAAGTTAAAGAAAATTTGAACAAAATATAGGGAAAGTTCTGAGGAAACATGAAAAGGAGATTGGAAGTTCTATAAAAAGGAGTTTATCGCCGGTTTACTTAAAACCTCCACATGCATGTTGGTCAACCAAAATTTCACAAACCAAAGTACCCTTTAAAGACCTATAAATATAATTAGCAGAAATTCTCCTGGGAATGGTTTATCAAGATTTTTGTTAAACACATTAAAACCAATTGGCAAATAATTTCCTTTTAGACTAAAATATTCAATTGAATTCGCTGAGAAGATAAAATCAGTAATTTTAATGCCAAATGATTGTTTATAAGTTTTTATGTCACTAATATGTATCCCAGCATTCCAATTCAAAAAACTTTGGAACTTGTAAAAAAGGTTGGAAAGTGGTAAGATTATATTGATAAAAATAGCAATTTAACTGTTGATACAATCATGGAAATGTTGGAAGTTTGTATGGACTCGAGCTACTTTCAATTTCAAGAAAAGTTATATAAGCAGAAATCAGGATGCCTCAGCCAGGGACGAGGAACGAGGACGTCAACGCCGCAACCGGCGTCACTCCATTGGCGGAGAGATTCACCACCCTCATCAGCGCCTACAGCCAGCGCCTGCACACCGGCGTGGGTGAAAGCCGAGACCTCCAAGAACTTCTGGCCTCGACCGTCGACTACCCCAGGAAGCCGAAATTCAAATACATTTTTCTCCCTGACGTGATACCAAGGCCAGTCCCCCCCCCCCCCCCCCCCCCAACAAGTTCTCAGCAATCGTATTATCATAGAGGTAAGAATGGTATTATGTGTTAGTCAATGGTATTATTCTATCTAAATTTCAAGCCACTGGGCGCACAGATTGCTGCGTGTGTATTCAGTGTTCATCGGTTCATCTTTTGAGCGTAAATTCTTGAATGTGTTATTCCTTTGGCGTGCCCCCCCCCCCCCCCCAACATGTTCTTAGCAGTCGTATTATTAGACAATAAATAATAATTCTCTAATCTACAAAAATATGATCTGAAATTTAACTGAAATGCATGGTAATTCTTGACAATTATGTTTTTTTTGTGCTCTGCTTTTAGGATCATTATATTTTGACATTCGCTTTCTTGTCAGTGTTTGTGTGATTATTCTAGTTAGTTATCTACAACAGCCGGATTTAAACCATAACCAATTTCATTTCATGGTAATTCTTTACAATTTTGTTTTTTGTTCACTATTTGGTATTCATGTCCTAACACACCTGGTACGAGTAGTAATGTTCACTGTTCAATCAAACTTCTGTACACGGCTAAAGAGGGCACCTATGTAGCTATGCAATAGCCATCCTGCCTCTGGCAGACCACAATAAATAAATCATTAGCCATGGGAAGCTTTATATCGAGCTAATTGAGCGACATCTTCATGGGTTGAAGTCAGAATGTCGAAAGAAAAATCAAACATTTAGTTATGGACAAGATACGGGGATGACATTAATTCGTGGTTTGGGATAAAAAAATCAATGAGATGCAATACATTTTCTTCAATTCATCAATAGCTTAGAACCATCGATTAGATTCATACTGGAAGAAGAAGAGAAGAAGAAGGTATGAAACTCTTATTTTACTTTTTAGACATCACAATAGAAAGGAAATAATTAAAATACTTCAAACATACTACTATAGAAACAACCAACATACAACAAGATTATTTGATATCTAGAAATGTTTAATTAATTAATTCTTTCACTGTTAAATATGTTATGTAATTTTCTTTAATTTGATTTGGTAGGTATTCTGTGTATTTTGCAATTTGCATGTGCTGCAAACAGATAATAAAATAAAAATAAAATACATTTCAAATCAAAGTTACCTACTTTAAAGTGTTTGATCAATAAAGCTGAAACTCATTGCACCACAGAAGAAGCAATCAAAAGATAACGTAAGATATTAAAAGCATCTTTCATTCTCAATGGATAGGTACCCTAGTTATTGGATTGACAATCATGATTTAATATAAATTACCCAGAGCGAAGAAACAAGATCCTCTGAATACTATTATCATAGAATATTTCCAATCTTTCCGATGCAGTAAGAAGAATTTTAAGTAAAGAATTAACATCAGTACAGCATTTAAATCTAGTCACACTTTCAAGAAGATTTTAATGAATACAAAACCAGTCATTCAGGTTCAAAATGACAAAGGGTGGTTTTACGCCATCCCAATTGTTCATGTGGTAACAGCGAGAGAGAGACAACTTGTATTTAAATAATAATAAAACACTGTCATAAAACGATTGCTGCATATAAAAACTTAAAAGCATAACAATGATATAAAATTCTGATTTTGTATAGAAGCAACAAAAATACCTGTTGACATACGCACTCAAGAACACAAAAGGAATTTGAAAAATAGAAGACAAACCCCAAATGAAGAGAATGTAGATACAATCTACCTTGATAGCAGACCACGCATTTGAAAATGCATCAAGTATAATGGGACAAGGCAAAAAGGATTTGGAAAGAAAAAAAAATTGGAAATTAAAAGAAGATTCAAGGAAGCTGCCACAATGACATGATTGAACCCATACTTCAATAGAGAAGACGTTTAACCAGTCAGTTAAGCCACGAATTTGATGCAATTTGGACAACTTTAAAATCGGAGATAATAGAAAAATGCCAACAGGTGATTCAGATAATTTTAATCCAAAGGTTTAATATTTAGGTATACAACTCATTTTCTTAGATTTTAACAAAGTACTTTGAAAATTTGATATGTTTGGAAATATACATAGAGTCGAGGTACACTCGGCCAAACAAAACTTGAACGTTGACCAAATTTGAATGACTGCTGGTCATGTCCCATAACCAATCAAAGCTTGTTATTATCATTGAAATGTGAGGTCACCCACTAGAGTGAGACAATTAGATCGCTTTTAGACTGACTTCTGATGGTGCGATCTTACATTTATCAGCCTATCAGATTTATTGAACGTTCAAGTTTTGTTTGGCTAAGTGTACCTACCTAGTTGATTATATTGTTTTTCTTAGAAATGTCATTTGATAGCCTATGATGAAGTTTGTTGAAATATAAACGAAATATTGCTATGTTTATTAACATTAAAGGTATGGTGAAAGTCTAACGAATTGATTTTTAATAACAATGACTCATGTCACTATTACAAATATAAATGAATGCCGACAGAATTACTACTTCTCTACTTGTTTTTGAGATCACCTCAAGATGAACCATTGACATTGACCTGCAGCGATCATCACTGACCTAGTTTCTTCTGAACTGCAGAAGGCACGTGATTTACACAAATGTCAGATTTTGCAGTCGAAACTACACTTTTCATTCTATCCTTCTCAATGTATCCAGCAATATTTGTATTCATGACTCATTCAGTTTCTTCTATTGTGTTCCTATATGTTGTCTATTCAGTCTGAATAACAATTTGTTGAATGCAATGTTTTGAACTGATCTTCGGGCTGTGTCCCTTCACCTTATGAAAAAGGTCTACATAAAGCAACTCAACACAGCAAATACATTACATTCACTACAATAGTTCGCTTATCAAGGCGTTATGAATTAGTTATTGATTCGTTTTAGTGCAACACATTTCTATGTGATTACCGAATAGGAGCATACATGGAACGTGACTATGTTCTATGACTAATTCAAGTTCGTCAAAAGTCGAGGGTAGCAATTGAAACAAAAATATAATCTTCTGAATATTCTGTTCTTCTGAGCTAATGTAGCTGTACAATGTACTAGGTAGTACCTACTAGCGACTCTAAAGCCCAATGCATACGGAGCAACTTCTTATTCAACTTCTGTGCCACACTTCTTGATAGAAATTAGAACATGAAGTGAATGTTGAGCTTAATTTCTGTGTCAAGAAGTTGCTTCGTGTAAGTACAGCATTGTATGAAAAGTGCGAATGTGACACCAGAAGTTGCTCTAGAAATTGTAGCAATAGAAAATAATTCACATAAACGTGTGTACTGGTCGTATACCTGGTCGTCTATCTTATGCCCTTCAAGATTATTGTGGGAAACAAACATAATTGATATAAAAAGTTATCGAGAAATGAACAATGATCATCCAATATTCTGCACCTACCTCAGATGTAGAAAGCCCGATGCCCATTTTCTTCTTGATTTTGCAATTTCATACTATACATTTAGATGCATGTATCTAATCTGCAATATGACTAAATAAATCAAATACAAATATGAAGTAGGTAGGTATTATAACCTTATACATGACAGGCGCCACTCTTACAAATGTGATTGAATGAAAGGCAGAGTTACTGGTTTTTGAAGTTAGGTATACCTACCTCAAAAATCATTGACATAAACTCTCTACCTCCAAGGTAGAGTACCTATCCATGGCAAATGGATAAAACACCCAAGTGGTCAATATATCTGAAGATGTATTTGAATGTCTCCACCCAACCTTCACTTCTACATGATTCTACTCCATTTAATTAGGAGAGTGACGTTTAAATGAAATTGAAAACACCCTTTAGGAGTTCTCACTTATGTGATCAATGTCATTATACTCAGAATAAATCTCTCCTAATTTAGATTATAATGCTTCCTAGTTTATGACCTCAGGAACATACGAGACGTTCTGGAGACTAATCTTCATTTAGGAATCTCCTGTTTTGTCTGAGGGTAAACAAACCAACTTTAGTCACACAGCCAGGCCAGCCGACCTCGAACATGATTTACATCAGTCTCTGTGTAACACTTAGAAACTGTACAATTATCTAAATTGATCTACCTATTTATTAACATAGTCAGTAAAAGAATATTAGGTAGGTACCTACTAGATTGAAATATTTATAGAGAGGATTCGGGTTGAAAGGTGCACAGAGCCCAGAAAACAAAACAAATTCAGTAATTAGGAAAATACAAAAGTATTTATTTATGGCAGATGAAAATCAAGTGAATATAGGAACTGATAAACCAAATATAAAATATATAATAATATGTATCTTTTTTGTAAAGTGGATCCAGGGGTTTGCATTAGGAATGTGAATTGAGAATTAGTTTTAATTCCTACAAAAGAAACCATGTACAACTGGCAAAACATTATCCCTATGGTACGATACAAGTACACATTCGCGATTGAAGTTTGAAAGAGTGAGGTATGTAAAAATTGATTTGGCAACACTGCACCTGCAATGCAGGGCCTTTTTCTTATTTGAATCACGGGCGTATTCAACCCCCTGGAACCGGGGAATTATATCATTCATCTTGCAGTTTTAAAAGATAATGATAAAGCTAACATTCAGGGATCATTTTATGTCTCCCGGTGTTAGCTTACGAGTTAAAAGTAGAAAATCTAATCTAGAAAATATTGTACCATGCCGTAATGGGCAAAGATTTGTTGCCGATTGTATGTCACATGGTTTCATTAATCATTCATATAAATTTTCTCAATCCTCTGAGAAAAGCCTGGAAACCTTTTCTGTAGAACTTAGCATAGTTTATCAATAAAAATGTTAATGAAAATAATGAAAGATTATACACAAACTAGTAAAATGGTAACATTTTTATCAAACTAGTAAGTATATGTCAGGTAGGTACTGATATTCATCAATAAAATGAATAATGAAGAAATATATATTTTCATAAACGAACTAAATATGTCGCTTATCAATTATTTCAAGAATGAGGTAGGTACCTGCCATGAAAATTAAGTAAAACTTTATGAAAATGATTAACAAATGATGTTGTTAATCATATTTTTTAATCAAAAATAAGAAAGTGTACAGAAAGTGAACTGTATTCTTATAAGCGGCTTTTAGGTTTCGCGATCCGGAGTGACGCAGGAAGCATTCGTACCAACTTCAATCGGCTCCGACTCCCCATCCGGAACAATCGGCCCACTCGCACCCTCACGCACGTCTGCAAACATGAAACATTATGATCACTCAAATGTTAGGAAGAAGGGAGATATATTTCATAATTTGTAATTGAGATCCAGATTTCTTTTCATTTTCAATAAGAAAATGATGGGAATTTTAACTTCCTGCTGCAATAGGCACAACCACAGAACAAATTTCCAGCTTGACAGAAATATATGGATGTACAACAACAATTGATTACTCAATTACCCCAACTGTTTTATAAAGGAACTTAATGTATTTCCTAGTGCTGATTAGTTATGGGGAGACTGAATGGTCAAGGTTGTGCATGTGCAGTAAGCTCCACTTTTGTCCATTAAACATTGTTTTAAGCATTTTGGAAGTTTTGGTTGGTTTTGAGTAAGTGATTTGAGGAATAGGATACCAACAAGAAAGTATTTTCAGTTGTTATTATCACTCAAACATAAAATACGCCAAAAACTAGAGTGGCGTAAATGCGGAAGTCACTTGGTTGAAAATGGCAAAAGCCATGCTGTGAATAACTTGACATTTTCTTATTTCGATCTAACTATGACTGCAGCGCTGTTCCGAAACTGCGTCAATTGCATAGTAAGTGATTCTTAGATAGCCGATGTTTAAACACCTGGGTAACTAAATCTATGGCTGAAACTACATAGCTGGAACTTTGAATGCTGATTGTTCGTTTTAACTAGAACCATAAAAATGCTGGCAGTGAAATTACTTATTGCCTTTCCCCTATGTCCGCACTTTCAAAAGAATTTGTGATACTAAGAGAGATCTAATAACATCAACTGCTTAAATTTTGCTGACATTGTTGTACACTATACAAACCCAGTACAATTCACACTTAATGAGATCAAAATAATTATAAATTAATTTGACAAACAAAAGTCACTTAAGTACACTCGACAATTCATAAAACGGTATTTGAAAGAAATGGATTGTCTGAAAAAAATGTGATGGCATCATCTGATGAAGTCTGTCTCGCCAATCTGTCTCGTTTAAATACCGTTTTATGAATTGTCGAGTGTACATGTCAATCGTAGCGTGTTCGATAAAAGATATAATTACATTGCGAAATAACAGAAATTGATGCTTACCTTAGTGTAAACAATCAAATATAATCGGAATATTTCATTGCGGCACACATTCATTCAAATTCTTTTTTGTGAAAACTATATGTCTATTCATCAAAAGCAGCATTTGACAGATTGCAATTGTTTTGAACGAGGTCCCAAGAAAAATGTGTCGGCCGCCTCGTTCAGAAGGCCGTGATAGAAACAATTGCAATCTGTCAAATAGTGCTTTGGGTGGACAGACATCAGTTCTCGCAAGAATTTGAATGAATATCTGTTGTAATGAAATATGCCGATTGTATTTGATTGTTGACACTAAGGTTAGCATCAATTTCTGTTATTTCGCGATGTAGTTATAACTTTTACTGAACTCGTTATACGATTGACATGAAAGTTTCATAGTTTCATAGTTTTTATTCCATATTGCATAATGAATTGACCCTTGAGAGGAGGAGCTCTCTTACAGTAGGGTATTATGGAAAGGTTACATTATTATAATATTTAAAAATACATTAAAATTAAACTAAATCATTTAAATACATGTTCATACTTATTTACTAAGGAGAATGTTACGGAATTGAGACACAGATTGACACTTGCCCGCATGCGTACCTATACTGAAGGCTCACTCAGTGGGGAGATGTTAATTTTTTCGCTAGGTGGCGTTTTGCTACTTTTAGTGCCGAATACTTATCCAACCAAACAGCTCCTAACTGAGATGAAACCTGCTGAGATTTGCCCTTCAAGACAAGTTATGATGATATTCCGAGATGAACCTAGCGGAATCATTTTGAGAACGTTGATCATTGATCACGTTTTTATTGAAGTTGACTTTACTTTCAGTTTCAAATTCCCATGACCATAACATTGCACCATCAAGCTCAGATTGAGAGCAGCCAAACATGGCGTCGCGACGAAAAGCGCGTCCGTGGAAGACGGTCTTTTTGGCACAAGCCCAATTTAGAGAAAACAATCTGCTGAGTCCAATGAATATAGCCCCATAATTTAAACTATATCGGTTGGGTGCTATATGGTTGGTATGGCAGCATAGCTATTAGCGATCATGCAACTAGGTGAGAATATACTAGGCAAGTTTTGCGACTATTAAGTCGAGTTCATGCTATTCTGCTATGTCGGTCAATTGGCAATTTTCCCATCTAATATTCAATATTGTTGTTATTGACAATGTGTCATTTTTTCATGCCTCAAAATAAGGAAACTTAGGATAAGCTCAGATACACTTGTGAATATGATACCATAACCCTACAGTGTACATTATTATAAAAATGGTTTGCAAATAAATAAATATGTAAATTGAAAAGACCTTACATTTTTTAATCTCAGCCTTCTCGAGTTGGAGGGAAGTATTGCGTTCGATTCTGGAGTTGAGCTTCGTTGTGGTCTCGCCAAGTGACATGGCACGTTTCCTGCAAAACAAGTATATCAATGAGTTCTTTGCTGGATTAATCAAACAGCAAAATGGTCGTTTACTTTTTGCAGTTTGGAGCAGCGGTCGCCAACCTTTTGGACCTTGCGGACCACTTATATATATATGGCAATTTATATCTCGCGGACCACTTAGGCGCGTAAAATACGTATGCCGGGAAATACGATAAGTGAGGGAGACAATGGGGGTTGGGGGGAGGGCCCCCAGTACTAAGCGGGTCCGGGGCACTTAGCCCCGGAAAATTTTGTATTCAGGAAGTCATTTGGCGCGCTTCTACGGGATTTCAGCCAACTTTTATTTCGAGAAAAAGCATTTAAAATTACTCTTAGGTTTTGGAAAAATACTCAGAAACTGATATTATTTTCATTATAGAGCTAGTGAATATGTATACTTTGTAAAAGGCATATTTACGTATTCAAACATGTCCAACATGTCATAGATTTCCAGCAGTACGTTTGTATTGGATTGCCATTTTTCTAAATTAAATAAATTGCATGAAAACTTAAGAGCAAACTTCAAAATTTCTCAGCGGACCACCAAAATTTTCCTGCGCCGCGGACCACCGGTTGGCGACCGCTGGTTTGGAGCATGTTGTTACAAATAATACAGGTAATCTAGTGCATAGTAGTGCTATTTCCATCTAGTAGGACAGCTAGATGGCAATGTGCACTATGATCCATGAGAGAAGGCAATTCGAATCTACACAAAAAGGCACCTTCTCTTGGGACCAGTATGAGTTTTAATAATCCATAAACTTGTCATTGATTATTGATCTTTGAAGCAAAACAAACTCAGCCGTACAGGTTAACCAAACTTCAAAGTACACTTTTGACTCCTACACTTAAAGTTTTTGTGTCCTTTCTTCAGTGTTCTCTAAGAGGCCTGGGTAAGCAAACGGGAAACACGCAGTTCGTCAGAGCGTTTATTCAAAATACCGGGTGGCCCAAAAAAAACGTGTAACGGGCGAGACATCATTGTGACGAAACTACTGCACATATCGTGCTGATAATTACACCAATTATACAAAACGTAGTAAGGTATAATATGTGAAAGTATTAACATCATACATATTATAGGAAAAAAGTTACAGCTGTTCGAATTTCGTTGTCGAAAAATCGATTATACGGTGCTCAAAATTCATGCGTCCAGAAAATGTCAAATGCCCGGGACGCTGTTTACTCAAAACTGCTCATGATATCAAGCTGAAAATTTCATATGTTATTCAAAATATGTTACTATCAATTGTGTAAAAATTTCAATTCATTTGAATCAATGTAACGAAAGTTATGTTATCTAGAGTTTGCGCTTAAAAAGGAGAATACACCATCAGATAATTTATCAAGTTTTATTTCACATGTTAATTTTAGAAGTGAAATTATCTCCAATATTTTCTGTTTTTAAGCTCAATCAAGATACCATAACTTTCGTTCCACTTATTAAAATGTATTAAAATTTGTATACAATCGATAGTTATATGTTGTGAATAATATTTGAAATTTTCAGTCTGATATCATTAGTAGTGTTGAAAATAAAGGTGTCCATGCTAGTGTACTTTTTCTGAATGCGCGCTCGTTGAGCTCCGTATAATCAATTTTTCGACAACCAAAATCAGTTCAGTTTAGTTCAGTTTTATTTCCAATTATTTTACATAGGTAGGTACATAAAACAATGACCCTTGAGTAGCAAGCTCTCATGTTTAGGGTATGTGGAAATGTACAAGTGATGAATCACATTATACTGCACTTCTATATTCTATTTACTACTACAACTACTACTACTACTACTATTGTTATTAAATGGTAATTAATTAGTAATACAATGCATAACAATAACAGTTGATACGGACGAACTTAATATTAGGAATTTTCTAGATATCTAATTTTTCTATCTTTATCACAGAATACTGCAAGGAATAATTATTAATTCACTCTCTTAAAAATAGATTTAGAATGAACATGCATAGATGGAAGATTAATAGCAATCTAGAGAAATATTGTCTTTGGAACAATGTTTGAAGTTAATCGTCTAGATATTCTTTAAGGGAATAATATGCTTTAGTTCCAAGATAAGTCTTAAGTCTATGTTTGAATATAATTAAGTTTTCTTCATTCTTTATGACTACAGGTAATTTATTGTACAATTTTAACTTTTCATAATTTGAGTTTTGTTGTGTTAGTTTCATCCTATGATTTGTTGCATGTACATTTTCTCTTTGTCTAGTGTTGTGAGTGTGTATGTCCTTGTTCTGAGTTAGATTAAGAAGGTTTTTCTTAATGGCTACTGATGATTCAAAAATGTATATACTATAGAGGGTAAGTATTTTATGTTTTATGAAATGCGGTTTACAGTGTGGTTTAACAAATGAATTTTTGTCTTTATTTCTAAGTCCCAATATTATTCTTACCGCTCTCTTCTGCATTTTGAATATATGTTTTGTATTGCATGAACTACCCCAAAATTGTAGTCCATAGCGTATGTGTGACTCAAAATTTGCATAGTAAGCAATTTTTGCAGTTTTTATGTTCGTGGTTTGTTTAATTATTTTTAGTGGTAAGCAGGAGGAACTTAGCTTTTTTTCTAGATTATCACAGTGAGCCTTCCAGTTTAATTTATTGTCTATTAATAATCCTAAAAATCTAGTTTCTTCTACTTGTGATATTTCTGTATTGTCGATATTGTTTTTTATGTTTCCTATTAAAATGTTTCGTGTTTTATTTGAGCTAATAAAATGGATAAAATTTGTTTTACTGGAATTTAGTATTAGTTTATTATCGCTGAACCAAGTAGTGGCCTTGGCGATTGTTGCTTCTGCGTTTGATAATAGTGTGTCTCGATTTATGCCCTTAATAATAATACTTGTGTCGTCAGCAAACAGCTCTGCGTTATTTATTACATCTGGCAAGTCGTTTATAAATACATTGAAAAGGAGCGGCCCTAGAATCGACCCTTGGGGTACGCCGGCGGTTATCGCTTTGGGCTCTGAGAGGAACTTCTTTTCCCTGTTCCTTGCGTCAAAAGTCGTGATTTCCACGTGTTGAACTCTGTTTGACAGGTATGACCTAATGAGCTCTTCTGCTTTTCCTCTGATTCCATAGTGTTTTAATTTCTCTAGTAATATTCTGTGATCTATGCAGTCGAACGCCTTCGATAGGTCACAGAATATTCCTAAGATAAGTTCTCTATTCTCTATTCCGTGTATTGCATTTTCAATGAAATTGCTTATGGTGTCGGATGTTCCCTTTTTTTGTCGGAAACCATTCTGTTTGTTAGACAGTATATTTTCTTGTTCAAGGAATGATGTGAGTCTAAGGTGTAAAATTTTTTCCAGAATTTTTGATATGGCTGGGAGCAGGGATATTGGTCTATAATTGCTGATGTTATCTTTCCTCCCTTTCTTGTGAAGTGGGATAATTTTTGATATTTTAAGTTTGTTGGGAAAGATGCCACTATTTATACAGGAGTTGAATATGTCTATAAGGGGAGTAATGATGGACTTTATGCATTTTTTTA
Organism: Leuctra nigra; assembly: GCA_934045905.1. Classification (NCBI taxonomy): domain Eukaryota; kingdom Metazoa; phylum Arthropoda; class Insecta; order Plecoptera; family Leuctridae; genus Leuctra; species Leuctra nigra. The sequence continues at coordinate 33,009,983 of OW203763.1, read as the reverse complement.
TTAGGGATGTTGGTATTTGATCAATGCCGAAAGAGTGCTTATTTTTTAACTTCTTTGTTTGCATTATTATTTCCTGCGCATTAGTTTCCCTTAGAAATATCGTTTTTTGTGAGAATTTGTTTGGATTCAAATATTGTTGGTATGCATTTTTACTCGTTTGCATGTTTTTTGTTAGTGTTTTAGCTATGCATGCGTATTCTTCATTGAAGGCATTTGCAATTACATTGTGATCGCTAATAATTTTATTTCCTCTTTCTATTTTTATATTTGCATCTTTTTTAGTTTTGTTATTGTTTGTTTGTTCGTTGATTACTTCCCATATTTTTTTTGATTTTGTGCTCGTTTCACAGGAATTTATTTTATTTTGAATGTCTCTATTCTTTGCTGCTGTTATCACTTTTTTGTACATTTTCTTGAATAATTTGTATTGAAGATTAGTTTTTGGGGTATTGAAGTGTCTATTTATTTTGTACAGTGACTTCAGATTTTTGCTGGATATCCTAATTCCTGTAGTTAACCAGGACAACCTTTTCTGATTGGTATTTATTTTTATTTTTCTTTCTGGAAAGCTATTGTTAAAGGTAGTCTTAAAGAGTTGCTCGAAAGTATTGTATTTATCATCCGGTGTTTTGGCGTTGTAGACATCATCCCAGTTAATTTCATTAAGGTTCTCCTTAAAGGCAGTGATGCTTTTGTCATCAAATTTTCGACGCATAAATGTTTTTTGATTTATTTCTATTGGATCCATTGATGAAGTTATTTGTTGTGCAAAGTGATCTGAGAGGTTGTTGTTTATTACTTTTGTATTGAACTTTTCATTTTTTATATTTGTGGCTATGTTGTCTAGTGTCGATGATGAATTGTGGGATGGGTCTATTCTTGTTGGTTCAAATATCGTTGTTTTAATGTTATGTGTTAATAGAAGACTAGTTAGTTGCCTCCTGACCCGTGTGTTTTTATTAAAATCTATGTTAAAGTCGCCTAAGATGATAATTTCTTTTTTCTCTATTGCAAGATTTTGAAGAAGTGTGTCTAAAGTGTTGAGGAAGTTTGGCAAATTACCCCCTGGTGAGCGGTATAGTGTTATTATTATGATGTTATTGTTGTTGCTCAATTTCATTTCTACACCTGTCAATTCAATATCTTTTTCTATGCTAACAATATTGATGTCCTTCCTCGGATTTACAGTGTCATGATTTCTGTTGTTTATATAGATGGCTGTCCCTCCATGTCGAAATACACTACGGCAGAAGGCGTTGCAGAGTTTAAAGTTATGAATATTTATCTTTTCTATATCGTCTATTTTTTTCCAGTGTTCTGATAAGCAGAGAATATCGATTACATTACCGGACTCAATTTCTTTATCTAGAAAAACTTCAAGACTATTATGTGAGCTCGTTAGACATTGAATATTTTGATGAAATATGTTGACTTTATTATTGTTTCTTTTTATTTTATTATTTTTATTATTATGTATATCTCTGCTCTTTTCTGTGTGTCAAAGCTTTAAGGATTTTTTTGGTTTCCTATCCCTTTTTGGAAACCTGTGTTGGGATGGTTTGTTGATGGTCCTCGCAGCGTCCTCGGCCGGGGTCTGCTGGTCTTCGGCATTCGCGTCCTCGGCCGGAGCCCTCTGGTCTTCGGCTTCCGCGTCCTCGGCCGGAGCCCTCTGGTCTTCGGCATCAGCGTCCACGGCCGGGGTCTGCTGGTCTTCGGCATCCGCGTCCTCGGCCGGAGCCCTCTGGTCTTCGGCTTCCACGTCCTCGGCCGGAGCCCTCTGGTCTTCGGCTTCCGTGTCCTCGGCCGGAGCCCTCTGGTCTTCGGCTTTCGCGTCCTCGGCCGGAGCCCTCTGATCTTCGGCTTCCTCCGTCACCGTCACAGTGTCCTCGGCCAGGGCTGCTGCGCCTGGAGACGGCTGCTCTGCTGTTGCATCTCCGAGTATCAACTCAGGGCGGGGGGTCGTCTCTGGCACTGCGACACAGTCCGGGGTCAGCTGACTTGCTGCTTCGATGTTGTTTGTTTCAGTTTGCACTTGCAGGATGTGGAATGCCGGATGCAGCTGACTGGGTAACAGAGGTTTTATTGGAGGTGGTAACCTGCTGATTTCAAAGATTTCCTTTAGTAATATGAACCTGGGTGGTTCCATTAGAAGGCTTGGAACTTTATACTGCTTCTTAGTTGAAGTCACTTTTTGAGGATGTGCTGGTTTACCTTCTTGATATTTCAAATGATCTATTATTGCTGTTCCAAGTTTTGATTTGCCCCAGTGGTTCAGGTGTAAACCTCGTCTAGTGTAGTCACGCCTGCTGAAGGTTGAGTCAGTTCTTAGAAACGTGATAGCTGTATTTTCGTGAGTTTTGATTAGGTCTTCAATTTTGTTATTTATAATATCTATGAAGGCATTTATTTTTGGTTTATCGTGTCGGTGAAGTATGTTGACGATAACTACTTTTGGTGTTGGATTAGAGGTTATTATCTCATCTAATGTGGTTCTAATGTTGTCAGGATTTTGGTTGCTGATATTATTTGTGCCTCCAATGAACACTATTGTATCTTCTTCAGTCAGGTTCGAGTTGATCAGTTCCTAACTTCTTTCCTACAAAAGAAATGTTTTTGAAACTTTCACACATCAAACATTGGTATGTTCGTTACAACATATTAAATTTTCGGACTTATATCTGCAGTATTTTATTCACAGCGGTGTCTCGCCCATTGGACGTTTTTTTGGGGCCACCCGGTATTGTCATCCCACTACAGAATTTAAAAAAACTATATAGTAGCAACCCATAACAGCCTAATAGACTAAATATTGTCACACATTGGAGTACCGTATGACCTCTAATTCGACCTTGAAAGTGTTAAATACAATATTTAACGAAAACTAATTGTATTTAACACTTTGGAGTCGTACCAACGGTTATAAAGTACTCCAGTTTGTGGCATTATTTAGTCTATTAGGCTGTAATGGATCTCCACTATCTGATTATTTAAAATTCTGTTAGTGTACGACAATATTAAAAAATACACTTTGAAGAACAGTGTGTTTCGCATTTGCATACTCAGGCCTCTGTTATTGTGATGTTGGCTCTAAAATGGTCTGTTTTGGACAATGATTTGGAGATCTTGTTGTCACCATCTTCAGGTGCTAAATAATGTCCATTATTCCAGCTGTCAGCTCCTTCTCTCCTATTGGCTAGCTCGAGTTTGAGCCAAGTTCTTATTAGTTTGTGCTCGTTGGTCTGAAACTGCCTAGATCCAACAACACCGAGGAAGCAGGCACGTAGGAAATCTCCCCCCACTCAAGCAGGCTGACCCCCCCATTCACCTTAGAAAATTAAATTTAGGTAGTGTCCAAGAATCACTAAAAAAAAATTAAATTCTAAAAAAATCGCCCTGCGGGTTTGAGAATACGGGGTTTGATTTTTGTCATTTGAGCAGTTTACTATCCCAGAATCGATTTTAAAATGTTTATATTCGTTAATATTCGAATCCCCTGCGGGGATAAAACTGAGGTGCTTCGCCCCCCAGACCCCCTCCTCCGGTTGTCGCAATCCCCCCCACCCCCCATGACGAAAGTAGTTCCTACGCGCCTGCCAGAAAGCAAAACAAGCGCAAGTCAATAAGAACTCGGCTCAAACTCAAGCCAACCAACAGGAGAGCAGGAGCTCCCTACAAGCTGACAGATGAAACAATGGACATCGTTCAATACCTGAAGATAGTGACACCATGATCATCAACATAATCATGAAATTGATGTAGGACCAACATACATATTCATGAAATTGATTTAGGACCAACATACATAATCATGAAATTGATTTAGGACCAACATACATAATCATGAAATTGATTTAGGACCAACATACAAAATCATGAAATTGATTTAGGACCAACATACATAATCATGAAATTGATTCAGGACCAACTTAGTCTTATACAAGTAGGTATATAAATCAATAACGATATTGTCAATCCTAGGTTGCAGTTAATAATGGTGAAATTAGGGGTGTGTAAATGGTGATTATTTACTTTGATGTGAATATCGAATAATTGACAAAAAATATTTCGAATATCGTAGCGAATATCAAAAAATTGGGAACTTAATTCAGACCAAAATATCAAATAATAGCAACAGAGCAAACTCTCTTTAAATTCCACGAATAGACAACATCATAAATTATCTAGTTAGCTCTGCTTTTCAAAAATTTTCATATGCAGTACCGTGATCCAAGTATCTATTATGGTTATGAATTATGATCCATTGTTGAAAAACCATAATAGATACTTGGATCACGGTACTGCATATGAAATTTTTTGAAAAGCAGAGCTAACTAGATAATTTATGATGTTGTCTATTAAGGTTGACCACCAGTACGTTTTGAAAATGTAATGTATCTTTGAAAAATAAGATACACCCATGAAATTTAAGCTAAAGTAAGTGGTGGGATAATAAGATTTGAACTACGAATCTTTTCAAATATTCAAAGCAATGTTTTAAAAATCTAAATTTTTAAATATTCACAAGGCCCTACTTCAAACTGAAAATAATTTGACTATTATCATTATGCTATAATAGTACCTAAATAATAAATATTATACCAAATATTAAGTTGTAAGAAATCAGGTATAGAAACAATGCAATGTATATGTACACTGACAATCAGATTTTTTCCTGATCCTCATGTTGATGGGAAACTAGGTAACTACTCAAAATGTCACCATACATTGTAATAAATTACTAATCAAACTACATGTAGCTGCATCCCTACCATTTCCTACACATTTTAATTTTAGATGTGTAAAATACGTCGCAAAATATAATTTACGACATGTAATATTAGACGCATATTATACAAGGTATAAGGGAATTTTTTAACGTGCAGCCAGGCCCAATGTGTGTAGTTATCAATGTTCTTTTTACAGTTATCAAAATGATAACTGTAAGCATCAAAGAAAAAGTACCCATACTAGGACAGCAAAATACAAACAGATTTTGCATCAGAAACGCATGAAAACCGTAAAATTATAAATGCCAACATCAAAAAATTCCCTGCGGGGCACTTCTGGGGGGAGGGCCAATTTTCCTTTATAAATGCCCTGTTAATACGAGTATTCATTGTGCAATTTATTTGGCTTCAACTTAATAATACCAAGATAAGAGAAGCATTTGTTCATAATCTCACAGTATCTAAACCATATTTTTTATATATAGGTATATAATAAGTATTCAATTACAAAATATATTAATCTTGAACGAGCAATGCGATGGTAACATTATTGTGGCAAGGGACTATTTACTTAATGGTTTACACAGAAGCAATTGCGAATGAATCTTATGTTGTACCAAACATCTAATTATTTTATATTTTACAAAATAAATAGTTTAATTTGCCAATGATTAAACGAAAAATATTATCTGTATACTTGATTTCTATTTCTTTCATAAAATCAAAATTTTTTAATTTTAAGTCAGAAGAACTTGATCAGATATTCCTCACAAATCCCTTATATCTTTCAGCGAGATACATTCCAAATCGTTTTTAGCCATTTTAAAATAGCCAACATTCAAAACATTCCCTGCGGGGCAAAATCTGGGGGGCAAGCCCCCCAGACCCCTCCTCCTGGTGATGACTAATTCGTTTCCCAGCAATTTGCTTCCCTTGCCATATTTTTCACGCCATTGCCACACACCCCCATGGCATCGTGTTTCCCTTACGTAAAGTGCATAGGTACAGTTATCAATTTTCCTTAAAAAATGCCCTGCAAGGTATTATACCCATTTTAATTGTCGAGTATTATACCTACAAACCCTGGGTATACCCTTTCCCCTTGTGGTGATAAAGATAGTTGGTAGGTACATAAAACCTTTATTAGGTAGGTAGGCAAGTCAATATCTTAAGAGTTTGAGTTTGTGTTGTGTTTACTACAATGAAACCCATAAGTTAATTTGTTGAAGCATTAGGTACAGGCTTTATCGGGTTGAGGACGGACAGAGTCCTTGCCAAAAACAAACTAGTGAACTGTAATGTCCAGTGATAGTTTTAGTGGGAGGTATGCTTTGGGTCCCTATGCCTCAAGGAGGAATATCTGTAGACCACCTCTAGGGCACTTTAGTATCACTACTAAACTACTAGTCACTACTAGTATGTAGGTCACTTTTTCCGGTTCTGAAAAATTGGTAAATTTACCACGGTAAATTTTGAAAAATGATTTCAGATACTAAATCATGACTATAATCCAAACACAAAAATGACCCTACTTTATTATTTGACCCATTTACAAAGATTACCATTCAGGACAATAACAATACATCTATAATCAATGTTAATAATGACAATACTGCATATTGATAAGAGATGATATAGCTGATCGAAATAACTCATGGCAGAATAGCAAATTGATTCGACCAATCTAGTACCTATGCCATGCCTGTGCTATTCTCCCATACGAGGAATTGTTGACCATACCAATTTGATCAAGTTACAATCGCTATTCTGTGTCTGCTAAAGAAGCAAACCTGAACAAAGATTCCGATATTAGAAGTAATTGTAGAATTATCATTCAGATTGATTGAGGACAACCAAAAATCAACGGAAAATATGCCCAACTGCTAATGTTTTCACACTGAAGTTTACATACTTATAATTATTACTTAAATTTTGATATCTCCATGTCTAGTTATTACTTATTGTTTATTGTTTATGTACCTAGGTATTATTCTCTCGGATGCAATTTTGTAATTGTTGCAATTTCCTTTGTTCACCCTACAGATAAGCTCCTCTGGAGCTTGTAGGAATTCTTTATGTTGCATTTATGTAATGTTTGTATTTCTTGTGTGACAAATAGTAAAAAAAAACATTTGTAAGGTAAAGGATTAAACAAACGTAATTGACAATTTTTTTACCGGTAATGGTAAATTAATAATCGGTAAATTAACCTTAATTTACCGGGTGCCATCCTAGGTACCTCAGAGGGAGAAGGGCGGAAGTCAATTTCAATGATTTGTGAGATGAGCTCACAATTTCTTGTATTTCATATTTCTGGGTTCATCCAATCATATTTGTAGCTACTGGTGACATGAGTTGTGTGAGAGGAGAAAACTGTATTTGCTGACATCACTTCATGGTAATTGATAGAGCTTAACTACATCATTCCAAAAGTTTGCAATGCAAAATCAAGAAAATGGACTTCTGCCCTTCTACCTCTGAGGTACATATGCATGTACACCTGTTTTAATTTTCATCTGCAGTAACGACATGATCATGATGAGTACAAATTGGTATGATGAGTTCTAAAAGTACAAAAAGATAGGTAGGTATTGTGAATTCACCTGTTGGATCGCTGAAGGAAGTCTAACTGTTTGTTGGAGCTCAACGTTCGTTCCAACAAGCATATGTACACTTGCACTAGCTTCGTGTGAAAACTACATTCCACATGCAATATTTCAAGATCGTGCATCAAAAATTCATAGTTCTTCTCAAGTCTGTGCGGCAGATGGAACGGTGGCTCCACGTCGTCTTGCCTCACCTCCACACCGATCCTGATGAGAGAGTGCATTCATGACATTAGTGACGAACAGTTAACAAAGTCGGCTGTACTAAAATGTAAACATTGGAGATTAGATTTCCTAAATATCGCTATAACTTTTGAACCATTAAAATAATGAAAAATGTGAAATCTCATTATTGTGTACCTAGGTACCTAAGCTAATGTTTAGTCTAACTGTCTAACCAAATACATTAATAATAGTAACCTTCGGTTACTAATACAGACGACTGAGCGGTTATAGCATTGTGAGCGAAGCGACATGAAATCCAGCGCTCCAAGCGGCGTGGTGTGTAGTGAGCGCGCCGACCGCTTGAATGCATGGGTTTTGACCTGACTTTCTCCGTTTATTTACACGTTTAAAACACAAGCAATCATTACGGATATTTTTTTTTTAGGTAAGATATTGATTGGTACAACTTATTTGATGTTTACTGATCTTTCATTGTGCGTAAAAAAAATCCTGTTGACCAATAACGAATTACACAAAAATGCTATTCATTCTTCATTCCCGCGCGTTGCGTCTACACACCACGCCGCTAGGATCGCTGCGAAAATGTGTCGCCGCGTGAGAGCGGGAGTCGTTTGTATTGGTGAAACACCATTATTAATGTATTTGGTCTAACCTTAGCAGTACATAACACCATCTTATAGACATACTTGTTCCCAAACTCCCAACATAAATCGAGAAATTTAAGATTTTCCACGATTTGGGCATGAATATTGCCTTTATAAGTTAATATTTTGCCAAGATAGACTAAAAAATTCACTATACTAATTAGGTACCTAGTAGGTAGGTACAACACTAGTGTATTACCTACTAGATACACTAATTTTCCAATGTTTTTGTTGAGTGCAGCACTCTTAAAGTAAAATAAATATACCTAGCCCAATTTTCTAATACCAGGCCAATGACTAGGTAGTGGAGCTCCCCTAGTGTTCCACACATTTCTATGACTTTAAATGAAGGAGCATCATACTCTGATAGTTGGTCCATGCTAAATAAGTATTTGTATTTGAAAATCTCAGACCTAAGAGGTATCAACTCAGCCTTTCACAGACCATAGTCCCTGTATTTGGTCATTTTACATAAGGGAGGCAGTATCCGGTTTTGTCTTCCTATCCATCTGAATGAGTAGGTAGGTAGGTAGAATTTTAATAAATTTGGCATGGATTCCTAAATACCTACTGGACATGATGTGTCTCAAATTTGAGCCAAACCATGTCTGTGATAGAATATGACCATTTCTGGGGTTTGCAGACCCTTTTTTTTAAATCTGTTGATTGGATCAAATTTAAAAAAAATATCTTTTGATTGGTTGGTTGATCAATTAAATATTTTGCCAGGTCATTAAGACCAACATTTGATCAAATTTTACAAACGCTCTTGCAAATCCTCCAATTAGTTAAAACTTTAAAAAATCTTCCGATTGGTCGCAAATCAAATTTACTAGGTAAGATCAAATTTGGCATGGTGATCAAGACCAATATTATCTCATAACCATTTTCAACACTATAGGTCAAGTATTACAGACTTGTTGCCATTTTAAGAGTTTAGAAAGAGTTATCAAAAGAGATTTTTGGAAAAGTAGGAACATTACCTAGTCCGACATATGGATCAGTTATTCAGTTCTTCCAGATCAAGAGTGTAGGTAGGTACGTACATGGAAATAAGGAAGTTGCAAAGACAATTGCCTATTGTGTTCATATCTGTTTGGCTGGAGTTATTATCTGAAAGTATTGTTCCCCAAAATTATTCCGAGATCAATAGGTACGTTCAACTACATTCAACTTACTCTGCAAATAGCAAGACATTTTTCAAATAGGTGGGTGTACGTATTTTCCTCAATGAAATATAATTCAAAAGGAATATAAAAATCAGTGTGAAAACAAATAAATTTGCAAAAAATTTAATCAAGAAATGTAAAACATTCTGTGGCTGAGCTGAAGCTGCGTCTTCTGTGCAGCCCTCTCCACGATCTCCATTGTCTTCTTCGATACCATTTACCCACCTCCCCTGCTAACAATTTCTCCGGAAAAACATATTTTTTGTTGCCTGCTATTACTATTATATAAGTTTGCCATGCAGCCATCCAGCCAAAAGTTTGCCCATGCCTAGGGTGAAAAGACTGGTTCCTCTATAAGGTAAGCATTGCTCCTGGCATTAAGCTACATTTACGGCTCGGCAACATGAGTGCTCGGGTGCGCTGACGCTTCGATCTGCAATGGGATCGTGAAACTTTTTTCAACAGTCGATCGACAACTCTGATGGGAGAATAACATTGCCACGTTATAGCCGATCAATTACAAAGTGGAGTCACTGCTAATCTCCCGTAAGACTTGTCGATCGTTTGTCCAGCAAAGTTATAAGATCGCAGTGCAGGTGGCTCAGCTCGGACATCCCAAAGCATCGAAGCGCTAAATGTCGGTGCGTTGAGCTTTAAATGTAGCTTTAGCTTGCTGCTATTGGACACTATAAGTAGGTTATTATTTTGTATCAAGAGTAGGTAGGTACTAGGTACATGCGATTTGTCATCAGAATCACCCACACAGATTGGAAAAACTTACTGTCCATCGCAGTGCACTACAACGTATTTGTTCATTTCTGGTGGTGTGGTTTGGCAGAGCAAAGCAAGGTTCATAACTTAACCTGTTCCTACTTCCTTCCATACAACGCACGCCGCTTTGTTTGGTTTCCTTTTCCACGCACTTGTCAAAGCGAACGTCAGGCTATACAACTGTGCAGAAAATTGTTATAACAAAAATAGCAACATATTGGTAATATAATTTGAGATAAAGTACAATGTTTTAATAATTACACAAAAATTGTTACTCCATGATTTCATATAAACACTAGATGATATATAATAAAAGGTGGATATTTTAGAAATAAAACATTGTAGTTGGCATTTTTGAACACATCGAGGACATTGTAGCCGTAGCCTGCTTCACTCACTAGTTACTAGCCTTGCCAGTAGCCACTCTTGTTGCTGTCATTTGGCTGTCATCGCTGTCATGAGTGCATGGTTTGCGTGAGACCTAGAGACGGCGTTCTTTCTTTTAATTTAACAGTTTTTTTTTGCCTTTCCCTTGTTACAATATGGACTCTGCACTAATGGTCCTTGTGGACTCTTTATCAAAAGGTTAGTAAATTAGCTATAATTCGTATCTAGCATGCTCCTACTTCCTACCTTCTGTAGAATATTTAGTAGAACATAACCTAGCAAGTATGTTGAGATTGTCATCCACCCAGAGCCTAGGTAGTAGGACCTATGCAAACCTGTCACACTATTACATTTTAAAGGGAATTTCACAGTATTCTTGCTTGCTTTAATTTTCATATTGTGGATAAACTAGGTAGGTTACTATGACTATGATTACCTACCTTACCTTAACTAAGTCTACAATAAATAAAGTAGTAGGTAGTACCTATCTACCTCAGTAAACCTTGTTACCTACTAGGTAGGTAGAGATAACACCTATAGGTCTGTTCGTCGGACTGTTCCGAACCTGCTTGGAGCAGCTTGGGACAGCTGATTGTGTTCGTCGGCCTACAGGAAGTAGGTAGGTAGGGCTGGTGCAAGTTGGAGCAACTTAAAGCAGTTCAGAGCAAGCTCGACGAACATACCTAGTAGGTACTGGCACTGGCTCTGCTCACGGCCAAATTGGGGCGTGGCATGGTACAAGTGCGTAATGAAGCTGAAGGCATATGTCACTTTTCTGGCGATAGCTAAAGTTGGGGACTCTATGGATGGACAGAATTCGAACTTGTGAAAATTACAAAAGAAAAGTATTCCTCCGAGGCAGGATTGAAATCGGTGTGCTTCACTTCTGCCGCCCAGCGCGCTAATCAATGCGCTACCAGTGTCAATGCTGAAATGCAGTTCCTAAACACATTATATTTATATAGAATATTCAAACTATCATGGCCGTGATTTCTGCTACACGTAGGTATTTTGTTGACGGCTGCCGTGAGTTGAGCCACTACCTGACCTAGGTACGTAGGTACCTCTTATTTATTTCACTGGTTCACAGCAGATTTTCAATTGGTGCAAATAATTGATACAGTATGTAATGGAGCCACTTCTGGCAAGATGACTATTGTAAAGTTAGAAACACTTGTTTTGCCAGTGTTTCCATAGAAGGAGAAATAATTAAAATTGAAATATAGTTATAAATTTACTGCTGTAGTCATAAACAAAACAAAGCATATATTTTTATACAAATGGACCCTTTTATACAAATGGACTTCATTGCGCGCTTACCTTGCAATGACGTCTTTCTCGGCAGTTGAGTTCCTTGTTTTCTCGAATAGTGAACGCATACAGTTCGTTTTTCCTGTGTTTGAACTCTCGCCAGAATGCGCTGATATGCAGTTTTTCTGCTAGGCCGAGAAAGACTTCATTGCGCGCTTACCTTGCAATGACGTCTTTCTCGGCCTAACAGTGCAAGTGACGGTGGCCCCATCTGGTGAGAGTTCAAACAGAGAAAACACAATCTGTAGTTAACATAGTTAACACTTAGGTATAGTTTTGCACAGGGCTGGGACATTTACTTGTTTAATCGTTTAATTATTGATAAACATTTAAGTGCTCTTTTTGTGTAATAGGGTTATTCAAAATATTGTAGGTACCAAACTTGCTGAAAACTAATGGCAATCTACTATTGGCAGAACCTCTCGCTCCCGGCTCGACTTTTTTTGCTTCTGATATCGACTCGAGAGCAATGCTCGAAAACAAGAAATTTCAATTATTTGACAGACTTTGTTAACGAGATTAGTAATGAATCCATCCAGCGATAAGTAATATCATTCAGTTCATTTAGTATAATTGTATTTATAAATATAATATTCTTCAAGTTGTTATTCAGTTTAGTGTATTTACAGGAATATTGATGTTAAAGTAAATCTAACCTTTTTTGAAGCATCATCAAACCTGCCATTCAAAGCGTTTTAGTATTCCATTGGGAATACAGTTCTAGAGAGCAAAATTCGGCTCGAGCCGCGAGTAACCCAGTGGAAAACGCCATAAATGCTATGACTCTTTATATTGTCAAATTATTATTATTTCTTATAGGTAGAAATGAAGTGGGGAATTTGGAAAATATCCTGGGTAGTGTAGGTATAATATAATTTCAGCAGTTTGAGTGTTGATAAGTTCTAAGTAGCTAAGGTATCACAATTTCTCTTAGAGAATTTCTCCTCATACAGGAGAGGTCACATATAGAACAGCGAATCATAGGTATAAATAACAGTGTTGGGCAAATTACTTTTGTAAAGTAGTGTCACTACTTTACTTACTACTCATCTTCAAAAGTAGTAAAACTACTTTACTTACTACTGTTCCCCAAAAGTAGTGACACTACTTTACTTTTTGGTGAAAAAAGTAGTGAGATTACTTTCGCGTTACTTTGAACAATTAATATTTATTTGTTATTTCATTGAATGGACGGAAGGGAAGGAATGAAAGATATTTTTGAAGGAATGTTACAAGGATTAGATTATGTACTCCAACACAGAATTCAATTCGTTTTATATATAGAAATAATAAGTCACTGCAGTGCCTTTTTATTTTATGTTGCCAAATGTTTGTTCTGAAATAGGTTCGGGGGAAATAGGCTTCAGGTTCGTTGCACTTATTTTTGCTGTTGAAAGAATTTTTCTGCTTGGTATACATGTAATAAACACTGTACACTTAGGTTCTTGCCATTGCTTGATTCTCCTACGCATTTAAAATACTTAGCTAAACCTGGCCACGGAAGATGAAGATCACATTCAACCATTATGGAAAGAAATTTTTTAAACACGACTGCACTCCAAGAAAGACAAACCAAAACAAGAATAAAATGGCGGTCGGCTCGTCTGGCCGTGAATCGAGCTGGAAGAAAATGTAGAGAGCGTAAAGCAGAAGCGGCCGTATTGTGCTGCCACCGGCGGGAAAAAAAGTAACGTCAAAAGTAGCGCGTTACTTCAAACGAAATTACTTCCAAAAAGTAGTATAATTACTTTACAAATTACTTTATTTCAAAAGTAACGTCGTTACCGGCGACGTTACTGAAAAAGTAATTTCGTTACAGTAACGAGTTACTTTCTTTACTTTACTGCCCAACACTGATAAATGAACATTAGCAATTGTTGCAAAGAACAGTAATTCAGGATTTCAGGGCCTCAAGTGAGGACTTCATAGAGGCCTACCGCACACACACACACACACACAGAAAAAGATCAAATTATTTTGTCAACTTCTCTCTCGATATTTCAAAATTTCACAGTTTGGTGGTATCTGTTTGGTGGATTTGGTTCACCTAAATTGATTCAACAAGAGAGGGAGGGTTTAGGGGAAACTCCTGAGATTTTTTTTATAGGTTCCTAGGTTTTCATATAAATTCATGGTTCCGTGTCCATTTAGGTATATTTGCTCTAAAATAATAATAAATATATATGCGCAAGTAAAATAATTAATTTTAATCATTGTAAGTCCAGTGGGGAAGAATTTTCTGATTTACCTGGTTTTCTCTACATGTTTACAGTTTACAATTAATATTTAATCATAGAGGTAAGAAGGGTTTCTTACCTCTATGATTTAATTAATGAGATATTTCTGTACTGTATCTTAACTCTTTTTTTTACACTATTACAGCATTGCATACGTACAAGTTGCGTCTGAAGGATAGTGGACACAGCTACAACAGACTCAGCGAATCGATGGAGGAATTGTTCCATTATCTACAGAATTATTCTCTCAAGCCGTTTCCCAACTCGCTTGAGACAATAATTAATGCATGCATGACAGTGACAAGACTTGAAGTGGAAGAAGGAACTTCGTTTACTCTCGTTAATCTTTCCAACTTATCGCTTCGCTCATCTCTGGCTAACAAAGCCTACAGCCTAGTGGCCTCACTGTGCCGACCATTCCATGGCAACGTCGAAGAAACACTGACGGCAATTGTGAAACGCATGCTGCCCGCTGTTCGATTAGAGAACGTTCCCGGCATCAATTATTCGCCGAATAATCTTGCATCGATTCAAGACCACGCCATCAGTTTCCTGCTGCATATGACACGAGAACTCCGAGAGAAAGCCGATAAAAGCGTTGCAATTTTTATACAAAACTTCTCTTCCGATATTATTACAGATGGAGTGATGACGCAGAAAGCTGCAGAGATTATTATCAACACATTACAAAACATCGAAGGAGAAGAGTTGTACGCTCAGCAAGTTTTGTGGTTCATGAAACTGGGGTTTAATGACAAGACTTGCAATCGGCTGTTTGCATGTGAAGTGTTTGCTAAGATTCTGCTGGAGGTGAAGAGGCAGGTTGCTGTGCCAACAGAGTCGGTAAGAAACATTCCATGACTACCAACCTTTATTGAGGTCCATTTTTAAGCCTGTCCAGGAGCTTCTTGAGCATTTATATTTGAAACCATTTCCGTTTTCATTTAAAACCTAAAAGCGTTGATAACTACGTAGCTTTTTTAACAATGCAAACGTAAAACGTTTTTAAAACGTGAATCTCAAGAATTGGCCTGTCCATCAAAAGAAGGAGTTAGAATTTATTTCAAGTATTATTAAGTTGTTCTTCAATTATGTATATAATTAGATATCAATATTAAGCACAGTTTTTTAAACAATAAAATACTCTATGTGGGCTACCTATGTTAAAAGCATACCTATTTAATTTATTAAATGGTAGAGATGGTCATAGAACTATGTTGTCATGCCTTTTCATTTTAGTACAATTTTGAAGCAAAGTAATGCATTTTTGCTTCTTAGAAGATCCACAATATTACAAACAAACTGTGCCAATCAGGTATTAATTCTAGAGTTGGTATATTTCGTGCCTTGCAATAATGTTCTCTCTTATGAAGGATTCACAAACTCTTTTTAAAATCTCAATAGTATTTCTCCTGCTTTACAGTATTACTTTTTCATCAGGAGTTTTTGACAGTTGTGAAACAAATAAAACAATTGAAAACATTTTCCAATAAGCTTACAAAAATTCTAAGAATGTCTCAAAGAATGCACAGTAAGCCTACAATAGAAAACAAACCAAGTGTTGGTTGTTGGTGTGTTGGTCGCACTTCGTGTTGATCAACTAATTTTCCATCTTCTATTTACCTTGTTCTTGTAATTTTTTTGTCAAAATGTTGTTAAATTCAAAACTTTGTTGACTTATGTAAATCTGATCCCGGGTAATTCCGCCTCAGGTCAACCAAGGCATATACCTACCCAACCACTTGAGATTTTAATAATATTTTTTGTGAATATTGTATGGATAAAAATAGGCTACTTGTATTTTTTCGTTTGACCTTGGGGTCACCCACTACTCCTGAGTTGTGGGCCACGGCCACCAAAAATTGAGATTTTGCACTTTTTTACGATTTGGCGCTCACTTAAAAAAATCATTATTCTGGATCTAATTGTCATAAGAACTCCATTTATTTTGCAAAATGTAGCTAATATTATTCTTTTTAACTAAATGCTGTTCGATAACTTTCTTTTGTTAGAAAAACCGAAAAAATATAAAATAAATGTTAAACTTCAATTACGCAAAATTTAATTTTTTATAATTTTTTTTTTGTATACACTGGTATATAATAATATGTTGTATGCATGCTGTGAAAATTTCAAGTTGGGATGGCAACGGGATTTGTCGCTATAAAATTTTGGCCGTCACGGCACACGAAACAGCGGCTGGACGAGCGCTGCGTGCTCCGCTGTTACAACGAGTAACGTACACATTCAATGTAGATTACAAACACTGTCAGTACATATCGATTATATCAATTCAGGTGATATTAATTCTTGGTAACACCAATTCTGTATCCTGCGCTAATACCTACCTGATCTAGGGCTTGAGCTACACTCAGTTTTTTTCTGCAGCTGTCACATATCTTTCGATTGCTGAAATGTGTACCTATGCATTTTCTTTTCATTCATGGCAGCCAGGTCTGAGTCCACTACGCTTTGTGTGCTTTGTGTGGTTTGTCAAAATAAATGGATTGCAACAAAGAAGGGTTAACATTGTTTCATGATTCTTAACACATAAGTGATGAACTAATAACTGAATACGGCTATCCGCACTTACTAACATTAACTTGAATGTATACGAATAATTAACACGCTATTAGTAGCTACAGCGTAACACTTGATTTAAAATTATAGAACACACCAATACAATTGTTTAGCCACAAAAATAATGTACAGCTATTATCCCATTGAATGCAATGTCTTTAAAAAAAATCCGTCTAGCTAGGATGCCAATACGATGTTTACTGGCTACTCATACCTCGTCAGCTCAAGTTCTCAACAGCCCTCTGGGATTTGAACTAAAATCTATGACATTGACAATATAATACTCTGCACATTTTAAGTAGGAACCGACATAGGCTAGGAGATCCACTCACAATAGATAGGAATATAAACTGCAAAGGGTTGAAATAATTGACAGGAAAATTGATTGCATCACCAGTCGGTGAAAATTTGCAATGTAGTAAAAGATACAAATCCCAAAAGCAACATGACACATGCCCAAACAATTTATGATTCACAATCAATAGTTTAACATCTTGCTTGTGAGAACACTGCATTAATGAAAAACCAGAATTATTTCAAGCGATATTAGTATGAACGACCAGGCTAAAAATTGGTGTTACAAAAGTATATTTGGTTTTCTAAAATTTCTCGGACCGATGTTAATGTTGCAGAAACTGGAATATATGGGTAGGTACATATTTACCACGTCGAAACTGTAAAATCTATCCCCTGGGGTAAGCTGACCTTCTTTAATTTTCTCGGCAAATTCTACAGAATCCCTCAACCTAAAGGGTAGCAATTTTGGGTAGTGACTAAAATCCCGACAGCCGGGATTTTCAGGTTAGAAAAATAGTCCCGACTGGCCTTGTTTATTTATATACTGGTTAAGAACGGCTTTCAGTATGACCGTCCAGATGGCGCTATGGATAGCGTGCTGGACCACGGTGCAAGAGGTCGTCGGTTCGAATCCGGCCGGGAGCACATTTTTTTTTATTTGTAATTTCCACAAGTTTTAATTCTGCCTAACCATAGAGTTATTTTTTTTAAGTTGCCCAGTTCGAATTTGTCTACCCATAGAGAGTTTTATTCCTTAGGCTGCCCAGTAAAACCTACGGTCGGGACTATTTTTTTAACCTGAAAGTCCCGGCTGTCGGGATCGTAGTCACACCCGCAATTTTGGTAATTACCAATAGGTTATGGACTTTAAACCAAATTTTGAAAGGACACTTCTTGGAGAATTTCTGCTTCTTATAATGGGACGGAGGGGGCAATTAATTGTATGTATTTTTGGCTGTCCAAATGCATGTGGTGGTTTGAATAACTAGGCATTTACATGTTAAAAATAAAGTTTCATTTGTTATTTTATTACAGTTCCAGTTTCTTTTAGTTTTAACTATTTCTTTCTGCATTTCTCTAGGCAACTCGGCAATCTTTGATTCTTCTGTCTTCGTTGGATATTTCTTAATTTTTTCAAATCTTGTTTTATCTTGAAAAATATCATTCATCTTCT
This sequence comes from Leuctra nigra, assembly GCA_934045905.1. Taxonomy (NCBI): domain Eukaryota; kingdom Metazoa; phylum Arthropoda; class Insecta; order Plecoptera; family Leuctridae; genus Leuctra; species Leuctra nigra. The sequence continues at coordinate 32,991,894 of OW203763.1, read as the reverse complement.
CGTTAGTATTCTTCTCGGTTTGGAATGACAGTAGCTAGATAGGTACCTTTATGTGCAGCTAAGCACATTATTCTGCTATCCTTCCTAATACCTTCAACAACTTTTTGCTCTTTCTTAGACATGTTTTCCTTTATCTTGTACGGTTTTTCCAACTGTTTTAATCTTTCCTTGGACTTCTTTTCTCATCTGGTAGTTTCATCATTTCTCTTTCAACAGTTGCTACTATGTCTAGTTTGTCAACACATTATGGAGTTATTGCAAAACCTAGATCTCTTGAAAGTATAGGATTTTCTTCATCAGACATTATCATTGAGGACCTATTTACTACTGTTTTCTTAACTACATCTTCATTTTCCAGTCTCTGTTGTTACTGTTGTTCTTCCTCGTTGTCTGCTTTGTCTTATCTTCCAATAATTTGTAAAATTTAAGTTTGTATTTATATTTCATTTCTTGGTAAACTCTGCAGGTCGATTGTATAACTTTCTTAGCCGAGATAATGGATCATTATCTATACCAATTGATGAAAGTAAACTATTAATATCATTGTTAATCATTTGAATTGTGCAAAAACTACGAGGATATGAAATATAATCACATTATTTATCTCAGGAAGTCGACTTTACGCACTTTGAATTGCTTTACCTTCTGATAGGCTAAATTACTTTCATCTAGGGATGGCACTTTTACCCGGTCTGAAAAAATCGGTAAATTTACCGGTAAATTTTACCGGTAAATTTACCGGTCAGCGGTAAATTTTGAAAAATGATGGCAGATACCAATTCATGACTATACCAAATACAAATATGACCCTACTTTATTATTTGACCCATTTACAAAGATTACTGCTGTCAGGACAATAACAATACCTACATCTATAACAATGTTAATAATGACAATACTCCATATTGATAAGGGATGATATAGCCGAATAGCATTGATTCGACCTTCTAGTGTAGGCTATGCCATGCTGCCTGTGCTATTCTCCCATAAGAGGAATTGTCGACCACCAATTTGATCAAGTTACAATCTGTGTCTGCTAAACAAGCAAACCTGAAGAGAGATTCCGACATTGGAAGTAATGGTATATGGATGGAGTTATCATTCTGAATGATTGAGGACAACCAAAAATCAACGTAAAATATGCCGAACTGCTAATATTGTCACACTGATGTTTCCTTATAGTTTTTACTTAAAATTTCATATCTCCATTCATACATTGGAGAGGATCAAAAAAACAAAATTTACCATTTTTTTTACCGGTAAATTATTAATCGGTAAATTTACCTTAATTTACCGGTAAATTTTACCGGGTGCCATCCCTACTTTCATCAATTGGTATCGATAACGATCCATTATCTCGGCTAAGAAGTTATACAATCGCACTGCTGGTATGTAAATCTGATCGATGAGATTCAAATTCAAAATTCAAATTTATTTATTTTTCAATTAAGGAGCAGTTACCTACACAGTAAATTACAAAGTAGGTAAGTTGTATTACATTGCAGCCCTCCGATTGTTAAAGAAGTAATATTATTAAGAAGATTATTGTCAATAATAAACTCTGATTAAACCTCTAGTTGTAAACTAGTCGTATAGTTAATTTTTTGAGGCCTAATCTACTGTACTTAGTCTAATATTGCTTGCATCTGCTTCTTGTCTGGTAAAATTTCAAGCAGCTGGGACGGAAGATTGTTCCACAGACGTGTAGCTCTTCCAAAGAATGAATGCAGTCCAACGTCGGTGTTGTAACGCTAAAGCTAGGGTAACCGTCCTAGGCTGAAGCTGTAGTTTGAAACTGATAGTCTTTCCCACTCAAGCGCAGTGCTTTCGACATAAAGATTTTAAATAAATAGTTAGTTTGTGAATTGTCCAAGGAGAGAATACTATTGTATCAACATCCAAACTAATTATCGAGGAACGAAAACTATAAACGCAAAAATGTAGTGCCTTGTTCACTTAAAATTATTGAAATATGTGATTTTTGAAGGTGTGCCCTCTTGCATGTAACTGATCTTGTGCTTTTAGCATGGGAATGACGCAGAAGCATCGTCCACCCAGCGCTTCCTATACACAATGCTATTGGCACTCGCCGCCAATGACCTGTCAGGCTCAGTGAGGATGGCAGCTCTTAATGTAGTAGGGAATTGTGCTGCATCCAGCAAGCTTCACCAACTCACGAAGCAAATTTTCCTCCTTCCGTACATGTGAGTTAGCCAGCCACCAGGCTTGTGCATTGTTACTTACTTCAAATTATAATAGTTCGGACAATGAGCAACTGGGTTTTTATGGATAACTTCTAGGGAATAATGATGATAGCCAAGCAAATGAGAGGTCCCGAGTTTGGCCAGATATTTTTCACTTCGCACAGCATTTTGTATCAGAGGGTCATCTAGAGCAGTTAGTGCTGTCACAAGGATTTCTAATCATCATTAAAGCCGTCATTAAAAGGGATTTTTCAGGTGGTAGGCTGGCATTATTGTAAATGACCTTGGTGCAGCAATGCTTAGAAAGCAAGCGCACATCATTAAAATTGAAATATTTCATTTGAAACATTAAATATTTATAATGTGAAGCCATATATAATTAGATGTGGTGAATCGTAAATAAATAATTATTTTATTAAATGAAGAGATATTAAAAAAATGCATTAAATGTAAAACAAGAAAAATTAACTAGGTACATTCATAACTATAAAAAATGAACTAAACCTAAACTATGATATAAAATGATTCTGTTGATAAAACAACATTGTATAAATTAGTTGATAAAATGTAGGTAACTTTCTGTTTCTATTCAAGCTGCTTGCTTGAATGCAGTAGCATCCACATGCATCCTTCACACTTGCGTCCCCCGTGCAGGAGGATTTCCTTGGAGACACGCTCTTGATCTTCCCGAGTGTTCAAATTTGATACAAATTTTCCCAATGCAGATGTATGGTTGTTGTTCGGAATCGGATGTATGGCTGCAAGCACAAATTAGATAAAAGGAGATAAAAAGATGTAGGTACTTCAAGAAAGTGTAAACAAAATTTGCAGGAGTTCATTTTACATGCATCGTATGTAGGTAATTTAGAGCCTAAGACAGGAAAATAATGAGAAGGTTAAGCATTAAGAGGCAAACGGAAGCGAACAGGAATCGCACGGTTAGTCAGAGCGGTTTTTGAAATTTTGTCAAATAATTTTAAAAAATCAGATAGTAACGACCCATAATGCCATAATGGGGCCATAACTATGGGGCCATAATGCCCCATAATGACTAAATAATGCCACATACTGGAGTACTTTATGACCTCTGGTGCGACCTCAAAGTGTTAAATACGATATTTATAGTAAAATAATCGTATTTAACACTTTGAGGTCGCACCAGAGGTCTTAATGAACTCCAGTGTGTGGCACTATTTAGTCTATTGGGCTGTTATGGGTCGTTACTATCTGATTTTTTAAAATTATTTAGTGGGAAGACAAAATTTCAATAAAACGCTCTGACGAACCGTGCGATTCCCGTTCGCTTCCGTTTGCCTCTTAAGCTGGGTTCAAAACTAATTGTCATTCGAAATGAAGGAAAAATTAATGCAATTTCAACGTTGACGTTGATAATGATATTCAAGCGAGCGATTCCACTTGAAACTTATGTCTCAAATCTCTTTTTTTTTTTTTTTTTATTTCTGTATTTCGCTTTACATTTTAAAGTGGTCCCACTGCTCCAGCCAAGGTGCTTAGAATTCGCCGTAATTCATACAAATCTCTGATGAAATAATACCTCAAACAACAGCATAAAACAATTATATCTTACCGTGTGCTCCAATTATATGTTTTTAATTGAAGTTCCAATTAAACTATCCCAAAATAATTCATATTTGTAGTGCAATGTTGCCAGATTTATGGTAAATTTTACACATTGTACACAGTTTATTTCTTATTTGGCCCGTGACCCCATATTTTCAAACGGCAGTCTTATTCTAAAAATTATTATCTTTAATTTGAGACTATTTTCAATAATTTGTCATTCCTCTTGCGGTTTTAGGAGCAATTTAAGGCCAATTTTCCAGGACGATTTCATGTCTCCCTGTGTTATCTTATGGGGGAAAAGATGATCTTCAATCAAGAATATCTAATTATATGATACCGTAAGGGGCAAATATTTTTTGCTAGTTGTATGTAATATGGTTTCATTAATCTTTGGTGTGAATTACAGCAAATTCTCATTCCTATGCCGAAACGATGGAACCACTTTAAACAAACAACTTATCTGGCCAATTTTTTCACAAAAGTTTCATTACTGTCCAATGTCCAATGCTGTCCAATTCCAACAAAATTGGTCTATTAATTTCATCGGAAACTTGATTTGTAGTCTGTACATAGCTTTGCAATATAAAAGAAACTCAACTCTGTGTGCCAATAAAACTGAAATCGACCGTTCACCACCAAATTTTGCATGGTCATTGAAGAGCAGCCACTGTATTTGTTTTAATTCATGCTGAACATCGCCTTTGTTACCACAATGTGTACAATAAAGACAATAAAATAAAAATAAAAATAAAAATAAATACCAGCATTATAAGTGTTTTTTTTACAAATCTGTAATGTACACTCCCCCAAATAATAAACGGTACTCGAAAGAAAATGAATTGACTGAATAAGGTTTGATGGCATCATCCCATGAAGTCAGTGCTAACGCATTATCTAACTCTTTTAGGTGAGCTCTGATTTCATTGATAATAACAAGGATTGATTGTCAAGGAACCGGCCCAGCAGCCAATACGTTTTGTACCAAGTACTGTTTATTATTTGGGGGAGTGTACCTAATGAACTTCAAGAGTAAGAGACATTTTACTGACATTTTTATGCTTAATTTGAAATATATTATGTCAAAACGTACCTTTCAAAACATTCAGTTTTTATCACTGCCTCTTTGATCAGCTTTGATGAATGCAAGTAATATCAAGGTCCACTAAATCTTTTAGTTAAATCTTTTAGTTTCGATTTAGTGGACCTTGAGTAAGATTATTTTCAAAAGGGTTCTCAATGTCTGTAGATGTACATAGGTATTTGGCACACATATTAAATCGCAGGCTCGCTTATCAACGCGTTTTACTGAGCGTTTTCCAAGTAAATAGATAGTCACAAAGAAATTTGGTAAATCATTGTATGCAAGCGAATAATAATTTCAAATGAAAGCAGGCTTATTCCCGACTTTTTGACTTGGCCTTTTAGTGGAGGAAGTCCAGCATGCATTTTATTACCTTGTTTTCTTCGATTCCAGCAAAAGGGATATCTGTAATTTTGAATTTGTTTTATTTAATAATTCATAAGGAACGATGGCACATTAATTAGGTACCTACAGAGAATGAGTTTCAAGAATATTTAAGATAATGTACACTCGACCAAACAAAAATTGATTGTTGAACAAATTTGAATGACTGCTAGTCATGTCCCATAAACCAATCAAAGCTTGTTATTATCATTGAAATGTGAGCTCACCTACTAGAGTGAGACAATGAGATTGCTTAGACTGACTTCTGATAGTGCGATCTTACATTTGTCACCCTATCAGATTTATTGAAACATCAATTTTTGTTTGGCCAAGTGTACATTCGTGTACATAGACTTATATGCAGTGCTTAATTTGGGCGTAAGCCCGGGTAAGCCCGGCTTACCCACCTTTTTTGGAGGGTAAGCCGGGCTTATGCACCTTTTTGTATAAATATTATCTTTAATATTAATAACACTGTTAAATAAAACAAATTTGGTCGCCCTCTACAAACTTATTTTTCAGGGAGATAAAAATTGGTTCAAATATTTTACAAAAAGCGCAGAAACGCACCAAGTTCATCCCAAAAATTCAAAAATTTCCGGGGCTGCGCGCCCCGGACCCGCGTTCTTTTGGAGGGCCCTCCCCCCAGGCCCCCCATTGATTCCGTACGGTAATGCGTTCTTACCCCAAGATAGGTAGAATATATGGGTTACTCTAGAGATCTTGGGCTTACCCACCTTTTCTAATACAAATTAACCACTGCTTATATGGTAAATATGTAAAGCCATCTCTGATGTTATTTTTACCGTTTTGCATATGACGTCGAATGCAATTTGAGCTTTTAAATTTTTTACCACAATTTGACGAAATTTGACTAAATTGCACAAACATTTGTTGAATTATTTTTGTACTTTTTGGGCGAATGACGTGTGTAACGTAGTGTAGTGTGTAAGTATACTAAGATAAAAATGTTTCTGAAACATCCTTAAACATACTGCCTCTGCATTCACTATACTTAAGCTGTTCGACAGGTTCGACCAATGTTGTCATTGGAAAGTATAATATCATATCCAGCACAATAGTATATTTGTACCTGAGTGGCAAAAGGCCAGGGGTGTCATTCCTGTACTTTTTTGGTCTCTTAAGTTAGCTATCGTATCGTAAATTTTGTTTACTCCAATGTTAACGTCCATAACAACGGTTGCTACTGTCTTAAAATTTACGATAAGAGAGTGAAAATGCGTACAGGGATCACCCCTCCAGAAGTCCATTTCTAGATCTTAAGTTTCACTCAGTATTAATGACTATGTAAACAAGCTCTGTCAAAATTGACATATGCCGACAAATACAGTTGTATTGAAGTAGGTTACAATTATTGATTAAGGTATGACCTCATAGATCATGTAGAGCGCATCACATCGAGATCACAATTGTGATTGTTTCGTAGAAAAATATGTAAAATTGCATGCATTGTTGTGAAAAGTTTTTAAAGTCACCTGTATAAGCATTGGAACTGGACTCCCAGCCTTCTTCTTCTATAGATGTTTTAACTGATGTTTTAACTGTCATCTAGGGCGGTGTGTAACATCTCTAATTCCGTGCTCTTGGAGAACAAAGTTCTGAGTGTGAAGGAGATGAAATGCATCGTGCTGCACCCCACTGATAACACCGCTCCACCCCTGCCTGGCGCCCAGTCCATCTTCAACTTGATCCATCGGCTTACAGATGATGATCAAGTATCTGTACGCATCGCGGCCATTCAGGTAAGTCATGCACGCCGCCATAATATTCACTGTTACTGAATGCTAAAGAAAATAAAGTGTATTGCGCATTTTCTGCATTCTCTTAAGAGAGCTGGGTAGTGAGTTTGACCTTGAAGAGTTTTTTAATCGATTTTTATCAATATCTTTTACTAATGAAATTGTTAACAAAATAGGGCTATGTAGTACGCGAATTCAGAACAGTTCAATGAAAATAATTTCATAGTTTGGAATAAGTTATTAGTTTTATTTTGTCCAACAGATGTTTAGTACCCAAAAATTAGTATGTAAAATTATGTTCTAAACATCTGTTGGACAAAATAAAACTAATAACTTATTCCAAACTATGAAATTATTTTCATTGAACTGTTCTGAATTCGCGTACATAGCCCTATTTTGTTAACAATTTCAGTTTCAGTTTCAGTTTCAGTTTCAGTTTATTTCCAATTTGTTTTTACAATACAATATGTAGGTAGATACATTTGTCTGTTTAAAACATGACCCTTGAGAGTTAATTCTCTCTTTATAAGGGTATTAAGGAAAGTCTATTTCTAAGTACATTTTTTTATTATACATGTACTTAGATTCTAATATTGGGAATTTAAAACATTCTTAAAATAAAAAATAAAAATATCGATTTCCTAGTTTACTATACATTAATCATTCAAGAATTCGTCTATTGAGTAATATGCTTTTTCTATTAATAATTGTCTTAGTTTATTCTTAAATAGTTCGTATTTACTAATTTCTCTTATTTCCTTGGGCAAGGCATTAAATAATTTAGTTTTTATGTACATGGAATTGTTTTGAGTACAATTTGTTCTGAGTGACTCTACGTGTATGTTGTTGCATTGTCTAGTGTTGTGGTTGTGTAAGTCTCTGTTTTGTACTAGTTCATCTTTATTTTTTATAAACATTATTGATATTATTGATTCCCAAATAAATAAGCAAGGCAAGGTTAATATTTGATGTTTGATGAAATGTTTTTTACAATCTGGTTTGATAAAAGAATTATTTTTGTATTTTAAACCAAAAAGAACTCGAATAGCTTTTCTCTGCAACGTAAATATTTTGTGCGCCTCAGTGGAGTTTCCCCAAAACTGTATGCCGTATCTTAGATGGGATTCTATATTTGCATAATATACTCATTGGTATACTCATTTTTCATTGGTAAAAGATATTAATAAAAATCGATTAAAAAACTTTTCAAGGTCAAACTCACTACCCAGCCGTCTTAAAACAGTATTCTACTAATAATTAGGTAATATAAGATAAGGTTGGTTACTGAAAATGATTTTAGTCAGTACCTACCTACCATGTCCTAGGCCCAGTTGTAAAATGTCCCGATAAGTAAGTTAAAGTTCACTTTAGCATCTAGCACTTTATCACGTTCTCTAAAGTGGTTGCTAGTGGTCAAGATGGTTGTTTCATTGACTGTTGCAAAAGTTTCAGTCAGCCAATGAATCCTGCTGCTAATTTTATTGGAACATTATACAACCGAGTCTTAATATGTAATTACAAACTTTGAACTATCCAGAGAATGCTATAGAATAGAAAATTACAATCAAACCAATAAAAATCGGTACTCGAAAAGAAAAGAACCGACTGATTAAGGTTTGATGGCATCATTCCAGAGAGAAAACGTTATTGGAAAACACTGCCATTCAATAATGGTTGCCACGGACACAGTATAACATAAAATAGAAATTATACATTTTAAATAAGTAAGAAACTAAACATAACATTTTCATAATAATTACATTGAAAATGACATATCTCTATCTAACAAGTGATAAATTATAAAACTGTATGTTGACTGTATAAATGGTTACGGAGTATTGCTACCGAACCCTTTAAAGCCAAAATTCACATTTTATAAAAAATCTATTGTCTAACTTAAACTTACTACAAAACTGCTTTAAAAAAATGGATATAGTGCCCCTAGTAACTATACTATCCCTATTACTATCCTATATATATCCTAGTATATCCTATATACTATTACTATCCCTATAGTAACACATCATCTACCTACCTCTAGAAGGTGAGCTCTGATTTCATTGATAATATTGTATTGTGTTGTATTGTATTTTATTATCATCCCGTGGACAAGTACATAAATAATACATGTAGGTATAACAAGGAATGGTTGTCGAGGAACCTCACAGCAGCCAATCCTTTTCTTTTCGAGTACTAATTTTTAATGGTTTGAATGTACACTTGGCCAAACAAAACTTGAACGTTCAATAAATCTGATAGGCTGATAAATGTAAGATCGCACCATCAGAAGTCAGTCTAAGCGATCTCATTGTCTCACTCTAGTAGGTGACCTCACATTTCAATGATAATAACAAGCTTTGATTGGTTATGGGAGATGACCAGCAGTCTTTCAAATTTGGTCAACGTTCAAGTTTTGTTTGGCCGAGTGTACCTACTCTGAGCATTTTCTGAATTCTCTTTAAAACAGTCTTCAACTATATTTGAGGCCTATAGAAGCAAACCCGGCTTTCTCCATAAAAATTGCATTTTGAGTTAGATACCTACATCATTGGTTAGAGAATTTCAATTTCTATCATGTTACAAAGTTAAAATGTGCAAAACCAGACTTCTCTTTTGTCAAAACCTATTTAAAGTCGCGGGTGAGATGCAAGACCAGCCTTCTCCACAAGCAGCCAATGGAATGCGTCTATTTTGTCACGTGCCTCACAGACCCCGGTTTGTTTACTTTTGTAGATACGTTTCTGCTCGTGCTGCAATCTTATATATTAATTTACTTAACTTTGTATTGTGTTATTAAAGGAAGTGCTTGTCTCGCCTGCAGAAGGCAATAAAGCCAGGAAGAGAAAGAGAAATCCGCAAGTTCCTAAAGTTCGGTGCAAAACCTGCTTTCTCCTCAATCAGATGCAAAATCAGCTTTCTCCAAACTTAAATATTTAATTGTAATGTTAATTTCAATCAGATCTTTCACAGTCATAATTTTTATTATTTAAAATGTGAACATTTTGGCAGAAATAAAAAATATATATGTTACTATTTAGTTTATTCACGTTTAGAAAAGCAAGTCGATCACGTCGTTCATTGGTCGGTCACATGAACACTGCCCTGTCAATGGCAAGACTTTCTTCTTTGTATTATTGAAATTGTATAAAGTATGTGAAATACACACTTTTTAATAGTAGAAAATATTAGAAAACTTCAATAACATTTATTTATATTTATCTACAGTCGTCTTGTACATATTCTTTGATAATTGATATTTACATGTGTAGGTTTACAAATGCTCGCTTGATTACAGTAGTACACGGGCTTGCTATTCTAAACGTGAACGAACTTTAGATACAATATTGTAAGAAACGTTTTTGCTGATTTCCCACAAAACATGGGAAGGGGAGAAAGCCGGGTTTGCATCTATAGGCCTCATTTATAAATTAGAATTGATTAATATTAGATCTGTACTGAAAATAATTTTAGTCAGTACCTACCTAAAATAGTTATATCAACTTCTATATCAAATAGATCAATCATTGTCTCACAAGAAAAACCTCTAGAACTAAAATGAATTGTTAAAGAAATGTTTCTTGCTTCTTCCTTTTGTTATAATTATGTTCACATATTCTATATTAGAAGACCTATTTTATGAAAATGGGTAAAGAAAATGAGTGATACCTACTCAATGTAAGTGAGTTTCCTCGTTGCAGTCCATGTAACTCTAAAAATAAAATATGTAGGGTGCATTCCACAATTGGCATTTTGGGCACGTGACATCATCCAATATGTCACGGGTCATATCAAACTTGCTAAGTCAAAAAACGAGCTCCAACTTGGATCCAACTGCGTAAGTATTATTGTGAACATTGTGAATGTGATGCATGTATTTTCATTCATTCAGCTCAAGGTCATGCCTACATGAAATATTAACACTGTAAGGTATTGGGAAATGTGGGCGTTGTAGTGTGTTCATTCTCGGCAGATATTCTGTCAGCTCTCTACATCATTGTTTACCTTAATAGTAAATAAAAATAGAATCTATTAATCTCATGATCTCATACAAACCAGCAACATAAGTGATGGAAATTGGCTAACCCACCGGAAGAAGATTTGTCAGTTTTCCTAAATCACCGACCAGGGGTGGGATTACATAAAATGATAACTTTCTTGTCATGGTAACAAGCTTCTCATCTCAATGTTATTCACTGCCTTCTAGGGACTTGTCACCATGACAAGGAAGTTATCATTTTATGTGATCGCACCCCAGGTGACAGGTGCTACCTGCCCCAGTTATAGATAGATAATAGATATTATGGTTTATGGCGCTCAACAGCGAGGTTAGGGGGTTAGCGAGGTTATTTATAGTTAGACCTATCCTCCTCAGTTTGTGTTGTAGGTTTCTTGTATCAATCTCTGACTGCAGCAGTAACAGCGGCTAAACTTGATTAATTTGTTGATTTTTTTACAACTTTCTGTCATGAATTGAAATGTAATAAGTCAGTAACAGTAATCAATAGCAAAATAATAAAATTTGACTCTCTTACCTTAGAATGTAAATATTCATAATTGTACCTACCGTACTTAAAGTGATTTTTGATTTTCACAACTACTAGTTATTTTACCAGGTAGGTATGTATCAGAGAATAATTACCTTTTGTTTAAAATTAATTATATCTAAATTATTGTATAATAAGGGCCTAAGGGTATAATTAGATTTTAGTGTGGTTAGCTGTACGAGGTGCATCCCAAAAGTTCGCGATAGATGACCATAAAGTTAAAAAATACTTTACATACCTAATCTTCCATGTCATCAAGTGTAACTATGTTGAGCATGTTTCGCGATTATACTCTCATCTGAATCGTGTAAAAACAACGTATACCTAATTTCAGCCGGAATTGCATCTTATAGAACAGTAATAAGTTACAGGGGGTGAGTTCGTGCGAATAGGGGTGATGGGGAAGGTAATTGTCTTGTTTTTGTATGCGCGGACGCTAGCCATGGTGGCGAACCCAGCCGTTGTTCATTCACTTGTTCGAACATTTACGCCGAATGATGTCCCTCAGCCGCTTCAAAACTTCACAGAAAATTTTGCCGGTTACATTTTAACTACATAATGGGAAGAAATTCCTTATGGACGATGCCTTACATTTCAAAAAACCGAGCAACTGATGTGTTTGAGTTTGACCCACACATCAATCGCCGTTCAGCAGTTCATAGTTTTGAAAATCACCTCTCAATCCAAGCCCAAGCACCCCAATTTGAATGACCTGAATCCCTGAGACTTGTTTCTGATTCCCAAGATAAAATTCTAGCTGAAATATCTTCTTTTTGACAATCACATGACAATTGTTATTCGGCAGTTTGGGAGATGAAAGAATCCATTGGGAAACGTGCTCATCATAGTCACACTTGATGATGTCTAGGGTGCATGGAATAATTTAAATAACTCAAAAATTGCTGTATAAATGCTGAAGGGAACCTACTACTTCGAATATGACGGTGGAATCGAGGAGTTACGTATAGTTATTTTTACTTTATGGTCACTTTTCGTGAACTTTCGATTAGCACCTCTTATATTTTCTTTCCTACCTATATTTGTGTAAATCACTAATCAGACTTCTACCCTTCATTTATCTATAAAATATTTATAATGTGAGAGGATGAAGATGCAAAACCATACCATTTCAAAGAAAAACTTTTTCTTTGTTTAAAGAAAAACAGGGAAACCAGTAGCTTTTCCTATTACTATCTTAAAGCTGAATGTATAAGTTTTCAATCCACAAATTTGTGTGAAGAATGTTGCAGTAAGTAAAGATAGAGAAATAAATAGGTACAATATAGAAAAACATTTATCCCAATGATAATTTTCTTGGAGATGGCTATAGTTTTGCCTCTATACTGCCATACCAATCATAAAGCCCCCAACTGACATTTTTGAAATGATTATTAGTATAGGTTGGAATCAACAGATCATTTTCTAAACTTCAATATTTAGAAAGTAAAACTAGAGTTAAAATTGTGTTCCGACATGGTGGCAAAGCAGAGATTCAATTCCTTTTTTCAATTTAATTGAAACCGGTTTAGGACAATTCTTCCTAAAAAAGGCAATTGCCTAATTTAGGAAGAATTGTCCTAAAAAAGGATATTCTTCCTTTATTAGGGTGTCCCAGGGAGGTACCCAAGACATCCTAGTAGGATGTCTCAGTTTAGGCTAGGATATCCTAAAATAGTCTGTCCCTGGGATGACCTGTGTTCACTGGGTTGTCAGTTGGGTGCTTTATGGTTTCTACGGCAGTATACCCCTCATATGTCGTCTAATATCTCTGTAATTTGTTTAGACACTGTGCAACCTAATGCAGCTGAATCGACGTTGTGTCACTCACTTACTGGTGCACAAACTGGCGCTACACTGCGCTGACAACGTGATGGCTGTGCGCCTGGCCGCTGTTGACGCGATTGTCACTCTCCTCCGGCGGTACCCACACCATATGGTGTTGCAATATATGTGGGTACACCACGTCCTGCCGAGGGTGTTGGACAACGATGAGACGGTTGGTTCATTGTTTGGTTTCCAAACAACCACACTATCAATATGAGTGATTTAATGTCAATCGTGCAAATAGCTATTTACAGCATAATCATTTGGAACATAATCTGGCCCACTACTTTCACTAAGAATATGCTACTATTGTAGCTTATTTTAATTAACAGGTGCTGGGAAGAACATTAGTATACAATTTTAATGTATACCTTTTTGTGTTTAAAAATTGGTTCCATTCTAATGATAATGATAGTGTCATGGTTCTATTCTACATTCATCAAAATATAAGAAATTACTTATTCTTGCACATGGTAAAACAAGAGATGTCAAAAATACATTGAAATGGTTTTGCTGTTAGTGTTAAAGTTATGCAGACTTTCAATGTATAGCTATGTATGCTGGAAATGGGCCAAAATTAATTACATGTAACGGATTAATTTTTTGGCCAAATAAATGTAATCCATTTCGCTTGTTCGGTTAATATGATTATAAGTATTAGCATTTTGTTGATTGTCTTCTAAAGAATCATTCAAATGTGAACGTTGAACTTTGAAAATAATTCTAAAAGAATAATACCTACTAATACTAATAATAATACTAAAGATAATACTTAGGTAATACTAGATAATACTTCCTAAATTCTGTCATCGTTGACTTTATCAATATAAACACTTAAACTTATAAATAAGTAATACAATCCGTGTACACCCACCTCCAAGTGTTCGTACTGTGTTTCTCATAAGAGCACAATGTAATAAACGGTAGGAACACTTGGAGGCGGGTGTACCTCAACTCGGCGTAAAGCTTAAATGTCCATATATTTTCAGTTTTGAGTTGATTAAGGGCACAATGGATTGTATGTTTGTGCCTCTATTGATAGGATAATTAAAAAAAGCTATGACGTTATTTAGGAAATGTTATCTCCATTGTTTATATTGTAGTGTGGCCGATTTAAAAGGATTTACTTGTCCATTTTCATTTAGAAGTTAATATCACAAAAGTTCCTGGTTTAATGACTGACATAACGACATGGTAGGTAGTCAAGAATCACAGTTCTATTATCAACTGTTTTAAATTCTGTCTTCCTGTCTGTTTCATGTCATTTGTAAAAAAAATTATGTGTTATACTGAGCGAGATAAAAAAAATTAATATATTTTCAGAACAATTTAATTGCTTGTCTGAGAGCTAAATCTGGAATATTTTCTTTGACCAGTCTCTTGGTTATTGTTTTGGTACACTTTCGTTGGTACTATTGTAATGATTAATGTTTTCAGATTGTTGATCGAGTGATGACGTCAGTTGTACAAATAATGAACAACATATCTCCACCAAATGCTAAACACAATGCTAATCATGAGAGTCGCGAGCATCTGCCGTGGAATGTGCTGCGTGTTATGATGCACACCGACAAACGAATCCATCTGGCGCACGCCCTGGCTAATCTCACCACAGAGAATGAGGTGATGTACCATAAGCATGCTTACAGTATTTTACTCTGCCAACGTATTAGGCCACGCTTGGCAAAATCGGTCAAACCCCCTCGTTTTAGCACCCTTCCATTTTTTTCGACTGAGCTCCCTGCATTTCCTGTGACCGACCTTCCCCACTCCAACTTTATGAGGGAAATACAAAATGGTGCGATAATAAGCTCGCAGTGAAAATTACTATAGTAATTAAGCGAGTGTCACCATGGTACTCTTATGACACTTTCTCTTGTGTGTTTTTGCGAGGAGTGCTCTGGTAAAACCGTTCAGCCAATCGATCCAAAATTTTGCACACTTACTTATGTCACAAGTGTGGTCTCTTGTTTGGTTTTTGAACGAGGTCATGTGTTGGTTGAAAATTAAAAGTTAAACCATGTGGTGGTTGACGTAAAATTTTGCTTCGTCATTGGGACCAACATTTTAGAAGTATCAGACTAATCTGTCGTTAACTTCAAAGTTATTGATATGGTATGTAGGTACATTTGATGCTTGATTTGAAATATTATCAATTTTCTTAAAGGAAATTCAAGAATAAGATATTTTATCACTGTTTCTTTGATGCATTATTATTATTATTATTAATACTTTATTGTCAACGGGAAATTCTCACATGTGCAATATAATAAAAATATGTTTGGCTCTTTCCCCTTCAAAGGTCTCTAGAGAGAAACTTGCAAACGCATATCAATTTGCATGCAATATGAAGGCTCGCTTATCAATGCGTTAAACAACGTTTCCTAGTAGCTAAACACGAATATATCAATAATGATGTTGGTTCTTTGTTAGACGTTAGTTTTTGGTTTGAGGTGAAGAAAGAATGAAATATAATTCTTTGCCTCAAGATGGAGAGGCTTACGTGGCTGAAATATTGTGGAAGTGTCCCTTCACCATCAACAAGCATGGAGCTTCTACTGAAGAACCAGCATCAAATTATCTTCAATACCCCAGACACTCGGTCAACTGAAGTATATGTCAAGTAGAGAATTTTACTGTCTCTTCTATTTACTATCCATTGTCAATAGATCAGCAACAGGTAGAGAGCACCTTAGAAGAAGAATGCCAGGAGTCCATTTCAATGAATGTTCATATCTCAAAAACTTATACCTATGTCATTCTTTATACTAACTTATTTGTAATGGTCCAACCAGTCATTTTGAAAGATACGATTTCAATACTGTATTTGTGTAGTACAGTACCTATCACTTATCCAGTGGTTAATTTGTAAAATAATAAGTTGGGGGACGCTCAGCAATGTCAGGGAAACATATTTGCTTACGAAAATAATGGGGGAAGACAATTTTTACTTCTTTGAAAAATAAGTGGGCAGACGGCGTCCACCCTGAAAAAAGAGTAAGAGGATGCGTCCACCCTCGTCTGTCCCCAAATTAACCACTGTTTATGTCTTGAATATGAACTTTGGACCTTCTGCTTCTGAGGTACAGATACTCTATTTAGTGATCACGATTTGGTTTACCTAATTGAATGATCAATCAGTTATTGAGCGAGCAACTAACTCCTTTTGGCTCTTTTGGCCCGACCTCTATTTCTTTTTTTGTAATTCTGTTACTACTGACGATATAAGATCACCTTTTTTTCTCCGATCGACCTGAAATTTTGTACACGTGTACGGACCATTTCTGGGCGTTGCAGACCCCAATCTCTTTGAAATCCGTTGATTGGTTCAAATTTTAAAAACATTTTCTTCCGATTAGTAGGTCCGATAAATTTGAAATTTTGTCAAGTCATTTCAACCAACATTGTCTAAAATCTCACAAAGTTTCAGGCAAATCTTATTGTTAAAAATTTTTAAAAATCTTCTGTTTGGCTGAAAATCAAAATGCTCTGATTAAGCTCAAATTTGGCATGGTGATTGATACAAACTTATCTAATATTTTACCTACCTACTAATTTTCAACTCAATTGGTCAAGTATTGCCATTTTAATTGAGTTTACAAAGGGTTGTCAAAAGAGATTTTTGGAAGAAGTACATAATTCACGACACATGGACACATGTTATTCAGTATCCAGAACTAGAGTGATTATGTATGTAAATTGGAAAGTGGCAAGGAATATAGTGTCGTGTTTGGCTGGAGTTGCACGTATCTGTGCTCGCTCATCAATGCATTACATTAGCATTTTACTAGTATAAATTTACTTGATTTGTCAATTCCTGCTAAAATTACCCAAGTTGCAGCTACCCAAGATCTCTCAAAATTGCTGCCCTGGCGGCGGCCGCTATACAAATTGATCTTTCATTCGTCTACAGGCATCTTGAGCTGTGACATATTATACTTGTTTGTGTTTATTTTCTCGAATTTTATTGCAATTTCTCAAACCTATTAGGGCTCAGAATGGCATCTTGAAAGTGAAAATGTTTAAGGACGTTCATCAATTTCTTGCCATCATAGGTCGGTTTTGCCCAATTTGGAGCCGTTTTAGATGGAAATACAAATATAAATGTCTATATTTGGCAAACGATTATGAATATCGAAAAAGCAAGAAACGCATGACATGTATTGACCCTTTATCTACCTTTTCATTGCTTACTGTCATAACTTTGCTCCTACTATGTGGTCAGCATGTGTCTGGAACGAAAACGCTCCGTGTGAGCGATGGATGAGCGACGCATACACGCAGCACAGGCTAGCTTATCAATGCTATTAAAGTTTGTATCTAACATCAGTGTTCTTCTGCAGATTGATCCTGGTCTCGTGATGCAGCACATGGGAACAGAGAACAACACGCCGATGTGGTTCCTCCTGGAAATCATGGCACGACACATGAAGATACCCGACATTGAGAAAGTGGTGACGTACTGCGAGTCCCTTCCGTGCAGGGAGAGCCCGGTCTTCGTTGAGTGCCTAGTGGTGCACACGCTCAGGTGAGGTTCAACATAACATGTTTGTATTCTCGACATTTGATGTCCATTTCAATTCTTGAGGTGAGCTCAAAAACCAGTACATAATAGTTATAACTGCCTTCATCCAATCATATTTGTAAAGTTGTCCGCATCCGATCTGTGGATTGGAAAAGGGTCATTTTATTTTCCCGTCCCCTACTTTACCTTCGTGCGCACCATGCCCAATTGTTATGCCGAGCCTTTTCTTGGGTTCAGCTCGCTAAGGGGTTCGTAAAATACCAATTTTTCAAGAAAATCCCAATCCACAGATCGGATGCGGACGACTTGAGTAGTGACACTAGTCACTTTGAAAGATAACACCTACTATGTCAATATAACTGTATTTGTTGACTTCAATCAAATTGCAATTGATAGACCTTGATTAAATGATTTCATAAGTATGCAACTCAAAATCGAGAAAATGGACATGAGGCCTTCTACCTCTGAGGTACAATTGAATGTTGATTTTACTCTTGAGCATATTTCTTGAATATATTTTGACAAAAAAAATGGCCCAATGGGGTTGTTCACTGCCATTTGCTCTCACTCGCAGCGCTAGCGGCAATGGAGTAGTCTCTCTCTGATTGGTTGGTCTCTGAATCCAAGATCTCTGAATCAAACTCTTGCTAAGATTTAAAAATATTCCATTCCGCTCTGCATTTTGATTGGCTCTCTCTCGGCATTTTGATTGGTTCTTATTACGGTTAGGACAGCAACGCCATCTACAATAGTTTTGCGTGAACAACCCCATTGAAATAGTTTTCCAATCGGCTACTCTTGTCGTTGAGCATAGCTTGAAGCAGTATCATTGTGCAGGCATCAACACAAACACCTATTGCCGGAGACAAAGGAGCAGCTGCATGTATGTGGTTCCACGAGACTGAACGTTTCGAATATGCCGTTTTTGGTGGTGCAACCCTGGCTGAACCTAATGGTGACACACTGCACGGACAAATGGGCCATGGCTTTGGCTGCCACATGCCTCGAGTACGTGACAAACAACATCGACACCGTCTGCTCAGGTATGTCACTGATCCAACCCTGACACCGTCTGCTCAGGTATTTCATTGATCCAACCCTGAAACCGTTTGCTCTGGCATATCACTATACCAACTCTGACACTTTGCTCTGGCATATCACTATACCAACATTGACACCATGTGCTCGGGTATGTCACTGTACCACCACTGACACCGTTTGCTCTGGCATATCACTATACCAACCCTGACACTTTGCTCTGGCATATCACTATACCAACATTGACACCATGTGCTCGGGTATGTCACTGTACCACCACTGACACCGTTTGCTCTGGCATATCACTATATCAACCCTGACACTTTGCTCTGGCATATCACTATACCAACATTGACACCATGTGCTCGGGTATGTCACTGTACCACCACTGACACCGTTTGCTCTGGCATATCACTATACCAACCCTGACACTTTGCTCTGGCATATCACTATACCAACATTGACACCATGTGCTCAGGTATGTCACTATACCACCACTGACACCGTTTGCTCTGGCATATCACTATACCAACCCTGACACTTTGCTCTGGCATATCACTATACCAACATTGACACCATGTGCTCGGGTATGTCACTGTACCACCACTGACACCGTTTGCTCTGGCATATCACTATACCAACCCTGACACTTTGCTCTGGCATATCACTATACCAACATTGACACCATGTGCTCAGGTATGTCACTGTACCACCACTGACACCGTTTGCTCTGGCATATCACTATACCAACCCTGACACTTTGCTCTGGCATATCACTATACCAACATTGACACCATGTGCTCGGGTATGTCACTATACCAACCCTGACACCGTTTTCTCTGGCATATCACTATATCAACATGATCACATTACAACCTCCTATTAAATTATGGGGCGTAGTGGCACCTTCATACCCCTAGCGCCACTAGTGAATGAATTCAACAAAGTTTGTGGGAGAATATCTTCAATTGTTTTATCTCTCATTGGCCGTGACATAGCAACTGATCATGCAACAATTAGCTGATAATAGGCACTGATCTCCAAGTACTTCCACTTTGTTGTGTGGATTGCGCATTGAATCCCTTTAGCATTAGTCCCAGTGAAGTCGAAAATACACTAGAAAAATGTTCCTAAAATGTTCCTTTTCAAGGTCATCAATTTGTAGCAGCCTTTTATACGATCTAAATCCAGTGGCGTGCCGTGACATTTGAAGTGAGGGAAGCAAAATTGCCAGGAAAGAAATTTGCGCAGACCCGGAGGGGGGGTCTGGGGGGCTTGCCCCCCAGCTTAGCCCCGCAGGGATTTTTTAAAAATTTGACTAATTTTAGATGGTTAAAATCGATTTTGAAAGTACCTTTTTGGAAGATTACTTGAATTTAGGAAATGGTCAAAGGATTTAGGCACGAGGATTTTCAGACTAATTTCTTTATATTTTAATCATTAGTGTTTTGAAGGCAAATACAGATATATAAAAACTTTGTAGAAATGCGTAAACTGAACTGAGAATCCGAAACTGCAATTTGTAGATAATACAAGTTTAGAAATTCAACCGTCCATTTTCGCTCAGTTCTCTCTTGAGCACTGTCACCGACCGATCACATGTTCCTTCCAATCGTGTCAACTCGGGAGTAGTTCGGCTGCGTTCGGGCTGTGGATGCAACTCTCGATTTGCTTCCCTTGGCTAGAATACGCCTGCAGTAATAGACTTATTTTACACATAAATGCTTTGTGTTTAGACCGGCAAATAATGACATTATCATGGCAAAATAAGTTTTTATTATTGACAATACTTGCAGGTGGCTGCAGATCAACATATTTGATTGTAGGCAAATCACCTAATGCATACGTAACTCCCGTATATAGAGCGAGGGATTGGAAGCAATTCGAAAAGTGAATCCCTTGGAGCCGGCCGACTGCCGAGGCAAGTGTAGGAATGCGTGCGCACGCGCCTTGCCCACCTCCCGTCTTAGAAACCGCGTTTACTTTGAAATCAGAGCGAAAGTGGTGACATTTGTGTTCGTAATAAGAATTCTATAAGTAGTAATAAGTGATGAATATTTTTGGAAAAAGATTAAATTATTATACATATAATTATTATATTTTAATTATGTTGGAATGGAAAAGGAAGGGGAAGCAATGCTTCCCTTGCTTCCATTGAGTGCACGCCACTGTCTAAATCATTTCTAAAATCACTTTGAATCAACTAAATCATTACATTAGTCATAAGTTTACTAGTTAATTAACACGTTTTAGTTACATAAGTTATAATTTGTTACAAATCCACAAAGGTATTACAGCGGCGACATAGAAAATGTTGACTTCACTCGCATAGCATTGATAAGCAATCCACGTGTTATATATCAGTGATAATAGGTCGGAATTAGTACTTGAAGGGCACACATTATTAATATTTTTATAATATTTAGTGAAATTGTTTCAGTTCAGTACAATATTAATAATTTAAGAGCGAAATAACTTTTGTCACATAATGGTACATTTTAAGAATTGATAAATGCTTACTGACTGTGGTACCTATTTCGAGGTATTCCATAATCACTAACAAATGGGAAATAACTTAGCTGTCGAGTCATCAATAAAAAATATTTGTAGAAGATTTCCATTATTTATTGAAATATACTATGTTTAAAAAAACATTGTTATTTGTTCATGTGAAATTCCAGCAGCAGTGTAAAGTGTGATTCATAATTGTCGTTGGGAAAACAGATTTAGATTTATACAATCACCAAACATTTCTTCTTACCACATCTCATTAAATCGTACCCTGCTTAACATTTAGATTGTCCTCCAAATGATGATACTTATTAATTTGATAGGAATTTATTATATTAATATGTTTCAAAGATTAATATATTACATTGGAAAACTAGACTGGTATTATCCAGTACGTGTTGTCGACTGGCAACGGTTTTGAACAGCTATAAGTGACAAATGTTGTTGTTTATTCAGGACTTGTGTCTGACGCCGAAGTCAACTTGTTCCTCCAGATGCTCCTCACATACGCCCAAGTGGCTGCCATCAAGAGAGACCTCTACCACCGTGGGATGCAGAAGATCGTCCCCAAGCTCTGGTCAGTGCACCACACTATCTCAGACCCTGAGAAAATCTCCCTGTCGGTGTGACTTGGCAGCGGACTTGTTGATCAGTCTACTCTTCCAAACTTCATCTTGTTGCGAAATATCTGAATGAAGCTTTTATTATGGTTGCGATTGCACTATGGTCATTCCAGTTCTACACTGTTACATCTCAAAAATACTAGTTTTTAGATAAATTGATTATTTGATAATGTTTACTCAAGGCTGTAACCCGTTACCGCATTTTCTATCTGGCGATCTTTTGGACATAAATCAAACTAAAAGATATATTTGCACATTACTGGATAGCGCATAAAATTCTGAATTCAGTAATATATATTTTTTTTAGATGAAACAGTATAGATCATTAGGAGATTACTTAGGTCAAAACTCAACCTATGCCATGCAATCTACTGGATTGCGATCCTATAACTGCAAAGCAGTAGCAAATCCGTTAGCAATGAGATTTTGCCATAAGCTTTTACAGATTGCTATTCCGCCAGCAATCTAAAATAGTTGTAGAATTTTAACCCTGTTCTGACTTGATTACACGACTCATCCACCAGTGTGATTTACTTACCTAGCGGCTAGCTCTCGAAATATATGGTCACTGTGTCGGCCGTCACTTAACACGCTGCCAGGTAGGCACTAGTAGACACGTAACACACTGCCATGTAGGCACGTAACACGCTGCCAGGTAGGCACTAGTAGACACGTAACACACTGCCATGTAGGCACGTAACACACTGCCAGGTAACCGCTAGCAATCACATAACCCGCTGCCATATAGGTGCAAGCAGTCACGTAGGCGCTGCCAGGTAGGCGCTGGAAGTCACGTAACACGCTGCCAGGTAGGCACTATCAGTCACGTAACCCGCTGCCAGGTAGGCGCTAGCAGTCATGTAACACTGCCATGTAGGTGCTAGCAGTCACGTAACACTGCCATGTAGGTGCTGGCAGTCACGTAACACACACGCTGCCAGGTAGGCACTATCAGTCACGTAACACGGTCCCGGGGAGACGGTTGCAGTCACGTAACACGTTGCAGGTAAGACGCTAATAAGCTGCTTGCACTGATGGAGGAGTTACGTAATTGAGTCATCTATCGGAGCCCCTCGCCTTAATGTAACTAATATAGCATCATAGCCTGTACTGTTAAAAGAACCTCGCCAATGTACTGCTATCTAGACGCAGTGGTGAGGCTTAAGGGGCCCAACTTGTTTGAAATTTTTATCTACATACATTGGTATAAGCTCTTTCAAGAAAGTGCAGTGTTTCATTTTCATCCTTAGATGAAGAACATGCAAACTCCTTTTTTAATCATGCTCTCATCACGCTTTAATTTGTAGCTATGAACCAAAAGCCGGTGACCTCAACCGCTGCAAATCAGGAGGCTCTATTGCTGAATCCCAGAACGCTGGCATACTAACACTAGAGATCCACTTTCATCTTAAAACCAATACCACAATGTTGATTTGTAAACAAAGCTTAAGGGTATTCCAGTGGTACCACTAGACTAAACATATAAAACACGACATTGGCCGATCTATTGCACATAAGGGGATAATGTATTTTTCTTATTCTATAAGTGATTCTACAACCCACTTGACCTTGTTCGCCTCCAAATTTTTTGTCGAAATATTGCTGTTGCATTAAAAAAATTGTAGAGACCGCAATTTTCACTCTACAGACTTGCAAGTGGGCTAATTGTCTTGGTTATGAATAGGCGAGGCGGAAGAGGGCACTAAGTTTATTTTTATCAATCACTTGATATCTATCCTGGCCACAGGCACCAATAAATGTGGGTTTTCTCTTTCGTACTCTCTAGGAATATGTATTATGATTATTTATGACAAGTTTCAGCTTGCTATGTTGAACAGTTATTCAGTTTCGGTCGTATCTGTAAATCGTCTTGAACCAGTTTGGATCATCCCGGATATTTTTTTGACTTTCCGGAATGGGTTAATTTCGCTAAATGTTGGTCTCAGCTGATAACTACCTACTTACAATGTTTTCCCTGAAATTAAAATGTCATACCCCCCCTGGAATCCCCTTAAGGTGCCACAGTAAACACGGCCCTTTAAAGTGTTCAAATTCAAATTGTTTCAAGAATTTTCAAAAATCAATGACTAAGTGCGCATTTAAACTTGCTATACAAATAATGCCACACTTGGAATAGATTATGACCTCTGATACATCTGCAATGTGTTAAAAATACGAAATCTATTGTAAAATAAATAGGTAATTGTATTTTACACTTTTAGGTCGTACCATAGTTCATAAGTACTCCATTGTTCGGCATTATGTCACATAGTCGGTTCAAACGTTTCGGAGGTAACCTGCGAAATCAAAACGCGCACCCCGACTGGGAATCGAACCCAGATCCTTCGGTTTACCGGCCCTATGCTTTAACCATTAAGCTACCGGGGCGCATTCTTAATCAGCAGGTAGGGTTGCCATACAACTCTTGCGAGTCCGAGTATCTGACCTATACACGAAGACTGAAGCACTACGACTTCCTTTGACAACGTGAATACATCTGCTTCAGTCTTCGTGTATAGGTCAGATACTCAGACTCGCAAGAGTTGTATGGCAACCCTACCTGCTGATTAAGAATGCGCCCCGGTAGCTTAATGGTTAAAGCATAGGGCCGGTAATCCGAAGGATCTGGGTTCGATTCCCAGTCGGGGTGTGCGTTTTTATTTCGCAGTTTACCTCCGAAACACCATCCCTAAGTGAGTTTCACTAAATTTCCATCATTATCAAACAGTTCAAACGTGCGCCTATTCTATGATTTTTGACAATTCTGTTTGTGTGACGGAAAAAAACACTTCAAAAAACCGCGCTCGTTGCGTTACCTTACCGAGGCCCAAGGTTGTTCAAATATGTTTAGGGCGAGCTCATAAAGAACTAATTACATCTAGGTAGTATGGTTTTGCGTTATATTTCGTATAACCCACAATTTTTCCGTAGAAACAATTAGTTCTATTGTCAAATCGAACAGTGAGGCTTCAAAGTCTGGTTTGACATGCAACATCAATATTGGCCATAATGCAAGGCTAAAACGTTGGTGACAAGGTAGTTAAGGGGAGGCGGTAGAGGTACCCTTTACATGTTACATTTTACTTGCTACACAGTTTGTATTCAGTCAATCACTACCATTTTTTTACATTAATCCTTCTTACCTCTATGGTAGAATTATACTACTAGCAGCATGAATACTTTTACTTCAATAAATTGCAGCAAAAAATAATTTTTTTGTGATTATTGTATTTTATTAACACTTCTCCTATTTATCTCAGCTATCTAACTCGACTAACATCTAGACTATTGGTAATGAATGACTAATTAGTGATTTAAGGATTATTGAGAAAAAAATTAAGGGTTTTCATTTGATAGTTTTTTGGCTACAGGCACATGAACATTCAGAAATAAGCTTTTGAGATATCGAGGTTTAAAGATGCACATGCTTTATTTACTCTTTACAGTTGAATTCATTATTGAAATCACTTGACTTAAAAATCATCATATCTACTTTAGTTTTTAAAAGAAGATACAAAACACATGGACATTATTGTACTCACAAAACTCGACAGAAAATTAAAAAAAATATTTAACCTACCTACCTCCTTCCCTTTAAATAGGTTTGGAGAGTCATAAAGCAGTCAGGTAGCTACAAAAGGAAGTGATGAGCTTTCTTATTCAATGAATGAATGCCCATAGTATCCTAGATAATGGAAAGTCCATTGGGTCCTAGCCTAAAACAGTTATCTATAACCAATCACAAGTCCAGAAACCACTCGCGGCAGAGTTGTGATTGTTTACTAGAAAAAAATAGTACAGTAGTAAAATAGTAAAAATAGTAATAGTAAAACGGTCTGGAAGAACAGCCCTTTATTCTAAAAAATGATTAAAAACATCCCAATAAATGGGAAATCTGTTTAACTGTTTGATGTTATTCTTTGTTGTAATGACAGGAGGAACTTGTCAAATAATACAAACGGCCAGATGCGTTCAAGCCTGGTTTTGATCATGACGACATTGGCCCCTCTGGACATGAAGTTGGCCACCCAGGAGTTGACGCTGCTCCAAGCAGCTCTCACGCAGCCCACGACCTCAATGGCCTGCAAGGTCAACATCTGCCACGGCTTCAAGGAAATGTGTATCGCGTGAGTACACATTTATTTAATTTTGAATATGTTGGAAACTTCATTTAATCAATCAGTGATATATCAGGAAATATCCTTGGAGTTGGGGGATCAGAAAGTACCTATTAAGATATGCAAGAATTATTGGTAAACGCTGGGATTTGATGATAGGTTCCTACGAAAAGTTATAGATGAAGGTCATCATTATTTTGGCACAATTTTTAACGTATATATCCGCTCTATATGGGATTCGTGACTTCTATAGCTGCAGCACTGAATACTTTCGCCAATGTTGGAGGCCGCACTGCATGACCAGATTCTGGCTTTATAAAGACATATTATTAATTTTGTTTAATACCTCGTCCCGTCTTCTTATTTATAACAGACATTCGTATTAAGTATATTGTTGTACTGCGTCAGGTTTCCCTGCAATCTGTTCAGATGTACGACGATCTCAGCCGAACGCGTGAAGAATTTGATCTTGGTCTATATGTAAGAACAGGTCGGTCTTCTTTGTCACTAGACATCGATGACAGTCTCGCAACTTCCATTTAGAGCGGAAGTCAATGTATAAACTCAGTGCCCAAAATGTTGATGGAAGTACACCAAATCAATCCAAAACATATGTTTCATTTACAGCCTCATGCTCAAAAGTATTTCTAGAGTTTTCGACACAAGTGCTCAGAGGATTCCGCCCATAAGATTATTAACACATGGACTTGTGGTGTTGAGGACTGACATCCGCAAATATCTACTTGTGGATGCAACTTCTTTTCAGCATGAGGCTGTTAGAATCTACATACACTTGTTTTCTAGAAGAAGCAGTTATATTACATTTTATGTTCTACATTCTAGTACAATATTCTATTAAAATTTTGTGTTTATTTTTTTCTATTTTTTTGTGTCTGGCTTCTTTTGATGCTGACCCTTCATATTTTTAGTTGAAGATGTGATTTCAGGGCGTGGGGACCTGTCACCTCAAAATAACTCAAACTCAAAATAATGGCAAACTCAAAATAGCACTATAAAATAAAAATTTAAATTCCAATATTTTCTTGTATTTTAATTTTCCAATCCAGCTAAAGCATGCTGCCAGTAAGTGAGTTGTTGCCGTCTTGTTCTAGATACTGGTCCTTGTCTCGAACCATGCTACCGCTCATCTTCACGCAGCTGCGCGACGCGTCTCCCGACGTGCGCAACGCCGCGCTGTGTTCGGTGGTCGATCTGCTACGGGACGACTACCTGAAGATCACTGACGACGTCTTCTTCCACGTCGTGTCGGCCACGTGCGATCAGGACAAGGCCATCTACAACCAGGTCGTCAACTATCTGCGAGGTGTTCTCCACGGATATCCGAACCTCATGAGTAACAAGTTCATTCCGTGCCTCCTGTACTTCAATAACACGCAGGTAACGAAACACAACCTTGAATCATTGTACTACAGTGGAACCTCTTTATTACGTTTCTCCTTAATACGTTTTTCACTCTACTACGTATTTTCAAAAGGTCCCGCCATTCCCCCATAAGAACACATGTTTAATTGTGTCAATAGTACATTTCTTGCTAGTGCGTTTTTCACGATAGTACATTAAAAATTCTTGTTCCTTGAAGGATGAATATTATTTAGGGTTGGGATTCGATTTGAATTTCTAAATCGATGTCAAACTGAAGATTTCGACATCAAATTGAAATTATTTCGACATCGAAATTATTTCGACATCGTAATAATAGGCCACATCGAAGTAATAGCGGCGAAATTTGGCAACACTGCAGTTGCGCCTGCCCAAGGCCATGTTCCTAGCGCGAGAGATTCCTTCTCACACCCCCCTCGCGGCAACAAATGACGAGGAAATTATTGAAATAAAGTACTTTTTTCATTTAAAATAACGTACAAGCATTTATTTATGTAAACAATATGTAAAAAGGAACAATTAATGAAAATGAATCGTCACAAATCCAGCTGCAATTTCATGGTTTTATTAGACTTGTTGCCGGAATATATCCCGTGAAGCATAACATTGTCTGCATTCTACATCCTTTAGCAATGTTGCCCGTAATGTTCACTTCAAATCCAAACACTTTGCACAATTCACTTCGTCTCCACGGCGGGATTATTTTTTTTTTGCGTGAAAACATTCTTTGACGAGAGAATAAAAACAGCACGCGCTGAATGGCAAGAGACAACTGATCAACCCACCCTCAACTGCACACGCGGTATGCAGGAAGGGCGGAAGGGCCACTCAGCTGATCTAGAGAGGCACGTTGCACTGTTGCCAGCTCTACAATACTGCGCGCTTGTTCTCGGAATTTTTTAAAACGATGTCAAACGATTATTTGATTAAACAATTCAAATCGATGTCGAATCGAAACTCGATATTTCATTCGACATCGATGTCAAATCGAAAAATCGATGTCAAGTCCCAACCCTAATATTATTATTTTCATCCCGATTTCAACCTATTTTCGTACATAATTAACGTCAGAAAACATTACAAGTAACACAATGTTTTACTTTGTGTAGTAGTATCCAACCACGCGCTGGAGGCTTACAAGACCCTTGAAAAATATTTACGCAGCCATAATCTGACAGAGAGAGATGAAAGGAATTTGATAAGTGTTAATGATTGCTTGTACCATGTGCATGTGCTCCACTGAACTCCACTGAATGGTGTCAACCATATGAGTCCCTTCATATGTATGTACCTCTTTCAAATGTACTCATTGAATATGGAAATAAAACTGAACTGAACTGCATACCGCTTCAGTAAAGCAAAGCAAAATACGTCAATACTTTTATTTTGTTATGGCGTTACTGAATTGTACGAAAAGATCATTGAGAGGAGGGTGGCTGAGAGTATTGAGAGTAAACTAAGAGAAGAACAGTACGGTTTTAGAAGAGGACGTTCAACAACTGACCTCATCTTTGCAGTAAGACAGATTATGGAAGACCGATGGGAGAAAGGGAGTGGGATGAGAATGATATTTTTGGACCTGGTAAAGGCGTACGACAGAATGCCAAGAAAAGAAGTGTGGCAGTGCCTAGAGAAGAAAGGTGTGGACAGTGGAGTGATACAAAGAATTCAAAGTATGTAGAAGAAAACAGTAGCTGCGTGCAGACGGGAGTGGGAAAAACGGACTAGTTCGAAGTGAGGGAGGGACTGAAGCAAGGGAGTGTATTGTCATTTGTCACCAACATTATTTACAGTGGTAATGGATGAAATGCTGAGAGAGGTCGAGCCGGATTACCAAGAGGACACCCGCACACTCATATGTGCAGACGATGTTCTTGTGTGGGCAGAGACCGAGGAAGAGTTGCAAGAGAAACTCAACAGGTGGGAAGAAGTGACAGCAAAATATGGACTAGAAATCAGTAGAGAAAAAAGCGAAACCATGGTTATGGAAAGGCAACAGAAGACACGGTGCCGGATGCAGATGCGAGGAGAGGAACTGACAGATAAAAAGACGAGTTTAAATATCTAGGCAGTGTATTGGCAAAGGATGGAAAGGTGGACAAGGAGATCGAGAGGAGGGTGAGAGCAGCAGAAGTGTTTTACCAGAGTGTAAGGAAGCTACTGTGGAATGAAGATGTGCCCCAGAAGTGTAAGATATTGCTGTACAAAACCTACTATGTACCAATCTTAACATATGCAGCAGTAACTTGGCCAATGGGAGGGCAGGAAGAAATGAAAATGCAGGCTGCGGAAATGAAGTTCCTGAGAAGTGTGGCAGGGGTGACGAAGATGGACAAGGTGAGGAGTGCAAAGATTAGAAAGGACCTAGAAGTGGAGTCTCTTAGATTTAAACTTGGAAAAGAGAGGCTAAGATGATACGGACATATGAAGAGGATGGGAGAAGAGAGGATACCATATAGAGAGGCAGAGCGTGCAGCCATGGGTGGCAGAAGAAAGGCAGGAAGACCTGGAACTAAATGGATGAACGGAATAGAGGCAGCCGCAGAAGAAAGAGGAGAGTGTTGGGGAGTAATTACAACAGAGAAGTGGTGGGAAGACAGAGAGAGATGGAGGGAACTGGTGGAAAGAGAGGAGCCTGAAGAAGTGGAAGAGGAGATTGAAGAAGTGTGGAGTGTCGGACTTGGCAAGTCGGCTCTGAGATCACAAGTGCCCTAGAACATTGGTGGGATCATCCCACCCCCTGACCCGACAATAGTTGGAAGCAGGGTCACGATATTTATTATGGCGTTACTGGGTTAGCAGTCCTACTGCCGCCTCAACAACTCTGCTCCATTGACGATGCACCATTATATAGGTGAATTTGGTTGAGGATTCGTAACTTAGGGATTTGAAGCGAGTGATTTCCCTGCTCCCTGAGCGATTTTTTACGTCCCATCCCAAGGATGGTGTAACGCCCGTCGATAGACTGATAACAGGTGGAGGGGTGTCGTTGCACTAACCCCCAACCACCCCAGTCTCTCTGGCCCAATGGCAGCAACTGGCAAGCCAGAGTTGAATGGTCACCCATTCAACCGCTGACCGCGCTCAATGTTGCGGAGTGACATTGATGTGCCAGTGTGCGAAACTGTTTGAAAAACTTATAGAGTTTAGGCTGAGGGAGATAGTGGAGGAAGGGCTCAGGGAGGAGCAATATGGGTTCAGGAGAGGGAGGTCAACCATTGACCCATTATTCAGTATCCGGCAGATCATGGAGAGAAAGTGGGAGAGTGGGGAAAAGCTCTACATGGTTTTTCTGGACTTAGAAAAAGCCTACGATCGCTTGCCTAGGAGGAAAGTATGGGAATGCCTTAAGCAGAAGGGAGTACATAGAGGACTCATTGATAGAATTAGGTGCACATACGAGAAAAATGAGAGTTGTGTGCAAACGATGGAAGGAAAGTCGGGATGGTTTGCGGTCAAGGAAGGACTTCGTCAGGGAAGCGTGCTCTCACCGACGCTATTTGTCATTGTCATGGACGAACTGTTGAGGAGAGTGGAACCAAGTGACGACCAAGATACCAATACATTAGTGTATGCCGATGACATAGTAGTGTGGGGAGGAAGTAGTGTAATAGGGCAAGAAAAGATTGATAGATGGAGCCAGATTACTGAAGAATTCGGAATGCGGATTAGCCAAGAAAAGAGTGAGACACTAGTATTGGAGAGGAAGGCAACAAGGAACGAGAAGATTACACTACGAGGCATGGAGCTTGCGGAGAAGGGAGAGTTCAAGTACCTTGGGAGCTGGTTAACGAAAGATGGAAAGATAGGAAGAGAGGTCACAGCAAGAGTTCTGCAGGCTAACGTGTTTTACCAGCTAGTGAGAAAGCTTCTCTGGAATGAGCATTTCCCTCAGCAGTGCAAGGTACTCCTTTTCAAGACCTACTTTGTCCCAATACTTAATATGGGTCGGTCACCTGGGCTGTTGGGGGAAAGGAGGAGAGCCAGTTACAAGCAGCAGAAATGAAGTTTCTACGGAGTGCGCAAGGATTAACGAAGATGGACAAGATCAGGAGTGAGAAAATTAGAAGGGACTTGAATGTGGAGAGGTTGACTTTTAAACTGGGTAGAGAGCGGCTACAGTGGTTTGGGCACATGAAGAGGATGCAAGGGAATAGAATA
Source organism: Leuctra nigra (assembly GCA_934045905.1). Classification (NCBI taxonomy): domain Eukaryota; kingdom Metazoa; phylum Arthropoda; class Insecta; order Plecoptera; family Leuctridae; genus Leuctra; species Leuctra nigra. Next base: position 32,960,136 of record OW203763.1, on the reverse strand, counting down.
CCACGGCGGGAGTTTGAAGTGGCCAGGAGTGGCAAAAGGAGAGTGGGAAGACCGAGGGAGAAGTGGAGTGAAGTGGTAGCAGAGGATGTGCGAGAGAGGTTGGAGAAGTGGGAAGAAGTGGCAGAGGAGAGTTGGTGGGAAGACAGGAAGAAGTGGAAGAAGCTGGTGGAGAAGAAAGAAGAAGAGGAAGAGCCAAGCTTGGCCAGCTGGCTCAGGAGTCCGAGGCCCTAGCAAGTGGTGGCCTTGGCCACCCCCCGACCCAACTATGGAACCGGGCGAAGGATTATTATTATTGCGGTCTTCAACATTGACGAAAGCATTTAGTGCTGCAGTCATAGCAGTCACGAATCCCATAGAATGGAAGTCAATGTCAGTGGTAGAAGGCTGGAGTCCATTTTCTCAATTTTCTTTGCACACTTTAAACTTTTTGAATGATTTGACATATCTGGATATATCACTTATTATATTTGACTGAAATAAATGAGTATGTCACCATTACTAATATGCAGACTTGGGTAAATTACTTTTTAAAAGTATTGAGATTATATTACTTCTTATTACTTGGACCAAAATGTAATAAAATTACTGGTAAATTACTACTTCAGAAATGTAATGAAATTACTTAACTTTTTACGATAAAAAGTAGTGAAATTACTCTCAAAATTTACTTTTTCCAGAAATGTTTAACCAAAGGGTAAATTATTGGAAGGGGATACAAATAAGAATGTTTAAGAAGTCACAATAAGAGTCCGTTTGACAATTTATTACTATTATTGTGTACTTTGTGTGACTAGCGTAGTGGAAATTCAAAAAAAATCCTGGTGAGTGCTGTCATCTGTCCATATTTTTGAAAATTGTATACAAGTGGGAAAATGTGTGCGAGGCTCACGGTAACGCGTTACAAACGTCAAATTACTCTGATAAAAGTTGTGCTATTATATTACTTATTACTTGGAAAAAAATATAATGAAATTACTTAAAAAAGTAATTTCGTTACAGTAACGCGTTACTTTCGTTACGTTACGACCCAAGTCTGCTAATATGATTGGATAAACCCAGTAATACTGGTTTATGAGCTGACCTCAAGAATCATTGAATGGACTTCTGGCCTTCTACCACTGAGATACTGACTTGATTATCCAAGCGCTTGGCAAAGATCATCATCGATTCGTTGATTTTATTGTATTGGGCAAATATGGAATAAATAGATTCTCCATTTTAAAAGTGGAATTGAAATAAAATATATTAACTATTAAGTAGGTTTAGGTAGTGGAAATAAAAAATCCAGCTTTTAATCTAGGAAGATCACTCTCTGCGAGTGATCTTCCTAGTTGTAATTCTGCGTGTTTTGACGTGTGTCCGATTGTAAATATCTCTCAACTCAACCACTGCAGGTGTCCGGGTTGTTTTGTTGTGGTGCCAAATATCTTTCAATACAGTTGGCTTTTAAAATTCAAGGAAAGTTGTTTAAAATGGCAACAGTGTAGGTGGAAGGTGGTGGTACAGGTAGGTCATTACTCGGGTTGTATCTTGTCAGAGCTTAACTGTCGAACAATGCTTTTCTTCTCATGAAAGGAAAGGCTCCACACTCGCTTAGCATACTGTACTATATTGGATGAACAGAAACATAATTAGTAGAACGATTCCTCTAAAATAGATCTTCTTTTTTTCTTAACAAGATACTGAGTAAAGAGCTCACACCAGCAAGGGAGATATAACTAACATACACTTAAATACAATTCTTTCAAGTCGATAATTTTAAGTTTGGTGAACTTGTTCTTGTGAAAGTGATACTGTATAAGTGACATAATAAATGCATGAAAGTAAATCATATCTTTTTATTATTGTTTTTAAAATCTTTGAGACTATATTGTATTTGAAGTGAAATACATGGTTATTGTATCCATAGGTAGTCTTGTATTTGAAATACATTTAATTCGCATATTTTCCCATGTCTGAAGAACGTTATGTCTCTTGCTTCAGAATCGATCTGAGAAGAGAGTGCGTGTTACGGCGCGACTAAACGAGCGCAACCGTCGGCAAGTGTTCTGCTTCATGCTCAACTTCATGAACGATCGGGAGAAGTTTGACCTGTACCAGCACATTTGTACCCAGATCCTGAACGCCGTTAGCAGCGGGCAGATCTTGCTGAACACAACTGGGGAGAATCTCGTCAAGGTAAAGTGGCAGAGGCCAACTGGGTTGACAATGCCAGGAGTGGGGCCTGGGACCTCATACATAATAATTATTTCTCCATTCAACAAATATTGACAGTAATTCGAGCTCCAACATACCAGTTTACCGTCATTTTTTCTGACCGCGGTGTACTTCCCTATGAGGACTTAATTGGTCTATGAGAAGCTAGTTTTAATATGCCTGACTTCATGCACTTATTTTTAATATGAATTTTTTTACAGATAAAATAATGTTACTTTTATGACATTTATGCTGTTAAGCCACTTTTACTATTATTAATTTTGCTGCTTTTATTTACTTTTGCTACTATTGTTACTTTATTCCTATTGTTTGTTACTCCCAACGGAAGCGTGGAAATGCTGTATTGTAATAAGTAAGTTTTACCATTTGATGTCGATCAGAAAAGAACATGAACAACATGATACTGTTTGTTCTCAGGACACGTTGTTCGTTCTGAGCAGCGAGAATCTGAAGCTCTCTGTGTTGCGCTCACGCGTGACCAACACGCCCCCGACTTGTGACCATGACAAGTGCAGAAGATGCTGGAATGATGAGCACCCTGCATGCGCCGACGAGAAGCGTCCGACAACCGCAAACGACAAGCACACGGCATGTGCAGATGGCGAGCGCCCAATGAGCTTGCACGCGACGGCAACTGCCAAGGTGGTGAGGAATCTCATTGTCGAGGTGGTGTTGCCGTCGACCATGAGGCTGAAGGCGAAGATGGAGAAGCTACACTCCCAGCTCATACCCGGCATCCGAGAGTTCCTCGGAGACGTCGTTTCGACCTATGATCTCGACGTAGCAGAGCATTTCGACAAGCGGCTTGCTGCGGAAATCCTTGCAGATATCAAGTACGTTTGTCTTGACAATGGACAATTGCATTAATCAAGTCTTCAGCCAAAGTAGGAACTAGATTTTACTATCAAAAATCAGAGTCTTTTATTGATTTTCTTTCCATAACTGTTTTTTTTAAATACTCTGTACATTGCAACTGCAGATTTTCAATGAGGTTACAATCTTATGTACACTCGACAATTCATAAAACGGTATTTAAAAGAAATGGATTGGCTGAAACAAATGTGATGGCATCATCTGATGAAGTCTATGCTTACTCGTCATCTACCTCTAGTAGGTGAGCTCTGATTTCATTGATAATAACAAGGATTGATTGTCAATGAACCTGACCAGTAGCCAATCTGTTTCGTTCAAATACCATTTTAGGATTTGTTGGGTGTACATGCTGTCCAATCTATGCTGGGAATAGGCTACCATGGACATGGTAGACTTAAAAGCCAAGGTCATCCCATAAGACGCTGCTGTGGCCTATTTCACTCTTATATTGAGCTTAGTAGCTTACAATAGTGTTGAGTGTGTATTGTCATTAATACATCACGCTTATTTTTTTAATGCAAGGAGCTGTAGGTATTCATACTAACAGATTTTTCTGATACTGGAGTGTGCTGAATTATTTTATTTGTATGCTAGCTGGAGTTACTGGAATTCTAGACATTTGCAAGCCGTTTTTCTAGTAAATGAATTTTCAATTTATTTATTTATTATTTATTTATGGTTAGTGACTCGTAGTCTTCATCATTTAATTTAATTTAAAAATTGTTGGATTGCTAAATATAGGTAATGCCGTGAAATTATTAATTAATACCTGCAAAAACAGGAATCGGTGCCAGTCAGATACCAATATTGCACAAAATATGTTAGTTAGGGAACTTGTCACATATTGCCAAGGTCAGTCATCATTGATTCTCTAATGCATTCAAAATTTAATGTATAATGAATAACAAAATATTCAGCTTTAATTAATAGAATACATACTATGTGCACATTCTATCTGAGAGACACTTCCATACATAACATCAGCATTATAACTCAAATTGCAAAATTAAGGGGTTAGATTTAATTAATATTTCCCCTCACCGCCTTCTACTACTGATGTTTCAGAGCTAAAAAACCACTGAGCTATGAAAAGCGCGCCTCCTCGAGCAAAGACACTGACCAGATTCCTTCGCCCGATACGCCGGAACTTCCGGAGGAAATGATGTCGATGTTGGCCAACCTCACGCCTGATGTGTGCAGTAGAACGGTCCCGTCCCTCGTGCTTGGAGCCCAGAATCTTGCCGAGGGGTGAGTTACGCACGCTACGTCAGTACAAACAGCGGCAATGAGAGAACCAACTTTAACACCAACTTTGATTCCGAATACAGTTGTACTCTTAATAGGGAAGATGGATACATTTTTAAATGGGTTGAGATTTTTTTTCAAATATTAAGATAATTAAATTCAGTTGACATTTTGGCAGAAAAACTGTATTCCTCTCGAGGGATGTCATTTTTATCAACCAATAACGATGTTGTCATGGTTGCAATAACATGTGATGTGACCAGTGGTTAATTTGTAAAATAATAAGTGGACGGGTGCTCACTGATTGTAAGGGTAACATATTTGCCTACGAATACAATCGGCAAGTTTATAAAAAAATATGCATATTCCCTATTGTACGTTACATTATGACTGACTTCATCTAAAACGTTGTACTGTTGCTCATAGTTGGTTTTTCCTCCCTCTAGAGATCTACAAATTATATAAAGTTGGGTAGACTATCTATTACCGCGGCGCAGCAATAAAACATTATTTAAAGCTTGTCATTTGTCTCTCTAACTCAGTGTTTGGGTCAAAGACCACTAAAACCCGTAAATCTGACAGAACTGCAGTCCTGTTTTAATTGTTTCCAGGAAATTTGGCTCTGAGGGCAATTACTCCTGTTTCCATATTACATCCCTATAACCTTCACGCCACTAGTGTAACATTCTAGAGCACTGCCTTCTTCAAAACGAAAAGACTGTATGAAGCAGACCTTTAGCATTGATGAGCTAAAAATATATAATAATTATAATAATAACAATCCTCCCGGTTCCAAGAATTGGGTCGGGGCTTGGCGGAGGCCATACCCAGTATGAGGATATTTAAGTAAGAAGAGTTGTGAAGTCTCTTCGTAACAAAGAACGTTTGGTATTGGCAATCAGAAAACGTTTATCATCTCTTTGGGCTTACACATGGGTAAATGTGAAATCTCTGGGATCTCCGATTCTAAGTTTGTCTTGTTTTGTCTCCAGGGTTCTGCCGTTCCACACCGACAAGACAAGTGATGTTTAATTGTGGCGCTCGACCAATTAATCCAGCAATCATTCAGCACAAAATGGACCTTCCTTCAGCATCTCCTGGCGTCGGTGACAAGACTTCTCCAGGAACTTCTGATATAACTCCATCACCAGCCATATACATTGACATTCGCTCTTTGTTAGGAACTGGTCTTAAAAAAGACCTTGATGTTGAAGGCCGCACTTCCATTCCATATTCTGGCTTTTTAAAGACATATTATTCAAAAAGTTTATGATCAGATCATGTCTATGTACGAGGGCTGTACCGAAGTAATGCAGCTTTGGGCAAAACTTTGCTATTAATTGAAATATATTGTTCAAATTGCACATGGTGATGGAGTAACTCTTCCTCTATACAACGGTGTGAGTCAACATTCTCTGAGTTACAAGAGACGCGTTTGCACAATCGTTAAACTGAACGCTTTAATAATATTCTGCAAAATCAGCCTATGCACTGCTCTTTGGCAATAACACAGGCATTCGGAAGATTGGGCCGGTCAATGTGTTCCCATCCATGTAAAATCCAGAATCTTGAACCCTTCGAATTCTACCTTTTGGTTTAACAAACGCCATTCTTTAGGGACACAATTTGATTACACAAACAAAGTATTGACTGTGAAAAATGGGTACTACGACAGCCCACACAAGTTGTGTTGTGTTCAACAATCATGTTAAACATCTCTTGTACCTAACTTAGAGAATATTGAGTCATACCGTTGAGTAGAAGAAGAGGTACTCAACCACCATATGCAATTTGAACGATATATTTCAATTAATAGCAAAGCTATGCTGTAAATTTAATTACTTTTGGTACAGCCCTTGTATTTAAAATACGACCACATATGAAACATATGGTTGTACTGTAGTCTGTGTCAGGTTACCGTGCAATCTGTAAAATGTAAGACTACTTCAGCCGTCTCACTTAGGAAGACCTTGGTCCATCGTTATCATGAGACAGAGTGTTTTGCCTGTATGCATCGACGCCAGCTTTTCCAATCCCTAACGGAGACCGTTTGCCAATATACCTACCCGCTCTAGATGATGGCTTTAGAGGAATCAGTAACGTAACTGGCCACGCGGGGTTCAAGTGCTTTATTGACTTACCTTCTTCACACAAACAGAATTTTCAATAATGAAATAGTATTTTGTGTAACAAACTCTTGAAACGAATACCGACTGGAGTATATTATGATCTCGGGTGCGACCTCATGGAACTCTATCCGCATGATGTTTCCTTGGAGGTCAGAAGCAACGATAATATTTGCTTGACTTTTGATTGCGGTCTTCGAAATTTTTACATTTTAATGAAGGCTGTGACTGTAGGGATGAGTAAGTATGATTGTCGATTGAGAAGTGTTACCTATCTCACATTGACATACCGTATGGTCCTGACTTGTCCACCATACTTACATTATTCACCAAGTTGAGAGAGTCCATGTGTTGCTTAATTTTCCCTCCCTGGAAGAGCTTTTTGCATAAAATGCGTAAATGGACCTGCTGAGTACCTGCTGCTGAGTACAGCAGTTTTATTTAAATGTTTTAGAATAGAATAGAATAGTAATTTATTACAAGTTAAGAATTATATGTATCTTTGGTCATTTGCATTACAGGAGGTCCATTTAAAAGAATTTGGAAGAGATACGTACTGACTAAATTAAATCTGTCACATAAGTATGAAGATATGTAGTGTATAAATTTCGTATATTTTGACAGAAATCTGAAATCTTCACTCCAATATTAAATTGTAACAATTAAGACATTAAAAAAACTGCTTAGTGTAATAGACCAGCCAAGTATCCTCAACAAAAAATAAATAAATTCCAGTCTAAAAATTTAGCACTTAAAATAAGTGATATCAAAAACTGGGCCAAGTCAATTCTAAGTTAATTCAAATATAATATTAAAAAAACAAAAACTAACCCCATCTTTTACTGCAATAAGGCTATTTTGATATAGAGTGTCCATTCATCCCGATTTTGCCGGGACAGTCCCGTTTTCTAGCAACCTGTCCCGCTGTCCCCGAAATCATCAAGCGGGACGCCTTTTGTCCCGATTTTTTACATGTTACCGTGTTTTCGTAAATTCATAATTTGCCGAGCGGCGAAAGTTCGTTCACAGCCGTCTCAAATCTGGACATCCACTGTCCACTTGACTGACAGCCAGCTGACTATGTCCAATTTGCTTTGACTGTTATTGACAATTCAGGATTGCCAGATTGGGCGACTTGTCGCAATTTGGGCAACTTGACCCTACCATATCGCGACCAACTTTTTGTTGTCGCCGATCGCCGAATTGGGCGACTTCGCAATATCCTTCTATAAAGCAAATTTTGAGAATGGAAACTAATACCTACTTTGAAACATAAATTTCTATAATTGTGAACTAGCAATTTTAGGTGATCAAAATTGCCGTAAATTCTAGTCCAAAACGCATGGAAATTACTCCATTTCATTCATGAAATTCAAAATTTTCCCGGGCCTGCGCGGCCCGGACCCGCGTGTTGTTGGGAGGGTCTCCCCCAGACCCATTTTAACTCAAAACTGTCCCGATTTTCCACATTCTAAATATGGACCACCCTATTTTGATTATCAAATATTATTTTTGAATCAACCTGTTGACTTAGCCCAGTTTTTCATATCACTTCTTTTCAGTACTTACTGAATTTTTAGAGTTCATATATCTTTTTTAGTTGCGGAGACTATGTAAATCGTTTTACAGGTGTGTTTTATGGGTCTATACTACTTATACATGAATGGTCACTTGTAGGTTGTCCAGAATGATCATTTTACTTACCTACAGTAAGAACTTGTGTATAAACACATTGTACCTGCAGTTGTTTCATGATAATAATATATTTGAATAATTAATTGAATAAAGAACAATAATTTGCAATTTGCACACTCTAGTTTTTTCAATAAATGGGTTTGTCAAAATAATGTCCCCCCATCTCCTTCTTACATTGCTCCTCTACAAGGAATCAAATCAAAGATGCGAAGCATTCAAGACATTAGGTAGGTATTCATTGATTCTCCAATGACGCCTGATAAGTTTCATTTAATTTCTGTAGGTAGGTGTGTCAGAGGTGCGGAGGAAATCTATTTTCTCGATTTTTCTGTGTCACTTTGGGAATGATATACCTAGGTAATCAAGCTGTACTGATGTTATTCATACTTCAATATTGATTGTGTGTTGGATTGGATGGACCCAGAAATACTGGTTTATGAGCTCGCCTAGCAAGAATAATTGAATTTCGTCAGCCAGCTCTCCTACCTCTGAAGTAGGTACCCTATAGGATGGTATAGATTAATATTCTTTTGAGTACCAATTTACATTGCATAATAGCTAACATTCGAATGCCTAGTACATTATAAAAAAGCCTGCCAAACTGATATTAATATGGATGCATCAAATTCAAAGAGATAAGTCATGGCAGGAAGTCCAATTCTATTATTCTTGAGGTGAGCTCATAAACACAAGTAATTGTGCCTTCAATCATGCCTTCATGATTCATGTAAAGTCCCTATGCTAGCGAATTGTATTTCTGTATCTTTAATAAATAAACATACTATTAAAATATATTTATGTTTAATATTAGTATTGTTAGTCCCATAGACGTACACTCCCCCAAATAATAAACGGTACTCGAAAGAAAATGAATTGACTGATTAAGGTTTGATGGCATCATCCCATGAAGTCAGTGCTAACGTATTATCTAACTCTTTTAGGTGAGCTCTGATTTCATTGATAATAGCAAGGATTGATTGTCAAGGAACCGGCCCAGCAGCCAATACGTTTTGTACCAAGTACCGTTTATTATTTGGGGGAGTGTACGTAACAAACTTTAGACAATAATCCAAATATCATTTTTTTTAATCGACTTTTGGGAACACTCAAACCAATAAAAGTTGGTACTAGAAAAGAAAAGGATTGGCTGCTGGTAAGCTTCCTTGACAAACAGTCCTTGTTATTCAATGAAATAAGAGCTCACCTACTAGAGGTAGATGATGCGTTATAGCACAGCCTTCATGGGATGATGCCATCAAACCTTAATCAGCCAATCCTTCTCTATTCGAGTACCGATTTTTATTGGTTTGAGTGTCATGCTCAGAAATGTCTAACATTAATTTGTCTCGGTGATCATTTATTTGAAAAACTGTAAATGGTAATAGAGGTTTGAATTTCATACCTATTTGAAAGGCAATCAGGTAAAAATTCAATGTCCACTCGGCAAAACAAAAATTGTTCGTTGAACAAATTTGAATGACTGCTGGTCATGTCCCATAACCAATCAAAGCTTGTTATTATCATTGAAATGTGAGGTCACCTACTAGAGTGAGACAATGAGATCGCTTAGACTGACTTCTGATGGTGCGATCTTACATTTATCAGCCTATCAGATTTATTGAACGTTCAATTTTTGTTTGGCCAAGTGTACAGACTAATTAATTATTTAAAGAACCCTTATGGAACCGTGTCCGGTTCAACATAACAAATTAATATGGGTTCCGATTCCAGTTCCGGTTCCTATAAAAATAAGGGTTCTTTACGGTGAACCGGTTCCAGTCCCCGATTTTAAAATCTGCTTTCTACCTAGATTTGATCATCACAACTTTCTCTTTCTGCAACTACCTTGTCAGGACAGCTATCTTTAATTATTGCCACCTTTCAAACAGACCTGTTTTTGTACAATTAGTCACCATTGCTACTGTCCATAGCCTAGCATACTGTCCACCTAGGTACCTACCTAGATTTTTACTCTACACTAGTCTAGTGTATGAGATACCGTCTCTATTCCCTCAACAGAAAAAGATAAGAACCCACAAAAAGATATGAATCCCCCATGCTCAAAAGAACTTCCAGAAATATTGACGCAAGTAGGACCCAGAGTTTACTGGATTCCATCAGTAAGATTATTAGCACACGGTCTTGTGGTGTTGAGGACCGACATCCGCAAATATCTACTTGCGGACGCAACTTGTTTTCAGCATGAGGCTGTTAGTACGCATCGTGTTCACAACTTTAAAGCGACGACTTAAGCTGGTAGCATTAGAACAGTCCCGTTAGCTTGTCCATTAAATACTTCTGAAGTTTTCTATTTCTATAATAGACTGTCGTATTTTCCTTGCCACTGCGCATGTGTCCCAAACCAACGAAGCCAATCGATGCTCGATAGTGACTACCGATTTTAACGGCAACACACTCAAGTTATTGGTTTAAATATTTAAAATTGTAAACATGCACTCTTCTCTACGTAGCAATTTTCTCCCTCTAATTTAATGGTATACAGAAATTCTCTCCAGTAGGTATGTCCTAAATGGAAGGCTGATGTACGGTGTTTAACATAATTAGAGATGTAAAATTACCGGTAATTTAAAAAATGGTAATATTACCTGGAATATTACCAAAATCTGGTAAAATTGGTAATATTGGAAAAAAAATTTAGTTTCGGGTACAAAACGATCATGGTTCATTTACGAGCTACTTCTCTGCCTATTTGAGTGTATACGACTAATACGAATTTCCATGTTCTTTCATAAGATATTTGACTATATTCTCTTGTGTATTGTAAAAGATTCAATGATGATGGTTCAACAATGACCACCAATATTTGATGTGTTAACTTTATAAGATCCAGTTAAAAATACAAAATGTACCTACCTAGTTGGTACCTACCTACCTACTCCTTCAAAAAAAAAACGGTATTACCGTAAAATTGCTTGGTAATATTACCGATTTACATCTCTAAACATAATGGAGATAAATCTTGGGGTAGAGTAGAACAGTAGGTAGGTATAGAATAGATATTAACAACGTACCAAATTGATAATAATTTCACAATTTTATTGTAATCAAAGTGAAAAGTAGTAGGCACCTATTTACTTCTTAACAACATAGTAAAACAGGTACCTACACATTTATGAAATTATTTTACTCTTCACTAAAAGCAAAGTTACACAATGGATCGTGTAAAAAATATCATACCCTAAAATGATAAAACAATTTTTATCAGCGAACTGAAAACTGGGTGAGATTCATTCACCAAATTACCCAATCAATTAGGTAACACATTCAACAAGACTAGGTATGTACGTCTAGGTATTTAAAGATAATAATAAGTCTTACCTAATAACAAGCTAAGAGGTTTCCTCAATAGTTTAGCTTGTTATTGAATGGTAATAGGAACTAAAAGGAACTTCAACAAGTTACAAAATACCTACATACCTACTAAGAATGATCTGATACTGATATGAAATACTACCAAAGATGATACTACATAGGTACCTACAAAGAAAAGAATGATGGGTAATGATATTTATAATTACTACCTAACAAAGTACTGATGATTTGAAATACTATCTGGAAATCTGAACTGCAATACTGATATGAAATACGAAATCTGAACTGATACTGAAATGATACTTTAGAAATTTGAACTGATAGGTCCTACTGATCTGAAATAACTGAACAAGAACTAATATTGTGTAAGAATGATCTGATACAGACATGTTCCTCGAAGGCAGTTAGTTATCCGGGACGTTCTCGATTAGACCATCTTGACGCTCTTCCTCCTCAACCGGATTATTCTGGACGAGCCTCAGCCGCACCTCTTCGTCTTCCATCACGAGTTGTAGGTACTCCTCCTCGTTCATCACCTCATGCAAGTTTAGCTCCCCGACACCTTGGAATAGAAGGTCGTAACACTTCGACCCCAGCTGAGTGAAGTGCGTATACGGAAAGTTGGCGTCGAGCTTCGCCGAACACATCCAACAGAAGTTGGTCTCACACTTCCCGCACGTGATCTTGTTACATCCGGACGACTTTTGAATAGGGACGTTGCACTGCGGGCAGTTCTTGCTGTTGTCGGTGATCCACGTATTCGTCAGCGATGTGTTGACCAGCTGTTCGAGACGCTTCTTGCTGTACCGCTTCTCGAGGGCGGCGCGGTCTTCCGACGTCCCTTGACTGTACTCCTTGACGATCTGCTGCTCTTCTCCGTTCTTGAAGCGGCATGGTTCGACCGCGTGGTAACCGCGGCGACACTCGACGCAGAAGGCGTAGCTGCAGTAGGAGCAGATGGCGAGTTTCTCGTCCTTGTCGCGAGTCACTCGGTATTGGCAAAACGAGCGAGGACAGATGACGATGTCGCCGAGAGAGTTCAGAGTTGCATCCAGAAGGAACGAGTCGTATTTATCAAACAGTTCTGCGCTGATAAGAGATTTCACCTGGTGGAACGTCGCGTGAGAGTTGCATTCGTACTCCGGGCAAGCGATGTTGACAACTTTCCTGCTGGTTATTTTTTCAGAGAAATACATTTGGCTGCAGTCTTTGCAGAATACGTGATGGCATGGTAGGAACTCCGTGCAGTTTGAGCCTGGTATACTGAGAGAGCATATATTGCACATGTGCGACTGTTTAACAAATTTAGCTGTCAACTTCTTAGCATCGTAGTGGAGGAGGTAGTTCGCGAGCGAATCATGTGCGCTTACATCAAGAACAGCTCGCTTGTCAAGTTCCATAAAATCTTTAACACGCTTCTTCAGATTCAAAGTTGGAATATGAAATGCTGCTCTCTCACCTGGTGTCTTAACGACAGAACTTTCAACTTCATTAGCGGCGAGATTCAAACCACGAGGGCCCCTCTTTAAATTGTACATTCGTTCAATAGGCGTTACGTCGACAAGTACCGAGATTTTCAAGAAAGACAGAGTTTCCATCTTCAGGAAGTGGATCCAATCGTACAATATTTCCATACCTTGTGAATCCACCAGATTCTCTTCCCACATGCGATCGAGTTGTCGACAAAGTCTGCTGAGCTGCTCCCTCGTCAGCCAATGGCATGTCAACGTGAATTTCGGTGCCGACAGTTCCGGATAATCATCCGGCAGACTGTAGTGAAGAGTAATCGGAGGCAGATATGTTAGTGTAGGCATGGCACTGGGCCCCATGTAATCATCAGGAGTCATCATAACAACGACCAAATCCAGGGGCTTATCAATGAAGGCACACAATTGGCCTGTGATCGGACCTTGCTCCTTAGAGCGCAGTATTTCATCGTCGTTGAAAATACTTTCTAACACACTTATTTCGTCTTCTTGCCGAAGCAAGGCTTGTTTTAGAGATTCTCGATTCATTTCACTTATATCACCACGTTTTGACATCACACGAAAAAACTTCCTTCGCGCCAACTTCGCGCCGCGCATAAACTCACATCACAACCAATGTTGCCAACTACGTTGAAGCAAATTTCCCTAAGAGATCACTAAAATTTCCCTAGATTTTCAAAAATGTCCCTTTTCAGAATTTGTTGAATTTTCTCTACATTATAATACCGGGTGGCAGGGACGACGCTAGGATTTTTATACAGGGGGGGGCCTATAGGTGGGGCAATAAACTTTGTAGGGGGGGCAAACGTATTTTCATATTGTGGCGTGGGGATCAGGCGCGTAGGAACTACATTTGCAAGGGGGGGATTAATATGTAAAATAATTTGAGCTGGAGTTACTAGTGTCTACGAAGACAATGGGGGGTCTGGGGGAAGGGGCCCCCAGTAAAATGCAGGGCCGGGGCGCAGAGCCCCGGAAATTTTTTGAATTTCATACATCAATTTGGTGCATTTCTATGCGATTTTAACACTTTTTAAGCACTTTTTTTTCTTGACACATAAATATATAAGTACAAAGAGATGAGTATTGAATCTTAGGGGGGGATTCTCCCCCCATCCCCCCCCTTCCTACGCGCCTGGTGGGGATAATTTAAAAAACTGAAACCTTCAAAAACTTATCCCTACACTAATTTGTATTAACTGTCCTCCCCAGGCGCGTAGGAATAGGGGGGAAAGGGGGGAACAGACCCCCCCTGTCTGGAGCCTGACCCCCCTGCCCGAGATCCTGACCCCCCCCCCCCCTGCTAGAGACTCTGACACCCCTGCTAGAGATCCTGAACACACCCAGATATTCACAAATGTTGATTAATTGTTGCACAGAATGCACAGATTTGCTCCATTATGAGGTTGAAAACTCAAAATTTTCTCAAGTTTTGCAAAACCAATTGAACAGAGGTATTATCCAATGAGACAACTCATTTTCTCATTTGTCCAACCTGATCATCCTCATGAATCAAATTAAATAATTACAAGTTAAACTAATAGATTCCAAAACACATACAGATTTTTCTTTTTGATTGCTTAATGCTGTTGCTCTTGCAACCTTTTTCAAAGATCGATTCCAAAATCAATTCATAATCGATTCTCTTTCACTAGAATTCAAGTATTTCCCTGTGGGGCCATTTAGAATGTTGTCAAATAACAAAATTTTATTTTGTCTCTTGTATCCCCAAGAATATTGCATATAGGACACACTTTAAAAGATGCCAAAAAAGAGCTCGAATTCGTTTTTTTTTTTATCAAGATGTAAAAAAATGCCCTGCGGGGCCATTGGGAATTCTATAAAAACAAGTTTTCTTAAGTTCCCTCAGCAAATCACACATTTTACATTTCTTTGAGAAGAATAGCTTAAAATTCGATTATTTTGTATCAAAAATTAAAAAAAGCCCCTGCGGGGCTAACTGGGGGTGAGTTCCCCAGACCCCTTGTAGCAGTGAACTACCTTTTCCTGACATTCATCGATCCCCAATAATTTTGACCCCCCCTGTCAAAATAAAGTTCCTACGCGCCTGGTCCTCCCACCATTTTTCGTCCCTTACCATTTCCCAAGACTCTCCACTTTTTCCACACCTTCACTCCACTCACCCCACCAATGGACTGCCACCTTGACGTGGTGGTGGGGCTTAAGGGGCCGGCTCACATACGAGTTGGCCCCAACCAAGTGCAGTCCAGGGTCGACCTAGTCCCATGCCCTTCCCAAATCGCGGGCCCCTCGGGCCGGCCTCCCCCCTCGAGATGGTGATCCCCCTGAAATCGAGTCCCACCGGCCCGAAGCTCTCCACCTCCCGGTCTGTCCCCATTCTGACCTGGCTTTCCCACCAGTTTCAGACTCCCCCAGATCGGGCCCGTTAGGTCGACCCCTCCCGATGTCCCCCACTTAGTTCAACAAAGTTAAAAGTTAAAATTAATGTGCGCAATATAACCTCGTCGTTGACGCGCCGTTAAACTCTAATAATCAATCAATCAATTCACTCCACTCATCCACTTCGTTCGCGGTCTCCCTGCCTTTCTTTTCCCTATATCCCATTGCTGCTCTATCTGCCTTCCTTCTCGGTATCCGCTCTTGTCCCATCCCTTTCAATCGACCAAACCATTTCAATCTCTCCTTTCCTAATTTGAAACTTATAGAGTCTCCATTGCAAGATCTTTCCTTATCTTTGAGCTCCGTATCTTATCCAAATTTTGTCAACCCTGCTATACATCTGCTATACCCTGCTAACTTCATTATGTCTGGCATACGAAAGTCGCCTATTTGCAAAACATTGTCAGTTGAAGTTTTATTTGATAATTTGAACAGTGCAAAAAATTGAAGAAAAGTTTAGACTTTCAAGATATTTATTTTCCCACATTTGGTTTGGGGGGCACAAGGGGGGGCCGCGCGAAGGTTTGGGGGGGGGCCGTGGCCCCCCAGGCCCCCCTTAGCGTCGTCCCTGCCGGGTGGCGCAAAACAAATCCCCCTGATTGAGAGGTCACTATATCGAAACTATTATATATAGGATTCTGAAATTTGTACACATATTAGAATACATACCAAAATATAATATGTGTAAGTTTCAAAAGCATTACTATTGTAGGAAAAAAGTTACAGCTGTTAAAATTTGTTTGTCAAAAAATTGATTATACGGAGCTCAAATAGCGCGCATACAGAAAACTTGCAATGGCCGGGACGCTGTTTCTTCCAAACTACGTACGATATCAAGCTGAAACTTTCAAATTATATGGAATAAATAAATCTTATCAAATTCAGCTTATTTGACAGTTGTTTTGTGTGACAATTTATTTTTAGATATTTAGATTTATTTCTGAAAAAGTAATCTTTTGTAATCGTTGATTAATAGTCAACATTTTACAGAGGGGGGGGGGGGAATCTACCCCCCCTGGTATGCTTTATTGGGAAACAGAGGCAGGGATGAGAAAACCAGTGGTGGGGAAATCCCCCCTATCCCCCCCCCCCCTCTATCAATTCGCACCCTGAATATATGGGATGAGAGTTATTGAATCATGAAGTTGAGCTTGAAAACAGAATAGTGGGAAAAAAATCACTTTTATAACGTAATAAAAGTTTAGAAATAATCTTCATATTCTGATTTTACGCTCAACTTCAAGATTCCATAAATTTCGTTCCATTTGTTCATCTCAGATGAACAAATTTTAGTTAGAATATATGCCATTCTACATTACAGTTATTATTTCACCTTCCATCATCTTTAATATTCACAAATACATCACTTATTAAGTTATTATCCGTTATAAACATTGACTATACATGTCACATAGAAATTGAACTCAACAGTATTTAAATGAGTTTTAATGAGTTTAAATGTCCAAATTTATCTTTTGGTTGTCTGATGTACCCTCAAATACCTTTAAAAAAATGTAAATTACAGAGTCCTAGGTGCATAATATCATTGTAAAACGAAATGTCATCTTTCACGGCCCAACACTGTATCCCTAAGGCTTTCATGTCGACATGATCATAATATGTTACGGAGATTGTGATGACTTTTCTTGTGATTCGACACGTTCCAAGTATAGTGCAGTTTTCAGTATTTCTTTGCATAAGGTGTGTGCCAGGATGCACCCAATAGGATGCAAGCTATTCACACGATGCAAAGAATTAGGGATTCAGAAGACGAAGGAGATCTTTTCATGATATTGTATCGTTTCCCGCTCTTTTTCGTAAAAGTTTTCAATTTCCACATACTTCCAATTTCAATTTCCAGGTCTCTACTCATTTCTTTTTTCTGCTTCTTTCTGCACCACATTCGTGTTCATAGGTATATCGCCACGTAAATTATTATGCATGTTTTATTTGCTGTGTCCTTGATGACAATATCAGGTTTGTTAGCCATGATGGGTCTGTCTGTATATTTGCTCATTCCATAAAATCGTCCCTTCTTTGAATAAAGTTACCTGGTTCGGATGATGTTCGTACCAATTTGAATTGACAGGCACACTCGGCCAAACAAAAATTGAACGTTGAACAAATTTGAATGACTGCTGGTCATGTCCCATAACCAATCAAAGCTTGTTATTATCATTGAAATGTGAGGTCACCTCTAGAGTGAGACAATGAGATCGCTTAGACTGACTTCTGATGGTGCGATAAGCCTATCAGATTTATTGAACGATCAATTTTTGTTTGGCCAAGTGAACCTATACCAAATTGTTTACAGATTGCCCAGTGTAATGATGACGCTATTTTATCATGTCTCTCTCTTATTCCTTTTTAGCTAAAACCGGACATCCTGCTACTATATGATCGATTGTCTCTTAAAAATTTTGACAAATTCAACATAGATAATATACCGTTTGAACCAGTCTTTAAAATTCTCTTCTCATAGCTTGATCTTGTGCTGCTACAACCAATGCTTCAGTCTCCCCATTACCTTTAGGAGCCAGTTAAAAGAAAGTCTTGGTCTATCAACATGCACCTTCTTCATATTCTTGGACTTTGCTTCCCAATAACACCACACATAATCTTACTATTCATTTAATTCTGCTCCACACCATTCCTCTCATGGACTCCAAGATATTTGTAGATTTGTCCCTCTTCTAATTGCCTAATATAGTAATGATGTCATTGCGAAGGTGATATTCGTTGTTTCTTCCATTTTTCCCCGTACAAAGCAAGCAGTTGACATTTATCCAAACCAAATTTCATTGATAGGTATATCGTCACTAAAACTTTTTGTAATTTGGAATAATGTGTTCATCTCTTCCCTGCTTGCCAGGGAGATGATTCCCTGGCCTGACAGTCTTAGTCATTTTATAACCACATCCTGAATCATATCATGCAAAACATTGAGACAGAGAATCACCTTAAAATATTCCATTTTTAATGGAATTTTTTCCCGTCAAAATTGTGTCGGACTGTGTGGATAGGAGGTTTGTTACTTGTAATCACGGTGCTTGTAATCCACGATTTCATTGTTTCTTGACAAAAGTATAATCAACATTGGATTCAATCGGTACATTTTCATTGTATATTCCAACTATGAGGTACGCTCAACGCTGTCAAATGCTTTCATGTAATCAATCCATCCCATATGAAGACTTCGTTAATCGTTTGAATCGTTTCTTTCTCTTGCAATCGTCCATTATTGTTTTACTTAACAATAAATAAATGATCCTTGCACCCATTATGAACCCTTGCTGCATCCTTTCTGTTCAGATGGTATGATATTATTAACTTCAAAAACATATGAATACGGTTTGTCACAATCGAGGTGAGGTTAACTGTGTGTAATACATAGTGGGTAAACAAGTAGGTAATAGGTCTGTAGCTGGTCTGTAGTTACGTGCAAATGAGTTGCATTAGATTTTAGCGAAAGAAACGATACGCCTCTCGTCAGCAATCCAGGTACAAATAAGGGATTGAGTAAGCTTTCGCAAAGCTATTGTCAGTGTTTTTCCTTATCTAGATAAAGTTATCTAGATAACTCATCTAGATAACTTTCTGTTATCTATTATCTTATCTATAGATAAATATTTCATCATTTATCTATTATCTTATCTAGATAAATAAATCTGTTATCTATTATCTAAATCCCAGATAATAGATAACAATAATTGAATATTGCTTTTCAGCCAAATTAATTACACAGTGTCTAAAAAAATGTATTTTATATAAAATATTATCCCGCGATTTATTCAAATCGAACGCCCTCATTGCCATTTTTTAACTGTGACATGTAACGTATAACAACATGTTTTTTCAATGTCTTGAATCTGGATTGAATCTGGGCCGGTCTTTCAATACTCTGTTAAATACGTTAACACTTAGTGATCATTGAAGAAATGTCATTGGTTGTTGCCATGACAATATATTTTAATCAACTGTTTAAAATTTAGCAGAGTATTGAAAGTTGGGACTATTTATTGTAATGAATTCTGGTTATAAGACTCTGTTTAAAAGCACAATAGACCGATTTAAAAATTATCTAGGTGGCTCTGCTTTTCACAAAATTTCACATGCAGTTTGGTTTTCCATGTATCTGTTGGTGTTTTTATCCATTGTTGAAAAACACCAATAGATATATGGAAAACCAATCTGCATGTGAAATTTTTTTGAAAAGCAGAGCCTCCTAGATAATTTATAGAGTGTCTACATATGATGTCACAGCGGACCAAAATCTCACTGGTGCACAGATGATTTCAGTATACAAATAATAAATAATCAATATCTTCCTGGATACAATTTCCTTAATTTATTTGATACAATTTCTGTCTTTCTTTTTAATATCTACCTTACTGAACTATGTTTAAAATACGATTAAACTATTGAAAAATTTCCTGTGAACCAGTGAGATAAACAAGATTGGGTCTGTTACCTAGCAACCAGGTCTATTGGATGTACTCTATACAGGCCAGTCCTTTAGATTTTGAAATAAACATGTTGATTAGTGAACTCAATATTGTATCGCAAAATTAGTTCAAGCATTTTCCCTAAAACTCCTACTATTTAAATTATCTTATCTATTATCTAGATAACTGAGAGTTATCTATTATCTTATCTAGATAACGTCTTAAAAAATTATCTATTATCTTATCTAGATAACAAAAAAACTGAGTTATCTTATCTTTATCTAGATAATTTTTTTGTTATCTGGAAAAACACTGGCTATTGTGCAATGAAGTACCTAATAAAGGATTTAAGCCAAAAGTTGTGAATTCCATCCATACCAGAAGCCTTCCAATTTGACGATTTTAGTAGTAGAACACAAACTGCATCACTTTAATGTATGTCATGCACAAAGATAGGGAATTATACAATCTATTTATAAAAAATAACATTATTACGTACATTGTACGATCACATGTAAGATCAGTCAGTCAGTAATACAGTCTTGATTTTGCTTTAGTATCCTAATCCAAAACTGAACAAACAATTATAAGCCCGCTGGTATGGTAAATAATAGTTTTTTCAAACTTAGGGTTATCTCAGGAATGGGTTATTTCCTATTTCATCTCTAGATTTAGTGAATTGACTTGGATTTGATCTTGGATCCACTCTGCCTCAACATTGTGCTCTTATTAATTTTCCCAGATACCTTTCCAAAAACCCACAACTTCGCCAACTGATGGTAAATTAATTAATACTTCAATTCTTTTTGGGTATTTCTTCTACTCGAATTATATTGATATAATTCTAGTAGAAGTAACACTCAAGCATCAGCTATCTCGGAAATGTTGTATTTTAGGCTCAACTTTAACTTGATGTTTTGTAACTTCTCTGATTTATTTCCTAGTCGAATTTCTTTTAAATGGGATACTCTCTTCTCCACTCTTCTATTTGATTTGCTATCTTTGTTTTCCATTTTGGTACACAATTCTTCCTTTGATTTCTTTATCATGTTCTCTGGTAGTCCAAGTTTGTTAACAATTACTTGAGCTGTGGACAGTGGTGGTGCTACGGAGGGGGTGGGGGGCACGAGGGCAACTGTCCCCCGGTTACCCCCCCCCCCCCCCCACTTGAATCATAAATAAATTGCAATAACAGTAATTATCCAGATTAAACCTAAAAAACATAAAGTTATACACTATTATTTTTCCCAACATATTTTGTTTTAGAATAGAAACGTGAATATTTTGCACGTGCGGCATTTCGTGCCCCTCGCCTTTCTACTGTTTTCTTGAGTAAGCATTTCATGATTTTGGTAAATATGACGGGTTTTCGCTTTGCCCCCTCAAGTAATTGCCTTGCCCCTGCTGCCTCCCCAACGATTATTTCCTGGCGCCGCCACTGTCTGTGGAGTACACCAAATGATTTGACTCTGTGTTATTGTACGTAATCTTGTCATATCTTCGACAATTTCACGTATTGTTTCACGCCACTCCTATCAAACCTTTTACATGTCTAGTTTCTCTCAATTTGGACAACCTCTCTCTGGTAGTTTCTCTTTCTCGCACATTTTTTCGATCTCCGCTTTTAATTGTGAATGATCAACATTTTGCCCGTTCAGAAACTTCGTTCTTCGAACTTGAACTTGATCATTATTTTGAACTTATCTCCATCTGCCCTTCTAGGTATCTCTTTGACATTTCTCTCTATCCATTCTATCGTTTCTCCTGTTCACATCTTACTCTTGATTAAAAACCTTTTCTGGTGTGCTAGCTTATTCGAATCCATGTTTGGTCTTTGAGATGGATTTTACTGCCGCCATAATTCTAATGTATTTTATATAACTGACAAGTGACAACGTTGTGTGCGTAACATGCAAATGACACCTCACATAATCTCCGTATTCCTCTTCTACCATACTTCTACTGTCCATTTCTGCCTCTTGGCCAGTGTTGTGACTTATTTTAAATTTCATCTAGATAAAATTATATAGCTAATTGTTTTTTTATCTATTAGGTATCTTATCTAGATAAATAAATAATTGTCTATCTTAATCTTTATCTAGATAAAAAATATTTTATCTATTGGCAATTATCTGGATAAAAAAATAAAAATGCGTTTGTGTGTATGAACCGGCACCGTGGCACGAACCTCAAATGTCAGATGCTATGAAAAAGGAAAATCATATCCGTTTAGTAGCATTAGTTCGCTTGTTTTGACCATGGATTTGTAAATCCATGTTTTGACTGCCCCATTTTTTAAAAACTCGAGTTTCTAATTTAGGATTCAAAAATAATTAGGGAACAATAGTATTTGATAAAAACAATCTTTTGTCTATTACAATTATCTAGATAATCTTTTTTTATCTTTATCTATTATCTAGATGTTTTCATGGAAATTTATCTATTATCTTATCTAGATCAATTTTTGGCAGGTTATCTTTATATTTGTCTAGATAAAAAATTAAATTATCTAATCACAACACTGTGCTCTTGGCTTTGTCATTGACTTGCCTTGCCTTGCGATGCAGACAGGCTAGCAGTAGAGCTGGGTTGAGTTGCCTCGGTCCAGGGATCTATCTCCATCTCACTCACACTTACAGAAGATCCTGGC
The DNA here is from genome assembly GCA_934045905.1 of Leuctra nigra. Lineage (NCBI taxonomy): Eukaryota > Metazoa > Arthropoda > Insecta > Plecoptera > Leuctridae > Leuctra > Leuctra nigra. Next base: position 32,937,644 of record OW203763.1, on the reverse strand, counting down.
TCGATCCTGGCTGTGACTTCTCTCTCTCACCCTCATCAGTCATCCTGGACTGAGAGGAGCTCGACTTGTTGGCCCGCTTGCTGGGCGATGCGTCTCTGACTTTGACTTCTGGTCCTTGAAAGACTGGACCCTGGCGGCTGGCTGGCTTCTACTTCTCTCTGCTCGACAATACTTCCCTTCTTTCTTACCATCTCCATCCATTTCCATGTTTAAACTAAATAATTTATTTCTCACAAATGCTATGTGCCTGGGTTATTTTACTTTTCGTATGATTCAGAAGAATCATACGCTCTCAACATTCAGCCTAGAAGGAACCACACATATAAATTATTAGGGATCCAGAAGACAGGAGAGTTCTTTTCATGATTTGCATTAGTTCCCGCTCCATTCGGAAACTGTTGTCCAAATGATCAGGGACCCAGAAAATGGGAGAGATTCTTTCATAATATTGTATCATTTCCCGCTCTTTTTTGTAGCAGAGGAGGAGCATGAGTATTCACACGATGCAAAGAATTAGGGATTCAGAAGACGAAGGAGATCTTTTCATGATATTGTATCGTTTCCCGCCCTTTTTCGTAAAAACAGTTGTAGCCTAGGAGGTGCCAGTAGCCACTGGACAGGAAGGAACAGGGTAACAGAAGACGGGAGAGATCTTTTCTAGAACCAAGCCGCGTGCGGGCGTTGGCGGCTATGGCGATGTTCTAAAGTTCGTTCACTGTTAGAATAATGAACCCCGAAATAATTAATAATGAATAATGGCTGTGTACTACGGGACCCTTATTTAATATCACAAACCACTAGTCCGGTCATTTGAAGTCCAGGTCATAGCTATATCAATAACATTGCGGGAAATCGATATTTTTATTTATTATTTTAACCCTTTAACGGGTATGCACGTATCTCGTACGTGCTGGCATTCTACAAATACATAGAAAAAAATAAATATTTGCAACAAAAAAAAATAAAAAATTTCCTTTTTGAAATTTTAAAAATTTGCTTAATATTTCATAGCTTTATATTTTCATCATACAAAAATCTGCTTCCTAACACATCGCAAAAAGGATATAGAATTTCTACCTCTACCTACCTACAAATTAACTCACTATAGTTAAGGGGGTTCCAGGGTTACGGCATAGGAATGAGAATTTGCTGTAATTCACACCAAATATTAATGAAACCATATTACATACAACTAGCAAAAAATATTTGCCCCTTACGGTATCATATAATTAGATATTCTTTATTGAAGATCATCTTTTCCCCCATAAGATAACACAGGGAGACATGAAATCGTCCCGGCAAATTGGCCTTAATTGCTCCTAAAACCGCAAGAGGAATGACAAATTATTTAAAATAGTCTCAAATTAAAGATAATAATTTTTAGAATAAGACTGCCGTTTGAAAATATGGGGTCACGGGCCAAATAAGAAAGAAAATGTGTACAATGTGTGAAATTTGCCATAAATCTGGCAACATTGCACTACAAATATTAATTATTTTGGGATAGTTTAATTGGAACTTCAATTAAAAACATATAATTGGAGCACACGGTAAGATATAATTGTTTTATGCTGTTGTTTGAGGTATTATTTCATCAGAGATTTGTATGAATTACGGTGAATTCTTCTAAGCACCATGGCTGGAGCAGTGGGACCACTTTAAAGGGTTAAGAATGTTTTAAATTCCCAATATTAGAATCTAAGTACCTGTATAATAAAAAATGTACTTAGAAATAGACTTTCCTTAATACCCTTGTAAAGAGAGAATTAACTCTCAAGGGTCATGTTTTAAACAGACAAATGTATCTACCTATACATATTGTATTGTAAAAAACAAATTGGAAATAAACTGAAACTGAAACTAGCCTTGGACTAGGAGAACAATGCTATAGTCCATCATTGAAGTCAAAGCCTAAATGGATATTAAATAAGGGTCTAGTCTAGCGAACGTAAACATGTAAATATCAATATAATAATCAAAAAATATTTAAAATATCTACGACTGTAGATAAAAATAAATCAATTTTATTGAATTTTTCTAATATTTTCTACAATTAAAAATTGTGTACCTTTTTGACAAAATGTATACATTTTCAATAATACAAAGAAGTATGTCTTGCCATTGACAGGGCAGTGTTCAAGTGAACGACCAATGAACGACGTGAACGACGAAAACGTCAGAAATTCTTAACAGTGAACCTCCCGTCAAGCGCCAATATTTATACCCGCACAGAAGAAGCAAATACAGGAAGAAGGTTGTACTTGTAGCCTATGTGGATTCACATGATGCAAAGAATTAGGGATTCAGACGGTGAAGGAGATCTTTTCATGAAATGTATCGTTTCCCGCCCTTTATCGTAAAAATAGTTGTAGCCTAGGAGGTGCCAGTAGCCACTGGACAGAAAGGAACGGGGTAACAGAAGACGGGAGAGATATTTTCTAGGACCAAGCCACGTGCGGGCGTTGGCCGACGATGGCGATGTTCTACTAGACCTCCCGCCAAGCGCCAATATTTATACCCGCTCAGTTTCAGAAGAAGGTTGTAGCCTATGAGGATTCACACGATGCAAAGAATTAGGAATTCAGAAGACGGGAGAGATCTCTACATGATATTTTATCATTTCCCGCTCTTTTTCAAAAAAGTTGAAAAGTTGGGCGACAAAAGCGAAATAAATGCAATAAAATCTCTGGGTCAGTTTGCAAACAACAATATTTTGAAGTGACTATTGTATTGTATTGTATTGTATTTTATTATCATCCCGTGGACAAGTACATTATACATGTATGGGTATCGTCAGTTGTTGAGTAAGATATAAGATATAAGATGTACAAGTTATAACAAAATATTTACAAGTCAGAACATTGTAAAAAACAAATTGGAAATAAACTGAAACTGAAACTAGCCTTGGACTAGGAGAACAATGCTATAGTCCATCATTGAAGTCAAACCTAAATGGATATTAAATAAGGGTCTAGTCTAGCGAACGTAAACATGTAAATATCAATATAATAATCAAAAAATATTTATAATACCTACGACTGTAGATAAAAATAAATCAATTTTATTGAATTTTTCTAATATTTTCTACAATTAAAAATTGTGTACCTTTTTGACAAAATGTATACATTTTCAATAATACAAAGAAGAATGTCTTGCCATTGACAGGGCAGTGTTCAAGTGAACGACCAATGAACCAATCCCAACATAAACGATATGTTAGGATTCTTTTAATATTTTGTCAGCATATTCTAATTTCTTTTAGTAATTTAGTATATCATATTACTTAGATTATTGCTTGACGAAGCACTGCCTACTTCAATAAAGTCAAATGTTGAAGTCCTAAATTTAATTTTCATGTGTTGAAAATCCATCGAGGCTCTCCTGCTCATATTTTTAAATAATGATTCGTAAATTGCTATGAATAATTAATAATAATTTTCAAATATCTTTTATTTATTTAGTATGCTTTTATTAGGATAAAACTGAATTAATATTAAATATCACAGACTGATTTGAATAAAGTGATTCTTTTCGCGCCCAATGTGGGTTTCGCGCATGCGCAGTTCTGCTTTCTGTAAAGTCAGCCCGCCAAGAAGAACAAGAAGTCTGAAGTGAAGTCAAAGATCGAGCGAAAAGGATATTTGGAGCAAATTAAGCTGAAAACTCCATTCAAGATGCCTTGGGAAATGATTACTTTGCAATTAGGACAGTGCGGGAATCAAATCGGGTTTGAATTTTGGCAGCGCCTTTGTGAAGAACATGGCATCAATCCACATGGAAGGCTGGAGGATTTTGTTTATGAATCGGGTGATCGCAAAGATGTCTTTTTCTACCAAGCAGATGACGAAAAGTACATCCCTCGATCTGTCCTGCTTGACTTGGAACCTCGAGTAATTAACAGCATCATGACTACACCTTATTCCAAGCTCTACAACCCGGAGAACATCTTTGTCGCGAAGGAAGGAGGTGGTGCCGGCAACAACTGGGCTAGCGGTTGGACACAAGGCAGTCAGCTGTCCGAAGAGATCTTTGATATCATTGATCGAGAAGCCGAAGGGGCTTCCAATCTCGAAGGCTTCATCTTCTGTCACTCCATCGCTGGAGGTACCGGCTCCGGTGCTGGTTCTTACATCCTCGAGAATCTGATGGATCGCTTCCCGAAGAAACTGATCCAGACGTATAGTGTCTTCCCGAACTTTGACGAGATGAGCGATGTGGTTGTGCAGCCGTACAACTCCCTGCTGACCTTGAAGCGACTGACTCAGTGCGCAGACTGCGTCGTCGTGTTGGACAACACGGCGCTGAACAGAATTGCCATGGAGAGGTAAAGAGAATGAAACGTTAAACAATGTGAGGTAAAATTACGATAATTCGATCTGCTGTAGACGCTGCTGCGCTGCCATAGCAAGTTGCATCGACTTATAGTAAATTGACTCGACGTGATGCTGATATGCTTTAACAGATGTAAGGACTAGGGTGAGATAATTTTACAAAATTTGAAAATTTCAAGTAGGTACAAATTTAGTAAAATTTAAATAATATTTAATAAAAAGTAATAGGTAATTAGGTATAAAGTAGATCAAGTTCCTCCGGCTAGGAATCTTGTTCCTCAACAGTTGTGTTTCTTGGCTGATGATAGTGGCCATTGTGATGGTTATGAGTGAGCATATTAAGACAATACAGCAGGGGGTCTATTTTCGAGATTGTTCGAGTCAAATATCATACTAATTCACGGCCGCCTGACGTCAGACAAAACAAAACAATAAACTGATTTGGCTTATTGGATACTATTTCCTTCGGACGGACGTCACTTTGACGTCACGCTCGATTATGCGAGCGCTCGAACGATCTCGAAAATAGGTCCCCCAGTGCTTTGTTCAGCAACTGCTGATGGTGCAGCGGCTGTCCAATGTCAACATGCAGGCTCGGGACTCGACTCTGTTGCCTATAGTACTTTTTTGTTTTTCTTTTTTCTCCCAGAGTTTAAATATAATATGGTGAGGAAATCATGGGGTATATTGATCAGGCTTTACATGTTCATTGTATTTTTGTTGGCAAAAAGTAAAAACCAACAAAATTTAGCATTCAGCCACTAGCGGCCACAAAAACTAACGTGAACACACCTAGTTTACCTATTGATCATAAAGCTACAGGGTATCTGCTGCTCAAATTATTATGGGTTAATACGATAGTAGTCTATACCCAATGTAATAGTTTAAGCTAGGAAGCACAATGGTTTGAATTTTGGAATGACATGGTTCTCTTAAGATCACCGAACTTAAGCAAATATTGAGCACGCCCCTTACAGAGATGGGAGACATTCTGGCTTGCTATTTGCTGCAGATGTGCTTTAGAGACTAGAGTGGCTGGTAGTTAGTGTGATGACCTACGTGTCAGTTGCTAGAACTTGACGGTGCGGGCTGTGGAACCTCGTGCTTTAGTTGATACATCGTCCTTGGATGGGAAGTTAAGCCGTTGCCTCCTCCATATCTCAGACAGGAGTTGATACCAATGCCGGTACCTACCCGGTTTCCTCTACTCTTCTATATTAAATTATCATTAGAGCTGATTCTGTGTGGAATATACCTAGACGTAATAATTATAATGAAAATAAATAGGTACCTACAACCTACTTCTATCTCAGCTGCTAAGTGCAATCACAAATCATTAGGTATACCTACCTACCAATGTTGGTACTTAATTACCTGGTACATATTGTTGATTTTATCAAAATTTATCTTATTTACACAAAGGCTAATATAACATTTTTCTTTAATAATTAATATATTTATAAAATTTAGGGCTTGGTAATACAAACTTGATTTTAAATTGATTTTGTAAACCAAATGACTATCTACTATCTTTTTGCTGTTATTTTGCATTACATACAAGTTTGACCTTGCACGTAACATAGAACCTGATATATTTTCTAATAATCTGTCATCCGGCAGGCTGCGCATTGAGAACCCGTCGTTCTCTCAAATCAACAAACTTGTCTCGACCATCATGACGGCCTCTAGCTCCACCATCCGCTACCCGTCGTACATGAACAACAACTTGCTGGGTCTGATCTCGCCGCTCATCCCGCTTCCCAAGCTGCACTTCATGATGACTGGCTACACACCGCTAACCTCCACCAGGGCATCCCTCGTGCGCAAGACGACGGTGCTCGACGTCATGCGACGTCTCTTGCAGCCCAAGAACATGATGGTGTCGTCCGCTTACGATCAGGAGGAATCTGACTGCTACATATCCATTCTCAATATCATACAGGTCAGCATGTTAAAGCGCATTGTAGGGATGGGTGATTCAAGTAATATAATCAATTCATTGATTAAATAGATCTGAAAAATTTGAATCGATTAAATCGATTGGAAGAATTGATTAATAATTGTAAAACAATGCTTACTTTTCTTGTAAGTACTAATGGCATGCGCATATAGCGCAGCTTGGCAGCAATACAGTGACCTTGAGCTCAGATGGGTTGACATATTCAGATGTTTGAATCGACAACCAAAAATTGATTTTTAGTAAAAAAATCGAATCAAAATTTGCGGTGAAAACAACCTTCTTGCCATCAAATTTGGTGTGTATTTTTTTCAAATTTAGGTACAATTTCCACACAATGATACTCTTTAAAATCGGTCAGGAAGAATCGATCCACCGACAGGGCTGCCACTCTATACAACCCTCAAAAACAGTTGCTTTAGTTGCCTATAGAGTATAAAAAAGTTGCTTTGTAGTTGCTAAAATGTATAAAAAAGTTGCACAATTAGTTGCTTACCGAGACAATTTTGTATGCATATTATTGTAACCAGTGGTGTAGTCCTAATACTTTTTTGGGTATACGCTACCATGGGCGTCCGCAGGATTTCTGCCAGGGTGGGGGGGGGGAGCAAGGCAAGGAAAACAATTTTCCTCGGAATAAGGGGGGGCCCCCCTCACCCAGCCCCGCAGGGCGTTTTTCGGTTTTTTGAAATGAAATCAATTTTAAGACGTTATGAGGCGCATTTTGTTAAAATATTCAATATATTATATAATTTGTCACTTTGGCATGGCACAACCTTGCCCCGCAGGGCATTTTTTGTTTTTTTTACACTGTGAAATCAATTTTGAGACGTTATGAGGTGTATTTTGTTAAAATATTCAATATATTTTATAATTTGACACTTTGGGGTGGTGGAGGGCATAGTACCACATTGCCCCGCAGGGCTTTATTTGGTGTTTTGACACTTTGAAATTAAATTTTTTGAGTTTTTAGAGACGTAAAACACCACAACATGTTAAGTATACCTGACATCTTCACTCTTCAGCAAAACTATTTTTTTAGGTATACGGCGTATACCTGCGTATACCCCATCTAAGTTTTTGGGTATACTTTCCAGTAAAAATACTTTTTTAGGTATACGGCGTATGGCGTATACCCGCGTATACCCTCGACTACACCACTGATTGTTACCCGGTACTAACCAAACCCAACGGGTATTATAATTAACCATTCATCAAATAATTATATGACAGAAAAATGTATTTCTTGAAGTCCCCAAAGAAGTGTTATCATCACACGACAAAGAATGACAGACACAAATATGTTTTGGCGGCAAAATACATGGTTACCAACAAAAAAGAGTAAAGGTATGACAAATATAGCCAACCTCAGATCACTAGAATTGAAGCGGAATTTTCAAAATTCACTGCAAACTAAAAATATTTAAAATAAAAATTTATTTCTGGTACAATTTAGTAAAAATACCAAAAAGAAACAGAAAAAGTTGCCAAATAGTTGCTTTTTGACGTATTTCTGGAAAAAAGTTGCCAAATAGTTGCTTCCCTTAAGAAAAGTTGCTTTTCAGTTGCTTTAAGTTGCCAGTGGCAGCCCTGCACCGATTAATTGATACCAATGCAGAAAATCAATGAAAAATCAATTTTGAAGATAATTGAATCAAAACGCTTATCTCTAGCACATTCGATTCATGTACGAAGTGAAAAATATCTGCTTAAAAAGGGCTCGAATCACTTGCATGCCAGAGCTATACAAACTGAGCTTCCCAGTCGGACAGACGGACATTAGACTCAACACACTGATGAGTGTTAGAGATCTCCGAGGAGAATGGAATTAAGGTACCAAGTGAATGTTCACTACAAACTGTCATACCACTGGTGACCATAATGCATGCGCAACCCTCTTACTTGACTTAAGAGTTGATTTTCAGCCAGAATGATGAGTTGGTAGAGCTCTCGCTAGGCAAGTGGGAGGTCATGGGTTCGAGCCCCAGTTCGGCCAGATATATTCACTTCATAGAGAATGTACAGGTAGGTATACACACATCCCGTCCTATTATCCTGACTCCACTGAAAGTTTTCCATCAAATCTATTTTCTCATCATATTATCATATTATCATCCTATGCTTAAATGGTAGGTACACTCGGCCAAACAAAAATTGATCGTTGATCAAATTTGAATGACTGCTGGCCATGTCCCATACCAATCAAAGCTTGTTATTATCGTTGAAATGTGGGGTCACCTTCACCTACTAGAGTGAGACAAGGAGATCGCTTGGACTGACTTTGGATGGTGCAATCTAACATTTATCAGTCAATCAAATTTGATCAACGATCAATTTTTGTTTGGCCGAGTGTACCTACCCAATTTATCAATTATGTTAAAGAGAAGACTTCTCAGCTCTCTAGGTCATTTTGCTTTCGTGTGATTAATGTGATGAGGGAGATGTTCAAAAAAGGTGATCTGAAGGATTTTAGGAAAGTGATGGTCATTTCCTTCTTATCAAGTTATTAGAAAAGAACTTTATGGGTACTATCTTCTTACTCTGGAAAGAAGATGAAGCAGTATATTAACACTGGTCTCGGCGAAGGCAAATCCAGTGCATTTCTCACTGCTCCTAACTATAAATGAATCAATTAGGTACAGAATTAAGACTCATACCACAACAAGTGTATACGGTAGACCTACTGTACATTCCGAGATAATCACAAAAAAGACAATTTTAGTATAATAGCAGCAGTTTAGAAATTACATATTTCACATACGATTTTTATAAAAATTAAACTTTTGTATCGCAAAGATAAATTTTTTATATGAAGCAAGCCCAGTCTTTTAGCCCATTAATTATTTCATATCAAATTCGATTTTTTGCATTGTTATTATGTTAAATCAATTCTCCTCAATTCTTCTTTAGCACTCAGCTCCACCTGCTTCATAAACAGTATAGATAGGTATAGAAAATAATTACATAATAATAATAATTAATAAATCGAATTTATTTCAAATGTCATAGTATATCAATTCATTCAAATTGTAATAAATTTTCTACCAAAGTTGATTCTAGTTCCCATATACATTTTTTTTTTTTATTTTATCCTAATTTTGTTATCACTACCTACTAGTAGCAACATCAATGCTTCATATCAGATATAAGATTTTCATAATTCTGGGTCATTCGCATGAAGTTTGAACAACAGTTTCGTATCTTCCTCTAGGGTGAAGTTAATCCGGCGGAAATCCACAAGTCTCTCATGCGCATCCGCGAGCGTAAGCTTGCCAAATTCATTCCGTGGGGCCCGGCCGCCATCCAGGTGGCGATAGCGCGCAAGTCTCCGTACGTCGAGACAGCCCACCGAGTCTCCGGACTCATGCTGGCCAACAACACCAACATGGCCAACCTCTTCGAGCGCTGCCTCGAGCAGTACGACAAGCTCTACAAGCGAGAAGCCTTTCTCGACCAATACCGCCAGCAGGCAATGTTCGTCGACAGTCTCGACGAGTTTGAAGATGCGAGGAATGTCGTACAGGAGTTGGTCGATGAGTATAAGGCTGCGAGACTTCCGAACTTCTACGATCTGCCGATTGACTAAGGTTCAACGACGGAATCTGGAGCATCTGGATCTGGAGTATCTTATACTGCATCATCCAGCTCAGATGCTAGCTATGATGCTTGAAACATGCGCTTATTGCACTTATGTGCTAAAAAGTTTTAATGATCTATAAAAGGTCATATTTCATTTCTTCTAAATTATTTATTGTTTTTATACCATCCTCTTGGTACCTATGTATGTTTCAAAATTATGCTCATGTTTTCATGATAAAATCTTGACCCATGATTTAATTATGAGAAAAAGTCTCAAATTTTACTGTATTGACGGGATCTGAAACATCGTATACTGCATCATCCGACTCATATTCTAGTTACGAAGATTGAAACTGTTAAATTATTACGCTTTGGTAAAAATTGCTTTAATGATCTATACAAGCTCACATTTAATTTCGGTTAAATTACTTATTGTTTGTATTTATTAATATACCAACCTCTAGGTATGTATGTGTTTCACTAAATTATGCTCGGTCATGCTGAGCCCCTGTGTTTTAATATTTTGAAAATGTCCAAAATGTTATTGTATTAACTTGTAAAATGCAAGGAAATAAAATTATTGTGCATTCTACTATTAGAATTCTCATTATACTATTCTCATTATTATCCTTAAAAACTCGGGTCCCTTCTGACCCAGCCCTTCCTGTTCCTTTATAGTAGATGTTGAGTCTACATGATGTAAGCCAGTAGGGAAGTACTGACACAGGAAAAAAATTTTGAAATGTTATGGTACATTTTGAACATATTTATTTATTTGAAGCGTTTTGGACAAGATCTATAATAGTTGGGGGGAGCCTTGTTCTATGAATACATAAAAAACTAAAAAGAAAAGATTTGAGCTGTTTTCTACTTTTACAGAATATAATCGAGAAGTGAAATTACTAAAACATTTGAAAAAGGGCAAACAACTAAAATTTAGAGATGAAGCAAATTACTCCCTTAACTGCATCAAACTATAATTTAATACAACAAAGGTGTCAATTTTAAATAATTAATATTGATCTTAAAGTATATTTTAAGTAATTTGAATTTTGAATATGATTTTGTACTTGATTTTTTTACCACCTTACAATATGTATGTATAATTATAATACATTTCCTTCATGCAATATAACAGGAAAGTATTGATAGTAATCTAGAAAGCAAAACGTGTGCTTGAGAGAAGAAAGCTGATGTAGTGGACGATTCCTTAGTGTTGGACGTCAATAAGCAATAAGTATGTGAGCCATGCCATTCTGATGCTCCCTGTTTGATTTGCAGAGACATTTAGAGTTCCCGCGTTTCGTAATAATAGTTACATGTATACATCGGCTATGGGAGAACATCTGAGGCCTCATTCACAAAGTGGGGTTAGCTTGGATTAGCTCGTAGTCCCATAAGATATAACATTGGCCGCCCTCGGTAACACCGTCAAAAAGTTTCGTGAATGACCCCCCTGGTCTGCTCGTTCACTCTGCACTGGCTACACTTGAACTGTTCGACCGACAAAAAGTGTGAGTGGTGTAGAAACTTTCCACACTTCGGCATAGGGCGAGTGTCGGCCAGTGTAATTTCGGTGTCACTAGTGTAGAGCGAAGAACAGACTTATTGACGCAAACGTTCAGCCAAGTGGAAGAACAATGATTGGGTTTTTACATTTCAATCATTGTTCACCAAGGAGTCCTATTCTTGAGATTTCATGGTTTGAAACCAATTAACTTGCTTATGCCACGAGTGTAGGGGATAAGAAGCATACAATTACTCAATTCATTTGGTGGGTATTTTCGTATCTGTTATTGTCTACTCTATACCAATTACTCGACTTCATACTTTTCTAAAAAATGGAATGTCTTCTGTCTTCTGTATAATAAAATAAGTATTTGTGTGTATGTTCTCCTTACTTAATATACTCCTCCTAGCTCCCATGTGTGTAATTTTACAACTTTTCAGTTACAGTCGTTAACTGAAGTTGTTACACTACCTATCAGTGTTACAGTTACAGTTACTTGTCAAAAATTCTAACAGTGTTACAGTTACATCCATTCAAAAATACCACAATTTGTCTGTTTGCCTTATTCCTCAAGGAGGGCAGCACTTGCAGGATTGCTTTCATCATGCGCGAACTGGTGCGCAGTGGTCACTTATAAACACAGGTGTTACGGACGCGCATTCTTTTGCGCATGAGGTTGCCAAACCTCGTTGACACCTTCCTTCAGTTTTCCTACAATTTAAATAATAATAATAATAATAATAATTAACAGATTGCAAGAAAACTCCATGCCTCTCAACTCGCTTTAATTTCTGTTTAGAAATGGATCTACTATCTACTACACTTAAATTAATAATAAAAATTAATTAGGTTCCTATCTAATACTATGACAGTTGTGATGACTTGAAGTGAAACAAAAGTCTACCTACTCCTATCAGTCATTTGTCTAGGTGACAGTTGATTAAAAAGGAAATGATGCTTTTAAATAGAACTTAAAACTGCCCTAAAAATCCACAAATGGTTAAATTGTAGTGCATCTTTTTGACACTAAAAAATTTTAATAAAAATATACCAACCAGCAATTTTGAGGCGATCATTTGCAGTGAGATTAAGAGTACCGAGATCTTCACTGGAGGTGGTATGACTGCAATGAGTCCGGTAGTATGTGACTCGCATATTTCCGCTTGGATTCTCTTCAACATTCAAGGTAGCTGGACAATGCGTTTTCAGCTTTACAGAGCCCTGAGATTTTATTGCTCTGACATTCTTACCAGCCGGTTTGTAGGTACCATTCCGATGGCAAGTGTAGTACCACTTTTTAGTGGCCCCTGACAAACGTTTTGTGCCTGTGCTTTTTATGAAAGAGCTGTATGATTGCTTTTCCATCGATTCTTTCCAATTATTAAACTCTAAGAACAGAACAGAATAGAGAATTGTTTATTATAATAGTACTAGTATACAGTTAAAAGAAATGGTAAACATTTTCTATCTGAATTGCTTTCTTTGCCTCTTCCCAAGTTCACACTCGGATAAAATGTTTGTTCGTCGGGCTGCTCGGAACTATTCCAACAGGTGATTGTGTTCGTCTAAGTTATTGAGTTCCGTTAGCTAAGATATTGAGAACTAGAGGTACAAATAGACTAAACAATATTAATTTTTAGAATATTAAATAACATACCTTGCATTGTTGGAAAGGTTTTAATGACAGCTCCCTCTATCTGCACCTTGTGACATTTGCTTAAATGTTTTCTCAACACATTGTTTCCATTACAAGTGAACTTGCACTCAGGATGACTACATTTTATATTTTCACGAAGCACTGGAATTACCTTATGTACATTCCGCAAATGTTCAACTATACTTTTTTTCGACGAATATGTTTTATCACATAGATAACAAACATTTTCGTTATCACATGACCATTGACGGGTATGACATTTTGTTAAACATCAAACATTGAAAAAGAAGTAAGGTTATAACAGCCCAGTTCTGGCCAATCAGAGTGATATTTTTCGACCAATCAGAATGTCCTGATATTCCTCTGTTGAAGTTGAATCTGTCAATCGAGAAGGCGGTGAACAGTGGTGAAGTCTTGAATCTTGATAGCTGCTTGCAACATTGCCCAAGCTAGGTAAGAATTTCTTGATCAGCCAGCATTTGATAACATAATATCATTCACATCTGGCACCCTTTGTTACTCTGTTAGAAGAACTATACGATTTCATACTAAATCTTAAAGATTCGTTATATTTATATCTATTACAGCCGCTCCATCCAAATCCACAACAAAAAAATAACATTGTTGGTCAGACCTAGGTAGGTAGGTACCTAGGTAGGTACCTAGGTAGGTAGGTAGCTAGGTATTATATTGTCAGTTGGTCCATCACTGAATATGTGTAAATATGATGGTAGGCCTATACCAAAGGCCTATACCTACCTACTGGATAAATGTTTAAGGAAATAACTCCTCTTCCAGTTACCAGGAGACCTATTTTCGAGATCTTTCGAGACAAATTTCATACGGTTTCACGGCCGCCTGAAATCAGACCAAACAAAATAATAAACTGACAATGAGACAACTCATTTTCTCATTTGTCCAACCTGATCATCCTCATGAATCAAATTAAATAATTACAAGTTAAACTAATAGATTCCAAAACACATACAGATTTTTCTTTTTGATTGCTTAATGCTGTTGCTCTTGCAACCTTTTTCAAAGATCGATTCCAAAATCAATTCATAATCGATTCTCTTTCACTAGAATTCAAGTATTTCCCTGTGGGGCCATTTAGAATGTTGTCAAATAACAAAATTTTATTTTGTCTCTTGTATCCCCAAGAATATTGCATATAGGACACACTTTAAAAGATGCCAAAAAAGAGCTCGAATTCGTTTTTTTTTTATCAAGATGTAAAAAAATGCCCTGCGGGGCCATTGGGAATTCTATAAAAACAAGTTTTCTTAAGTTCCCTCAGCAAATCACACATTTTACATTTCTTTGAGAAGAATAGCTTAAAATTCGATTATTTTGTATCAAAAATTAAAAAAAGCCCCTGCGGGGCTAACTGGGGGTGAGTTCCCCAGACCCCTTGTAGCAGTGAACTACCTTTTCCTGACATTCATCGATCCCCAATAATTTTGACCCCCCCTGTCGAAATAAAGTTCCTACGCGCCTGGTCCTCCCACCATTTTTCGTCCCTTACCATTTCCCAAGACTCTCCACTTTTTCCACACCTTCACTCCACTCACCCCACCAATGGACTGCCACCTTGACGTGGTGGTGGGGCTTAAGGGGCCGGCTCACATACGAGTTGGCCCCAACCAAGTGCAGTCCAGGGTCGACCTAGTCCCATGCCCTTCCCAAATCGCGGGCCCCTCGGGCCGGCCTCCCCCCTCGAGATGGTGATCCCCCTGAAATCGAGTCCCACCGGCCCGAAGCTCTCCACCTCCCGGTCTGTCCCCATTCTGACCTGGCTTTCCCACCAGTTTCAGACTCCCCCAGATCGGGCCCGTTAGGTCGACCCCTCCCGATGTCCCCCACTTAGTTCAACAAAGTTAAAAGTTAAAATTAATGTGCGCAATATAACCTCGTCGTTGACGCGCCGTTAAACTCTAATAATCAATCAATCAATTCACTCCACTCATCCACTTCGTTCGCGGTCTCCCTGCCTTTCTTTTCCCTATATCCCATTGCTGCTCTATCTGCCTTCCTTCTCGGTATCCGCTCTTGTCCCATCCCTTTCAATCGACCAAACCATTTCAATCTCTCCTTTCCTAATTTGAAACTTATAGAGTCTCCATTGCAAGATCTTTCCTTATCTTTGAGCTCCGTATCTTTTCCAAATTTTGTCAACCCTGCTATACATCTGCTATACCCTGCTAACTTCATTATGTCTGGCATACGAAAGTCGCCTATTTGCAAAACATTGTCAGTTGAAGTTTTATTTGATAATTTGAACAGTGCAAAAAATTGAAGAAAAGTTTAGACTTTCAAGATATTTATTTTCCCACATTTGGTTTGGGGGGCACAAGGGGGGGCCGCGCGAAGGTTTGGGGGGGGGCCGTGGCCCCCCAGGCCCCCCTTAGCGTCGTCCCTGCCGGGTGGCGCAAAACAAATCCCCCTGATTGAGAGGTCACTATATCGAAACTATTATATATAGGATTCTGAAATTTGTACACATATTAGAATACATACCAAAATATAATATGTGTAAGTTTCAAAAGCATTACTATTGTAGGAAAAAAGTTACAGCTGTTAAAATTTGTTTGTCAAAAAATTGATTATACGGAGCTCAAATAGCGCGCATACAGAAAACTTGCAATGGCCGGGACGCTGTTTCTTCCAAACTACGTACGATATCAAGCTGAAACTTTCAAATTATATGGAATAAATAAATCTTATCAAATTCAGCTTATTTGACAGTTGTTTTGTGTGACAATTTATTTTTAGATATTTAGATTTATTTCTGAAAAAGTAATATTTTGTAATCGTTGATTAATAGTCAACATTTTACAGAGGGGGGGGGGGGGGGAATCTACCCCCCCTGGTATGCTTTATTGGGAAACAGAGGCAGGGATGAGAAAACCAGTGGTGGGGAAATCCCCCCTATCCCCCCCCCTCTATCAATTCGCACCCTGAATATATGGGATGAGAGTTATTGAATCATGAAGTTGAGCTTGAAAACAGAATAGTGGGAAAAAAAATCACTTTTATAACGTAATAAAAGTTTAGAAATAATCTTCATATTCTGATTTTACGCTCAACTTCAAGATTCCATAAATTTCGTTCCATTTGTTCATCTCAGATGAACAAATTTTAGTTAGAATATATGCCATTCTACATTACAGTTATTATTTCACCTTCCATCATCTTTAATATTCACAAATACATCACTTATTAAGTTATTATCCGTTATAAACATTGACTATACATGTCACATAGAAATTGAACTCAACAGTATTTAAATGAGTTTTAATGAGTTTAAATGTCCAAATTTATCTTTTGGTTGTCTGATGTACCCTCAAATACCTTTAAAAAAATGTAAATTACAGAGTCCTAGGTGCATAATATCATTGTAAAACGAAATGTCATCTTTCACGGCCCAACACTGTATCCCTAAGGCTTTCATGTCGACATGATCATAATATGTTACGGAGATTGTGATGACTTTTCTTGTGATTCGACACGTTCCAAGTATAGTGCAGTTTTCAGTATTTCTTTGCATAAGGTGTGTGCCAGGATGCACCCAATAGGATGCAAGCTATTCACACGATGCAAAGAATTAGGGATTCAGAAGACGAAGGAGATCTTTTCATGATATTGTATCGTTTCCCGCTCTTTTTCGTAAAAGTTTTCAATTTCCACATACTTCCAATTTCAATTTCCAGGTCTCTACTCATTTCTTTTTTCTGCTTCTTTCTGCACCACATTCGTGTTCATAGGTATATCGCCACGTAAATTATTATGCATGTTTTATTTGCTGTGTCCTTGATGACAATATCAGGTTTGTTAGCCATGATGGGTCTGTCTGTATATTTGCTCATTCCATAAAATCGTCCCTTCTTTGAATAAAGTTACCTGGTTCGGATGATGTTCGTACCAATTTGAATTGACAGGCACACTCGGCCAAACAAAAATTGAACGTTGAACAAATTTGAATGACTGCTGGTCATGTCCCATAACCAATCAAAGCTTGTTATTATCATTGAAATGTGAGGTCACCTCTAGAGTGAGACAATGAGATCGCTTAGACTGACTTCTGATGGTGCGATAAGCCTATCAGATTTATTGAACGATCAATTTTTGTTTGGCCAAGTGAACCTATACCAAATTGTTTACAGATTGCCCAGTGTAATGATGACGCTATTTTATCATGTCTCTCTCTTATTCCTTTTTAGCTAAAACCGGACATCCTGCTACTATATGATCGATTGTCTCTTAAAAATTTTGACAAATTCAACATAGATAATATACCGTTTGAACCAGTCTTTAAAATTCTCTTCTCATAGCTTGATCTTGTGCTGCTACAACCAATGCTTCAGTCTCCCCATTACCTTTAGGAGCCAGTTAAAAGAAAGTCTTGGTCTATCAACATGCACCTTCTTCATATTCTTGGACTTTGCTTCCCAATAACACCACACATAATCTTACTATTCATTTAATTCTGCTCCACACCATTCCTCTCATGGACTCCAAGATATTTGTAGATTTGTCCCTCTTCTAATTGCCTAATATAGTAATGATGTCATTGCGAAGGTGATATTCGTTGTTTCTTCCATTTTTCCCCGTACAAAGCAAGCAGTTGACATTTATCCAAACCAAATTTCATTGATAGGTATATCGTCACTAAAACTTTTTGTAATTTGGAATAATGTGTTCATCTCTTCCCTGCTTGCCAGGGAGATGATTCCCTGGCCTGACAGTCTTAGTCATTTTATAACCACATCCTGAATCATATCATGCAAAACATTGAGACAGAGAATCACCTTAAAATATTCCATTTTTAATGGAATTTTTTCCCGTCAAAATTGTGTCGGACTGTGTGGATAGGAGGTTTGTTACTTGTAATCACGGTGCTTGTAATCCACGATTTCATTGTTTCTTGACAAAAGTATAATCAACATTGGATTCAATCGGTACATTTTCATTGTATATTCCAACTATGAGGTACGCTCAACGCTGTCAAATGCTTTCATGTAATCAATCCATCCCATATGAAGACTTCGTTAATCGTTTGAATCGTTTCTTTCTCTTGCAATCGTCCATTATTGTTTTACTTAACAATAAATAAATGATCCTTGCACCCATTATGAACCCTTGCTGCATCCTTTCTGTTCAGATGGTATGATATTATTAACTTCAAAAACATATGAATACGGTTTGTCACAATCGAGGTGAGGTTAACTGTGTGTAATACATAGTGGGTAAACAAGTAGGTAATAGGTCTGTAGCTGGTCTGTAGTTACGTGCAAATGAGTTGCATTAGATTTTAGCGAAAGAAACGATACGCCTCTCGTCAGCAATCCAGGTACAAATAAGGGATTGAGTAAGCTTTCGCAAAGCTATTGTCAGTGTTTTTCCTTATCTAGATAAAGTTATCTAGATAACTCATCTAGATAACTTTCTGTTATCTATTATCTTATCTATAGATAAATATTTCATCATTTATCTATTATCTTATCTAGATAAATAAATCTGTTATCTATTATCTAAATCCCAGATAATAGATAACAATAATTGAATATTGCTTTTCAGCCAAATTAATTACACAGTGTCTAAAAAAATGTATTTTATATAAAATATTATCCCGCGATTTATTCAAATCGAACGCCCTCATTGCCATTTTTTAACTGTGACATGTAACGTATAACAACATGTTTTTTCAATGTCTTGAATCTGGATTGAATCTGGGCCGGTCTTTCAATACTCTGTTAAATACGTTAACACTTAGTGATCATTGAAGAAATGTCATTGGTTGTTGCCATGACAATATATTTTAATCAACTGTTTAAAATTTAGCAGAGTATTGAAAGTTGGGACTATTTATTGTAATGAATTCTGGTTATAAGACTCTGTTTAAAAGCACAATAGACCGATTTAAAAATTATCTAGGTGGCTCTGCTTTTCACAAAATTTCACATGCAGTTTGGTTTTCCATGTATCTGTTGGTGTTTTTATCCATTGTTGAAAAACACCAATAGATATATGGAAAACCAATCTGCATGTGAAATTTTTTTGAAAAGCAGAGCCTCCTAGATAATTTATAGAGTGTCTACATATGATGTCACAGCGGACCAAAATCTCACTGGTGCACAGATGATTTCAGTATACAAATAATAAATAATCAATATCTTCCTGGATACAATTTCCTTAATTTATTTGATACAATTTCTGTCTTTCTTTTTAATATCTACCTTACTGAACTATGTTTAAAATACGATTAAACTATTGAAAAATTTCCTGTGAACCAGTGAGATAAACAAGATTGGGTCTGTTACCTAGCAACCAGGTCTATTGGATGTACTCTATACAGGCCAGTCCTTTAGATTTTGAAATAAACATGTTGATTAGTGAACTCAATATTGTATCGCAAAATTAGTTCAAGCATTTTCCCTAAAACTCTTACTATTTAAATTATCTTATCTATTATCTAGATAACTGAGAGTTATCTATTATCTTATCTAGATAACGTCTTAAAAAATTATCTATTATCTTATCTAGATAACAAAAAAACTGAGTTATCTTATCTTTATCTAGATAATTTTTTTGTTATCTGGAAAAACACTGGCTATTGTGCAATGAAGTACCTAATAAAGGATTTAAGCCAAAAGTTGTGAATTCCATCCATACCAGAAGCCTTCCAATTTGACGATTTTAGTAGTAGAACACAAACTGCATCACTTTAATGTATGTCATGCACAAAGATAGGGAATTATACAATCTATTTATAAAAAATAACATTATTACGTACATTGTACGATCACATGTAAGATCAGTCAGTCAGTAATACAGTCTTGATTTTGCTTTAGTATCCTAATCCAAAACTGAACAAACAATTATAAGCCCGCTGGTATGGTAAATAATAGTTTTTTCAAACTTAGGGTTATCTCAGGAATGAGTTATTTCCTATTTCATCTCTAGATTTAGTGAATTGACTTGGATTTGATCTTGGATCCACTCTGCCTCAACATTGTGCTCTTATTAATTTTCCCAGATACCTTTCCAAAAACCCACAACTTCGCCAACTGATGGTAAATTAATTAATACTTCAATTCTTTTTGGGTATTTCTTCTACTCGAATTATATTGATATAATTCTAGTAGAAGTAACACTCAAGCATCAGCTATCTCGGAAATGTTGTATTTTAGGCTCAACTTTAACTTGATGTTTTGTAACTTCTCTGATTTATTTCCTAGTCGAATTTCTTTTAAATGGGATACTCTCTTCTCCACTCTTCTATTTGATTTGCTATCTTTGTTTTCCATTTTGGTACACAATTCTTCCTTTGATTTCTTTATCATGTTCTCTGGTAGTCCAAGTTTGTTAACAATTACTTGAGCTGTGGACAGTGGTGGTGCTACGGAGGGGGTGGGGGGCACGAGGGCAACTGTCCCCCGGTTACCCCCCCCCCCCCCCCCCCACTTGAATCATAAATAAATTGCAATAACAGTAATTATCCAGATTAAACCTAAAAAACATAAAGTTATACACTATTATTTTTCCCAACATATTTTGTTTTAGAATAGAAACGTGAATATTTTGCACGTGCGGCATTTCGTGCCCCTCGCCTTTCTACTGTTTTCTTGAGTAAGCATTTCATGATTTTGGTAAATATGACGGGTTTTCGCTTTGCCCCCTCAAGTAATTGCCTTGCCCCTGCTGCCTCCCCAACGATTATTTCCTGGCGCCGCCACTGTCTGTGGAGTACACCAAATGATTTGACTCTGTGTTATTGTACGTAATCTTGTCATATCTTCGACAATTTCACGTATTGTTTCACGCCACTCCTATCAAACCTTTTACATGTCTAGTTTCTCTCAATTTGGACAACCTCTCTCTGGTAGTTTCTCTTTCTCGCACATTTTTTCGATCTCCGCTTTTAATTGTGAATGATCAACATTTTGCCCGTTCAGAAACTTCGTTCTTCGAACTTGAACTTGATCATTATTTTGAACTTATCTCCATCTGCCCTTCTAGGTATCTCTTTGACATTTCTCTCTATCCATTCTATCGTTTCTCCTGTTCACATCTTACTCTTGATTAAAAACCTTTTCTGGTGTGCTAGCTTATTCGAATCCATGTTTGGTCTTTGAGATGGATTTTACTGCCGCCATAATTCTAATGTATTTTATATAACTGACAAGTGACAACGTTGTGTGCGTAACATGCAAATGACACCTCACATAATCTCCGTATTCCTCTTCTACCATACTTCTACTGTCCATTTCTGCCTCTTGGCCAGTGTTGTGACTTATTTTAAATTTCATCTAGATAAAATTATATAGCTAATTGTTTTTTTATCTATTAGGTATCTTATCTAGATAAATAAATAATTGTCTATCTTAATCTTTATCTAGATAAAAAATATTTTATCTATTGGCAATTATCTGGATAAAAAAATAAAAATGCGTTTGTGTGTATGAACCGGCACCGTGGCACGAACCTCAAATGTCAGATGCTATGAAAAAGGAAAATCATATCCGTTTAGTAGCATTAGTTCGCTTGTTTTGACCATGGATTTGTAAATCCATGTTTTGACTGCCCCA
The DNA here is from genome assembly GCA_934045905.1 of Leuctra nigra. NCBI lineage: Eukaryota > Metazoa > Arthropoda > Insecta > Plecoptera > Leuctridae > Leuctra > Leuctra nigra. Next base: position 32,916,022 of record OW203763.1, on the reverse strand, counting down.
TTTTTTAAAAACTCGAGTTTCTAATTTAGGATTCAAAAATAATTAGGGAACAATAGTATTTGATAAAAACAATCTTTTGTCTATTACAATTATCTAGATAATCTTTTTTTATCTTTATCTATTATCTAGATGTTTTCATGGAAATTTATCTATTATCTTATCTAGATCAATTTTTGGCAGGTTATCTTTATATTTGTCTAGATAAAAAATTAAATTATCTAATCACAACACTGTGCTCTTGGCTTTGTCATTGACTTGCCTTGCCTTGCGATGCAGACAGGCTAGCAGTAGAGCTGGGTTGAGTTGCCTCGGTCCAGGGATCTATCTCCATCTCACTCACACTTACAGAAGATCCTGGCTCGATCCTGGCTGTGACTTCTCTCTCTCACCCTCATCAGTCATCCTGGACTGAGAGGAGCTCGACTTGTTGGCCCGCTTGCTGGGCGATGCGTCTCTGACTTTGACTTCTGGTCCTTGAAAGACTGGACCCTGGCGGCTGGCTGGCTTCTACTTCTCTCTGCTCGACAATACTTCCCTTCTTTCTTACCATCTCCATCCATTTCCATGTTTAAACTAAATAATTTATTTCTCACAAATGCTATGTGCCTGGGTTATTTTACTTTTCGTATGATTCAGAAGAATCATACGCTCTCAACATTCAGCCTAGAAGGAACCACACATATAAATTATTAGGGATCCAGAAGACAGGAGAGTTCTTTTCACGATTTGCATTAGTTCCCGCTCCATTCGGAAACTGTTGTCCAAATGATCAGGGACCCAGAAAATGGGAGAGATTCTTTCATAATATTGTATCATTTCCCGCTCTTTTTTGTAGCAGAGGAGGAGCATGAGTATTCACACGATGCAAAGAATTAGGGATTCAGAAGACGAAGGAGATCTTTTCATGATATTGTATCGTTTCCCGCCCTTTTTCGTAAAAACAGTTGTAGCCTAGGAGGTGCCAGTAGCCACTGGACAGGAAGGAACAGGGTAACAGAAGACGGGAGAGATCTTTTCTAGAACCAAGCCGCGTGCGGGCGTTGGCGGCTATGGCGATGTTCTAAAGTTCGTTCACTGTTAGAATAATGAACCCCGAAATAATTAATAATGAATAATGGCTGTGTACTACGGGACCCTTATTTAATATCACAAACCACTAGTCCGGTCATTTGAAGTCCAGGTCATAGCTATATCAATAACATTGCGGGAAATCGATATTTTTATTTATTATTTTAAACCTTTAACGGGTATGCACGTATCTCGGACGTGCTGGCATTCTACAAATACATAGAAAAAAATAAATATTTGCAACAAAAAAAAATAAAAAATTTCCTTTTTGAAATTTTAAAAATTTGCTTAATATTTCATAGCTTTATATTTTCATCATACAAAAATCTGCTTCCTAACACATCGCAAAAAGGATATAGAATTTCTACCTCTACCTACCTACAAATTAACTCACTATAGTTAAGGGGGTTCCAGGGTTACGGCATAGGAATGAGAATTTGCTGTAATTCACACCAAATATTAATGAAACCATATTACATACAACTAGCAAAAAATATTTGCCCCTTACGGTATCATATAATTAGATATTCTTTATTGAAGATCATCTTTTCCCCCATAAGATAACACAGGGAGACATGAAATCGTCCCGGCAAATTGGCCTTAATTGCTCCTAAAACCGCAAGAGGAATGACAAATTATTTAAAATAGTCTCAAATTAAAGATAATAATTTTTAGAATAAGACTGCCGTTTGAAAATATGGGGTCACGGGCCAAATAAGAAAGAAAATGTGTACAATGTGTGAAATTTGCCATAAATCTGGCAACATTGCACTACAAATATTAATTATTTTGGGATAGTTTAATTGGAACTTCAATTAAAAACATATAATTGGAGCACACGGTAAGATATAATTGTTTTATGCTGTTGTTTGAGGTATTATTTCATCAGAGATTTGTATGAATTACGGTGAATTCTTCTAAGCACCATGGCTGGAGCAGTGGGACCACTTTAAAGGGTTAAGAATGTTTTAAATTCCCAATATTAGAATCTAAGTACCTGTATAATAAAAAATGTACTTAGAAATAGACTTTCCTTAATACCCTTGTAAAGAGAGAATTAACTCTCAAGGGTCATGTTTTAAACAGACAAATGTATCTACCTATACATATTGTATTGTAAAAAACAAATTGGAAATAAACTGAAACTGAAACTAGCCTTGGACTAGGAGAACAATGCTATAGTCCATCATTGAAGTCAAAGCCTAAATGGATATTAAATAAGGGTCTAGTCTAGCGAACGTAAACATGTAAATATCAATATAATAATCAAAAAATATTTAAAATATCTACGACTGTAGATAAAAATAAATCAATTTTATTGAATTTTTCTAATATTTTCTACAATTAAAAATTGTGTACCTTTTTGACAAAATGTATACATTTTCAATAATACAAAGAAGTATGTCTTGCCATTGACAGGGCAGTGTTCAAGTGAACGACCAATGAACGACGTGAACGACGAAAACGTCAGAAATTCTTAACAGTGAACCTCCCGTCAAGCGCCAATATTTATACCCGCACAGAAGAAGCAAATACAGGAAGAAGGTTGTACTTGTAGCCTATGTGGATTCACATGATGCAAAGAATTAGGGATTCAGACGGTGAAGGAGATCTTTTCATGAAATGTATCGTTTCCCGCCCTTTATCGTAAAAATAGTTGTAGCCTAGGAGGTGCCAGTAGCCACTGGACAGAAAGGAACGGGGTAACAGAAGACGGGAGAGATATTTTCTAGGACCAAGCCACGTGCGGGCGTTGGCCGACGATGGCGATGTTCTACTAGACCTCCCGCCAAGCGCCAATATTTATACCCGCTCAGTTTCAGAAGAAGGTTGTAGCCTATGAGGATTCACACGATGCAAAGAATTAGGAATTCAGAAGACGGGAGAGATCTCTACATGATATTTTATCATTTCCCGCTCTTTTTCAAAAAAGTTGAAAAGTTGGGCGACAAAAGCGAAATAAATGCAATAAAATCTCTGGGTCAGTTTGCAAACAACAATATTTTGAAGTGACTATTGTATTGTATTGTATTGTATTTTATTATCATCCCGTGGACAAGTACATTATACATGTATGGGTATCGTCAGTTGTTGAGTAAGATATAAGATATAAGATGTACAAGTTATAACAAAATATTTACAAGTCAGAACATTGTAAAAAACAAATTGGAAATAAACTGAAACTGAAACTAGCCTTGGACTAGGAGAACAATGCTATAGTCCATCATTGAAGTCAAACCTAAATGGATATTAAATAAGGGTCTAGTCTAGCGAACGTAAACATGTAAATATCAATATAATAATCAAAAAATATTTATAATACCTACGACTGTAGATAAAAATAAATCAATTTTATTGAATTTTTCTAATATTTTCTACAATTAAAAATTGTGTACCTTTTTGACAAAATGTATACATTTTCAATAATACAAAGAAGAATGTCTTGCCATTGACAGGGCAGTGTTCAAGTGAACGACCAATGAACCAATCCCAACATAAACGATATGTTAGGATTCTTTTAATATTTTGTCAGCATATTCTAATTTCTTTTAGTAATTTAGTATATCATATTACTTAGATTATTGCTTGACGAAGCACTGCCTACTTCAATAAAGTCAAATGTTGAAGTCCTAAATTTAATTTTCATGTGTTGAAAATCCATCGAGGCTCTCCTGCTCATATTTTTAAATAATGATTCGTAAATTGCTATGAATAATTAATAATAATTTTCAAATATCTTTTATTTATTTAGTATGCTTTTATTAGGATAAAACTGAATTAATATTAAATATCACAGACTGATTTGAATAAAGTGATTCTTTTCGCGCCCAATGTGGGTTTCGCGCATGCGCAGTTCTGCTTTCTGTAAAGTCAGCCCGCCAAGAAGAACAAGAAGTCTGAAGTGAAGTCAAAGATCGAGCGAAAAGGATATTTGGAGCAAATTAAGCTGAAAACTCCATTCAAGATGCCTTGGGAAATGATTACTTTGCAATTAGGACAGTGCGGGAATCAAATCGGGTTTGAATTTTGGCAGCGCCTTTGTGAAGAACATGGCATCAATCCACATGGAAGGCTGGAGGATTTTGTTTATGAATCGGGTGATCGCAAAGATGTCTTTTTCTACCAAGCAGATGACGAAAAGTACATCCCTCGATCTGTCCTGCTTGACTTGGAACCTCGAGTAATTAACAGCATCATGACTACACCTTATTCCAAGCTCTACAACCCGGAGAACATCTTTGTCGCGAAGGAAGGAGGTGGTGCCGGCAACAACTGGGCTAGCGGTTGGACACAAGGCAGTCAGCTGTCCGAAGAGATCTTTGATATCATTGATCGAGAAGCCGAAGGGGCTTCCAATCTCGAAGGCTTCATCTTCTGTCACTCCATCGCTGGAGGTACCGGCTCCGGTGCTGGTTCTTACATCCTCGAGAATCTGATGGATCGCTTCCCGAAGAAACTGATCCAGACGTATAGTGTCTTCCCGAACTTTGACGAGATGAGCGATGTGGTTGTGCAGCCGTACAACTCCCTGCTGACCTTGAAGCGACTGACTCAGTGCGCAGACTGCGTCGTCGTGTTGGACAACACGGCGCTGAACAGAATTGCCATGGAGAGGTAAAGAGAATGAAACGTTAAACAATGTGAGGTAAAATTACGATAATTCGATCTGCTGTAGACGCTGCTGCGCTGCCATAGCAAGTTGCATCGACTTATAGTAAATTGACTCGACGTGATGCTGATATGCTTTAACAGATGTAAGGACTAGGGTGAGATAATTTTACAAAATTTGAAAATTTCAAGTAGGTACAAATTTAGTAAAATTTAAATAATATTTAATAAAAAGTAATAGGTAATTAGGTATAAAGTAGATCAAGTTCCTCCGGCTAGGAATCTTGTTCCTCAACAGTTGTGTTTCTTGGCTGATGATAGTGGCCATTGTGATGGTTATGAGTGAGCATATTAAGACAATACAGCAGGGGGTCTATTTTCGAGATTGTTCGAGTCAAATATCATACTAATTCACGGCCGCCTGACGTCAGACAAAACAAAACAATAAACTGATTTGGCTTATTGGATACTATTTCCTTCGGACGGACGTCACTTTGACGTCACGCTCGATTATGCGAGCGCTCGAACGATCTCGAAAATAGGTCCCCCAGTGCTTTGTTCAGCAACTGCTGATGGTGCAGCGGCTGTCCAATGTCAACATGCAGGCTCGGGACTCGACTCTGTTGCCTATAGTACTTTTTTGTTTTTCTTTTTTCTCCCAGAGTTTAAATATAATATGGTGAGGAAATCATGGGGTATATTGATCAGGCTTTACATGTTCATTGTATTTTTGTTGGCAAAAAGTAAAAACCAACAAAATTTAGCATTCAGCCACTAGCGGCCACAAAAACTAACGTGAACACACCTAGTTTACCTATTGATCATAAAGCTACAGGGTATCTGCTGCTCAAATTATTATGGGTTAATACGATAGTAGTCTATACCCAATGTAATAGTTTAAGCTAGGAAGCACAATGGTTTGAATTTTGGAATGACATGGTTCTCTTAAGATCACCGAACTTAAGCAAATATTGAGCACGCCCCTTACAGAGATGGGAGACATTCTGGCTTGCTATTTGCTGCAGATGTGCTTTAGAGACTAGAGTGGCTGGTAGTTAGTGTGATGACCTACGTGTCAGTTGCTAGAACTTGACGGTGCGGGCTGTGGAACCTCGTGCTTTAGTTGATACATCGTCCTTGGATGGGAAGTTAAGCCGTTGCCTCCTCCATATCTCAGACAGGAGTTGATACCAATGCCGGTACCTACCCGGTTTCCTCTACTCTTCTATATTAAATTATCATTAGAGCTGATTCTGTGTGGAATATACCTAGACGTAATAATTATAATGAAAATAAATAGGTACCTACAACCTACTTCTATCTCAGCTGCTAAGTGCAATCACAAATCATTAGGTATACCTACCTACCAATGTTGGTACTTAATTACCTGGTACATATTGTTGATTTTATCAAAATTTATCTTATTTACACAAAGGCTAATATAACATTTTTCTTTAATAATTAATATATTTATAAAATTTAGGGCTTGGTAATACAAACTTGATTTTAAATTGATTTTGTAAACCAAATGACTATCTACTATCTTTTTGCTGTTATTTTGCATTACATACAAGTTTGACCTTGCACGTAACATAGAACCTGATATATTTTCTAATAATCTGTCATCCGGCAGGCTGCGCATTGAGAACCCGTCGTTCTCTCAAATCAACAAACTTGTCTCGACCATCATGACGGCCTCTAGCTCCACCATCCGCTACCCGTCGTACATGAACAACAACTTGCTGGGTCTGATCTCGCCGCTCATCCCGCTTCCCAAGCTGCACTTCATGATGACTGGCTACACACCGCTAACCTCCACCAGGGCATCCCTCGTGCGCAAGACGACGGTGCTCGACGTCATGCGACGTCTCTTGCAGCCCAAGAACATGATGGTGTCGTCCGCTTACGATCAGGAGGAATCTGACTGCTACATATCCATTCTCAATATCATACAGGTCAGCATGTTAAAGCGCATTGTAGGGATGGGTGATTCAAGTAATATAATCAATTCATTGATTAAATAGATCTGAAAAATTTGAATCGATTAAATCGATTGGAAGAATTGATTAATAATTGTAAAACAATGCTTACTTTTCTTGTAAGTACTAATGGCATGCGCATATAGCGCAGCTTGGCAGCAATACAGTGACCTTGAGCTCAGATGGGTTGACATATTCAGATGTTTGAATCGACAACCAAAAATTGATTTTTAGTAAAAAAATCGAATCAAAATTTGCGGTGAAAACAACCTTCTTGCCATCAAATTTGGTGTGTATTTTTTTCAAATTTAGGTACAATTTCCACACAATGATACTCTTTAAAATCGGTCAGGAAGAATCGATCCACCGACAGGGCTGCCACTCTATACAACCCTCAAAAACAGTTGCTTTAGTTGCCTATAGAGTATAAAAAAGTTGCTTTGTAGTTGCTAAAATGTATAAAAAAGTTGCACAATTAGTTGCTTACCGAGACAATTTTGTATGCATATTATTGTAACCAGTGGTGTAGTCCTAATACTTTTTTGGGTATACGCTACCATGGGCGTCCGCAGGATTTCTGCCAGGGTGGGGGGGGGGAGCAAGGCAAGGAAAACAATTTTCCTCGGAATAAGGGGGGGCCCCCCTCACCCAGCCCCGCAGGGCGTTTTTCGGTTTTTTGAAATGAAATCAATTTTAAGACGTTATGAGGCGCATTTTGTTAAAATATTCAATATATTATATAATTTGTCACTTTGGCATGGCACAACCTTGCCCCGCAGGGCATTTTTTGTTTTTTTTACACTGTGAAATCAATTTTGAGACGTTATGAGGTGTATTTTGTTAAAATATTCAATATATTTTATAATTTGACACTTTGGGGTGGTGGAGGGCATAGTACCACATTGCCCCGCAGGGCTTTATTTGGTGTTTTGACACTTTGAAATTAAATTTTTTGAGTTTTTAGAGACGTAAAACACCACAACATGTTAAGTATACCTGACATCTTCACTCTTCAGCAAAACTATTTTTTTAGGTATACGGCGTATACCTGCGTATACCCCATCTAAGTTTTTGGGTATACTTTCCAGTAAAAATACTTTTTTAGGTATACGGCGTATGGCGTATACCCGCGTATACCCTCGACTACACCACTGATTGTTACCCGGTACTAACCAAACCCAACGGGTATTATAATTAACCATTCATCAAATAATTATATGACAGAAAAATGTATTTCTTGAAGTCCCCAAAGAAGTGTTATCATCACACGACAAAGAATGACAGACACAAATATGTTTTGGCGGCAAAATACATGGTTACCAACAAAAAAGAGTAAAGGTATGACAAATATAGCCAACCTCAGATCACTAGAATTGAAGCGGAATTTTCAAAATTCACTGCAAACTAAAAATATTTAAAATAAAAATTTATTTCTGGTACAATTTAGTAAAAATACCAAAAAGAAACAGAAAAAGTTGCCAAATAGTTGCTTTTTGACGTATTTCTGGAAAAAAGTTGCCAAATAGTTGCTTCCCTTAAGAAAAGTTGCTTTTCAGTTGCTTTAAGTTGCCAGTGGCAGCCCTGCACCGATTAATTGATACCAATGCAGAAAATCAATGAAAAATCAATTTTGAAGATAATTGAATCAAAACGCTTATCTCTAGCACATTCGATTCATGTACGAAGTGAAAAATATCTGCTTAAAAAGGGCTCGAATCACTTGCATGCCAGAGCTATACAAACTGAGCTTCCCAGTCGGACAGACGGACATTAGACTCAACACACTGATGAGTGTTAGAGATCTCCGAGGAGAATGGAATTAAGGTACCAAGTGAATGTTCACTACAAACTGTCATACCACTGGTGACCATAATGCATGCGCAACCCTCTTACTTGACTTAAGAGTTGATTTTCAGCCAGAATGATGAGTTGGTAGAGCTCTCGCTAGGCAAGTGGGAGGTCATGGGTTCGAGCCCCAGTTCGGCCAGATATATTCACTTCATAGAGAATGTACAGGTAGGTATACACACATCCCGTCCTATTATCCTGACTCCACTGAAAGTTTTCCATCAAATCTATTTTCTCATCATATTATCATATTATCATCCTATGCTTAAATGGTAGGTACACTCGGCCAAACAAAAATTGATCGTTGATCAAATTTGAATGACTGCTGGCCATGTCCCATACCAATCAAAGCTTGTTATTATCGTTGAAATGTGGGGTCACCTTCACCTACTAGAGTGAGACAAGGAGATCGCTTGGACTGACTTTGGATGGTGCAATCTAACATTTATCAGTCAATCAAATTTGATCAACGATCAATTTTTGTTTGGCCGAGTGTACCTACCCAATTTATCAATTATGTTAAAGAGAAGACTTCTCAGCTCTCTAGGTCATTTTGCTTTCGTGTGATTAATGTGATGAGGGAGATGTTCAAAAAAGGTGATCTGAAGGATTTTAGGAAAGTGATGGTCATTTCCTTCTTATCAAGTTATTAGAAAAGAACTTTATGGGTACTATCTTCTTACTCTGGAAAGAAGATGAAGCAGTATATTAACACTGGTCTCGGCGAAGGCAAATCCAGTGCATTTCTCACTGCTCCTAACTATAAATGAATCAATTAGGTACAGAATTAAGACTCATACCACAACAAGTGTATACGGTAGACCTACTGTACATTCCGAGATAATCACAAAAAAGACAATTTTAGTATAATAGCAGCAGTTTAGAAATTACATATTTCACATACGATTTTTATAAAAATTAAACTTTTGTATCGCAAAGATAAATTTTTTATATGAAGCAAGCCCAGTCTTTTAGCCCATTAATTATTTCATATCAAATTCGATTTTTTGCATTGTTATTATGTTAAATCAATTCTCCTCAATTCTTCTTTAGCACTCAGCTCCACCTGCTTCATAAACAGTATAGATAGGTATAGAAAATAATTACATAATAATAATAATTAATAAATCGAATTTATTTCAAATGTCATAGTATATCAATTCATTCAAATTGTAATAAATTTTCTACCAAAGTTGATTCTAGTTCCCATATACATTTTTTTTTTTTATTTTATCCTAATTTTGTTATCACTACCTACTAGTAGCAACATCAATGCTTCATATCAGATATAAGATTTTCATAATTCTGGGTCATTCGCATGAAGTTTGAACAACAGTTTCGTATCTTCCTCTAGGGTGAAGTTAATCCGGCGGAAATCCACAAGTCTCTCATGCGCATCCGCGAGCGTAAGCTTGCCAAATTCATTCCGTGGGGCCCGGCCGCCATCCAGGTGGCGATAGCGCGCAAGTCTCCGTACGTCGAGACAGCCCACCGAGTCTCCGGACTCATGCTGGCCAACAACACCAACATGGCCAACCTCTTCGAGCGCTGCCTCGAGCAGTACGACAAGCTCTACAAGCGAGAAGCCTTTCTCGACCAATACCGCCAGCAGGCAATGTTCGTCGACAGTCTCGACGAGTTTGAAGATGCGAGGAATGTCGTACAGGAGTTGGTCGATGAGTATAAGGCTGCGAGACTTCCGAACTTCTACGATCTGCCGATTGACTAAGGTTCAACGACGGAATCTGGAGCATCTGGATCTGGAGTATCTTATACTGCATCATCCAGCTCAGATGCTAGCTATGATGCTTGAAACATGCGCTTATTGCACTTATGTGCTAAAAAGTTTTAATGATCTATAAAAGGTCATATTTCATTTCTTCTAAATTATTTATTGTTTTTATACCATCCTCTTGGTACCTATGTATGTTTCAAAATTATGCTCATGTTTTCATGATAAAATCTTGACCCATGATTTAATTATGAGAAAAAGTCTCAAATTTTACTGTATTGACGGGATCTGAAACATCGTATACTGCATCATCCGACTCATATTCTAGTTACGAAGATTGAAACTGTTAAATTATTACGCTTTGGTAAAAATTGCTTTAATGATCTATACAAGCTCACATTTAATTTCGGTTAAATTACTTATTGTTTGTATTTATTAATATACCAACCTCTAGGTATGTATGTGTTTCACTAAATTATGCTCGGTCATGCTGAGCCCCTGTGTTTTAATATTTTGAAAATGTCCAAAATGTTATTGTATTAACTTGTAAAATGCAAGGAAATAAAATTATTGTGCATTCTACTATTAGAATTCTCATTATACTATTCTCATTATTATCCTTAAAAACTCGGGTCCCTTCTGACCCAGCCCTTCCTGTTCCTTTATAGTAGATGTTGAGTCTACATGATGTAAGCCAGTAGGGAAGTACTGACACAGGAAGAAAATTTTGAAATGTTATGGTACATTTTGAACATATTTATTTATTTGAAGCGTTTTGGACAAGATCTATAATAGTTGGGGGGAGCCTTGTTCTATGAATACATAAAAAACTAAAAAGAAAAGATTTGAGCTGTTTTCTACTTTTACAGAATATAATCGAGAAGTGAAATTACTAAAACATTTGAAAAAGGGCAAACAACTAAAATTTAGAGATGAAGCAAATTACTCCCTTAACTGCATCAAACTATAATTTAATACAACAAAGGTGTCAATTTTAAATAATTAATATTGATCTTAAAGTATATTTTAAGTAATTTGAATTTTGAATATGATTTTGTACTTGATTTTTTTACCACCTTACAATATGTATGTATAATTATAATACATTTCCTTCATGCAATATAACAGGAAAGTATTGATAGTAATCTAGAAAGCAAAACGTGTGCTTGAGAGAAGAAAGCTGATGTAGTGGACGATTCCTTAGTGTTGGACGTCAATAAGCAATAAGTATGTGAGCCATGCCATTCTGATGCTCCCTGTTTGATTTGCAGAGACATTTAGAGTTCCCGCGTTTCGTAATAATAGTTACATGTATACATCGGCTATGGGAGAACATCTGAGGCCTCATTCACAAAGTGGGGTTAGCTTGGATTAGCTCGTAGTCCCATAAGATATAACATTGGCCGCCCTCGGTAACACCGTCAAAAAGTTTCGTGAATGACCCCCCTGGTCTGCTCGTTCACTCTGCACTGGCTACACTTGAACTGTTCGACCGACAAAAAGTGTGAGTGGTGTAGAAACTTTCCACACTTCGGCATAGGGCGAGTGTCGGCCAGTGTAATTTCGGTGTCACTAGTGTAGAGCGAAGAACAGACTTATTGACGCAAACGTTCAGCCAAGTGGAAGAACAATGATTGGGTTTTTACATTTCAATCATTGTTCACCAAGGAGTCCTATTCTTGAGATTTCATGGTTTGAAACCAATTAACTTGCTTATGCCACGAGTGTAGGGGATAAGAAGCATACAATTACTCAATTCATTTGGTGGGTATTTTCGTATCTGTTATTGTCTACTCTATACCAATTACTCGACTTCATACTTTTCTAAAAAATGGAATGTCTTCTGTCTTCTGTATAATAAAATAAGTATTTGTGTGTATGTTCTCCTTACTTAATATACTCCTCCTAGCTCCCATGTGTGTAATTTTACAACTTTTCAGTTACAGTCGTTAACTGAAGTTGTTACACTACCTATCAGTGTTACAGTTACAGTTACTTGTCAAAAATTCTAACAGTGTTACAGTTACATCCATTCAAAAATACCACAATTTGTCTGTTTGCCTTATTCCTCAAGGAGGGCAGCACTTGCAGGATTGCTTTCATCATGCGCGAACTGGTGCGCAGTGGTCACTTATAAACACAGGTGTTACGGACGCGCATTCTTTTGCGCATGAGGTTGCCAAACCTCGTTGACACCTTCCTTCAGTTTTCCTACAATTTAAATAATAATAATAATAATAATAATTAACAGATTGCAAGAAAACTCCATGCCTCTCAACTCGCTTTAATTTCTGTTTAGAAATGGATCTACTATCTACTACACTTAAATTAATAATAAAAATTAATTAGGTTCCTATCTAATACTATGACAGTTGTGATGACTTGAAGTGAAACAAAAGTCTACCTACTCCTATCAGTCATTTGTCTAGGTGACAGTTGATTAAAAAGGAAATGATGCTTTTAAATAGAACTTAAAACTGCCCTAAAAATCCACAAATGGTTAAATTGTAGTGCATCTTTTTGACACTAAAAAATTTTAATAAAAATATACCAACCAGCAATTTTGAGGCGATCATTTGCAGTGAGATTAAGAGTACCGAGATCTTCACTGGAGGTGGTATGACTGCAATGAGTCCGGTAGTATGTGACTCGCATATTTCCGCTTGGATTCTCTTCAACATTCAAGGTAGCTGGACAATGCGTTTTCAGCTTTACAGAGCCCTGAGATTTTATTGCTCTGACATTCTTACCAGCCGGTTTGTAGGTACCATTCCGATGGCAAGTGTAGTACCACTTTTTAGTGGCCCCTGACAAACGTTTTGTGCCTGTGCTTTTTATGAAAGAGCTGTATGATTGCTTTTCCATCGATTCTTTCCAATTATTAAACTCTAAGAACAGAACAGAATAGAGAATTGTTTATTATAATAGTACTAGTATACAGTTAAAAGAAATGGTAAACATTTTCTATCTGAATTGCTTTCTTTGCCTCTTCCCAAGTTCACACTCGGATAAAATGTTTGTTCGTCGGGCTGCTCGGAACTATTCCAACAGGTGATTGTGTTCGTCTAAGTTATTGAGTTCCGTTAGCTAAGATATTGAGAACTAGAGGTACAAATAGACTAAACAATATTAATTTTTAGAATATTAAATAACATACCTTGCATTGTTGGAAAGGTTTTAATGACAGCTCCCTCTATCTGCACCTTGTGACATTTGCTTAAATGTTTTCTCAACACATTGTTTCCATTACAAGTGAACTTGCACTCAGGATGACTACATTTTATATTTTCACGAAGCACTGGAATTACCTTATGTACATTCCGCAAATGTTCAACTATACTTTTTTTCGACGAATATGTTTTATCACATAGATAACAAACATTTTCGTTATCACATGACCATTGACGGGTATGACATTTTGTTAAACATCAAACATTGAAAAAGAAGTAAGGTTATAACAGCCCAGTTCTGGCCAATCAGAGTGATATTTTTCGACCAATCAGAATGTCCTGATATTCCTCTGTTGAAGTTGAATCTGTCAATCGAGAAGGCGGTGAACAGTGGTGAAGTCTTGAATCTTGATAGCTGCTTGCAACATTGCCCAAGCTAGGTAAGAATTTCTTGATCAGCCAGCATTTGATAACATAATATCATTCACATCTGGCACCCTTTGTTACTCTGTTAGAAGAACTATACGATTTCATACTAAATCTTAAAGATTCGTTATATTTATATCTATTACAGCCGCTCCATCCAAATCCACAACAAAAAAATAACATTGTTGGTCAGACCTAGGTAGGTAGGTACCTAGGTAGGTACCTAGGTAGGTAGGTAGCTAGGTATTATATTGTCAGTTGGTCCATCACTGAATATGTGTAAATATGATGGTAGGCCTATACCAAAGGCCTATACCTACCTACTGGATAAATGTTTAAGGAAATAACTCCTCTTCCAGTTACCAGGAGACCTATTTTCGAGATCTTTCGAGACAAATTTCATACGGTTTCACGGCCGCCTGAAATCAGACCAAACAAAATAATAAACTGACAATGAGACAACTCATTTTCTCATTTGTCCAACCTGATCATCCTCATGAATCAAATTAAATAATTACAAGTTAAACTAATAGATTCCAAAACACATACAGATTTTTCTTTTTGATTGCTTAATGCTGTTGCTCTTGCAACCTTTTTCAAAGATCGATTCCAAAATCAATTCATAATCGATTCTCTTTCACTAGAATTCAAGTATTTCCCTGTGGGGCCATTTAGAATGTTGTCAAATAACAAAATTTTATTTTGTCTCTTGTATCCCCAAGAATATTGCATATAGGACACACTTTAAAAGATGCCAAAAAAGAGCTCGAATTCGTTTTTTTTTTATCAAGATGTAAAAAAATGCCCTGCGGGGCCATTGGGAATTCTATAAAAACAAGTTTTCTTAAGTTCCCTCAGCAAATCACACATTTTACATTTCTTTGAGAAGAATAGCTTAAAATTCGATTATTTTGTATCAAAAATTAAAAAAAGCCCCTGCGGGGCTAACTGGGGGTGAGTTCCCCAGACCCCTTGTAGCAGTGAACTACCTTTTCCTGACATTCATCGATCCCCAATAATTTTGACCCCCCCTGTCGAAATAAAGTTCCTACGCGCCTGGTCCTCCCACCATTTTTCGTCCCTTACCATTTCCCAAGACTCTCCACTTTTTCCACACCTTCACTCCACTCACCCCACCAATGGACTGCCACCTTGACGTGGTGGTGGGGCTTAAGGGGCCGGCTCACATACGAGTTGGCCCCAACCAAGTGCAGTCCAGGGTCGACCTAGTCCCATGCCCTTCCCAAATCGCGGGCCCCTCGGGCCGGCCTCCCCCCTCGAGATGGTGATCCCCCTGAAATCGAGTCCCACCGGCCCGAAGCTCTCCACCTCCCGGTCTGTCCCCATTCTGACCTGGCTTTCCCACCAGTTTCAGACTCCCCCAGATCGGGCCCGTTAGGTCGACCCCTCCCGATGTCCCCCACTTAGTTCAACAAAGTTAAAAGTTAAAATTAATGTGCGCAATATAACCTCGTCGTTGACGCGCCGTTAAACTCTAATAATCAATCAATCAATTCACTCCACTCATCCACTTCGTTCGCGGTCTCCCTGCCTTTCTTTTCCCTATATCCCATTGCTGCTCTATCTGCCTTCCTTCTCGGTATCCGCTCTTGTCCCATCCCTTTCAATCGACCAAACCATTTCAATCTCTCCTTTCCTAATTTGAAACTTATAGAGTCTCCATTGCAAGATCTTTCCTTATCTTTGAGCTCCGTATCTTTTCCAAATTTTGTCAACCCTGCTATACATCTGCTATACCCTGCTAACTTCATTATGTCTGGCATACGAAAGTCGCCTATTTGCAAAACATTGTCAGTTGAAGTTTTATTTGATAATTTGAACAGTGCAAAAAATTGAAGAAAAGTTTAGACTTTCAAGATATTTATTTTCCCACATTTGGTTTGGGGGGCACAAGGGGGGGCCGCGCGAAGGTTTGGGGGGGGGCCGTGGCCCCCCAGGCCCCCCTTAGCGTCGTCCCTGCCGGGTGGCGCAAAACAAATCCCCCTGATTGAGAGGTCACTATATCGAAACTATTATATATAGGATTCTGAAATTTGTACACATATTAGAATACATACCAAAATATAATATGTGTAAGTTTCAAAAGCATTACTATTGTAGGAAAAAAGTTACAGCTGTTAAAATTTGTTTGTCAAAAAATTGATTATACGGAGCTCAAATAGCGCGCATACAGAAAACTTGCAATGGCCGGGACGCTGTTTCTTCCAAACTACGTACGATATCAAGCTGAAACTTTCAAATTATATGGAATAAATAAATCTTATCAAATTCAGCTTATTTGACAGTTGTTTTGTGTGACAATTTATTTTTAGATATTTAGATTTATTTCTGAAAAAGTAATATTTTGTAATCGTTGATTAATAGTCAACATTTTACAGAGGGGGGGGGGGGGGGAATCTACCCCCCCTGGTATGCTTTATTGGGAAACAGAGGCAGGGATGAGAAAACCAGTGGTGGGGAAATCCCCCCTATCCCCCCCCCTCTATCAATTCGCACCCTGAATATATGGGATGAGAGTTATTGAATCATGAAGTTGAGCTTGAAAACAGAATAGTGGGAAAAAAAATCACTTTTATAACGTAATAAAAGTTTAGAAATAATCTTCATATTCTGATTTTACGCTCAACTTCAAGATTCCATAAATTTCGTTCCATTTGTTCATCTCAGATGAACAAATTTTAGTTAGAATATATGCCATTCTACATTACAGTTATTATTTCACCTTCCATCATCTTTAATATTCACAAATACATCACTTATTAAGTTATTATCCGTTATAAACATTGACTATACATGTCACATAGAAATTGAACTCAACAGTATTTAAATGAGTTTTAATGAGTTTAAATGTCCAAATTTATCTTTTGGTTGTCTGATGTACCCTCAAATACCTTTAAAAAAATGTAAATTACAGAGTCCTAGGTGCATAATATCATTGTAAAACGAAATGTCATCTTTCACGGCCCAACACTGTATCCCTAAGGCTTTCATGTCGACATGATCATAATATGTTACGGAGATTGTGATGACTTTTCTTGTGATTCGACACGTTCCAAGTATAGTGCAGTTTTCAGTATTTCTTTGCATAAGGTGTGTGCCAGGATGCACCCAATAGGATGCAAGCTATTCACACGATGCAAAGAATTAGGGATTCAGAAGACGAAGGAGATCTTTTCATGATATTGTATCGTTTCCCGCTCTTTTTCGTAAAAGTTTTCAATTTCCACATACTTCCAATTTCAATTTCCAGGTCTCTACTCATTTCTTTTTTCTGCTTCTTTCTGCACCACATTCGTGTTCATAGGTATATCGCCACGTAAATTATTATGCATGTTTTATTTGCTGTGTCCTTGATGACAATATCAGGTTTGTTAGCCATGATGGGTCTGTCTGTATATTTGCTCATTCCATAAAATCGTCCCTTCTTTGAATAAAGTTACCTGGTTCGGATGATGTTCGTACCAATTTGAATTGACAGGCACACTCGGCCAAACAAAAATTGAACGTTGAACAAATTTGAATGACTGCTGGTCATGTCCCATAACCAATCAAAGCTTGTTATTATCATTGAAATGTGAGGTCACCTCTAGAGTGAGACAATGAGATCGCTTAGACTGACTTCTGATGGTGCGATAAGCCTATCAGATTTATTGAACGATCAATTTTTGTTTGGCCAAGTGAACCTATACCAAATTGTTTACAGATTGCCCAGTGTAATGATGACGCTATTTTATCATGTCTCTCTCTTATTCCTTTTTAGCTAAAACCGGACATCCTGCTACTATATGATCGATTGTCTCTTAAAAATTTTGACAAATTCAACATAGATAATATACCGTTTGAACCAGTCTTTAAAATTCTCTTCTCATAGCTTGATCTTGTGCTGCTACAACCAATGCTTCAGTCTCCCCATTACCTTTAGGAGCCAGTTAAAAGAAAGTCTTGGTCTATCAACATGCACCTTCTTCATATTCTTGGACTTTGCTTCCCAATAACACCACACATAATCTTACTATTCATTTAATTCTGCTCCACACCATTCCTCTCATGGACTCCAAGATATTTGTAGATTTGTCCCTCTTCTAATTGCCTAATATAGTAATGATGTCATTGCGAAGGTGATATTCGTTGTTTCTTCCATTTTTCCCCGTACAAAGCAAGCAGTTGACATTTATCCAAACCAAATTTCATTGATAGGTATATCGTCACTAAAACTTTTTGTAATTTGGAATAATGTGTTCATCTCTTCCCTGCTTGCCAGGGAGATGATTCCCTGGCCTGACAGTCTTAGTCATTTTATAACCACATCCTGAATCATATCATGCAAAACATTGAGACAGAGAATCACCTTAAAATATTCCATTTTTAATGGAATTTTTTCCCGTCAAAATTGTGTCGGACTGTGTGGATAGGAGGTTTGTTACTTGTAATCACGGTGCTTGTAATCCACGATTTCATTGTTTCTTGACAAAAGTATAATCAACATTGGATTCAATCGGTACATTTTCATTGTATATTCCAACTATGAGGTACGCTCAACGCTGTCAAATGCTTTCATGTAATCAATCCATCCCATATGAAGACTTCGTTAATCGTTTGAATCGTTTCTTTCTCTTGCAATCGTCCATTATTGTTTTACTTAACAATAAATAAATGATCCTTGCACCCATTATGAACCCTTGCTGCATCCTTTCTGTTCAGATGGTATGATATTATTAACTTCAAAAACATATGAATACGGTTTGTCACAATCGAGGTGAGGTTAACTGTGTGTAATACATAGTGGGTAAACAAGTAGGTAATAGGTCTGTAGCTGGTCTGTAGTTACGTGCAAATGAGTTGCATTAGATTTTAGCGAAAGAAACGATACGCCTCTCGTCAGCAATCCAGGTACAAATAAGGGATTGAGTAAGCTTTCGCAAAGCTATTGTCAGTGTTTTTCCTTATCTAGATAAAGTTATCTAGATAACTCATCTAGATAACTTTCTGTTATCTATTATCTTATCTATAGATAAATATTTCATCATTTATCTATTATCTTATCTAGATAAATAAATCTGTTATCTATTATCTAAATCCCAGATAATAGATAACAATAATTGAATATTGCTTTTCAGCCAAATTAATTACACAGTGTCTAAAAAAATGTATTTTATAT
The DNA here is from genome assembly GCA_934045905.1 of Leuctra nigra. Lineage (NCBI taxonomy): Eukaryota > Metazoa > Arthropoda > Insecta > Plecoptera > Leuctridae > Leuctra > Leuctra nigra. The sequence continues at coordinate 32,897,011 of OW203763.1, read as the reverse complement.
AAAATATTATCCCGCGATTTATTCAAATCGAACGCCCTCATTGCCATTTTTTAACTGTGACATGTAACGTATAACAACATGTTTTTTCAATGTCTTGAATCTGGATTGAATCTGGGCCGGTCTTTCAATACTCTGTTAAATACGTTAACACTTAGTGATCATTGAAGAAATGTCATTGGTTGTTGCCATGACAATATATTTTAATCAACTGTTTAAAATTTAGCAGAGTATTGAAAGTTGGGACTATTTATTGTAATGAATTCTGGTTATAAGACTCTGTTTAAAAGCACAATAGACCGATTTAAAAATTATCTAGGTGGCTCTGCTTTTCACAAAATTTCACATGCAGTTTGGTTTTCCATGTATCTGTTGGTGTTTTTATCCATTGTTGAAAAACACCAATAGATATATGGAAAACCAATCTGCATGTGAAATTTTTTTGAAAAGCAGAGCCTCCTAGATAATTTATAGAGTGTCTACATATGATGTCACAGCGGACCAAAATCTCACTGGTGCACAGATGATTTCAGTATACAAATAATAAATAATCAATATCTTCCTGGATACAATTTCCTTAATTTATTTGATACAATTTCTGTCTTTCTTTTTAATATCTACCTTACTGAACTATGTTTAAAATACGATTAAACTATTGAAAAATTTCCTGTGAACCAGTGAGATAAACAAGATTGGGTCTGTTACCTAGCAACCAGGTCTATTGGATGTACTCTATACAGGCCAGTCCTTTAGATTTTGAAATAAACATGTTGATTAGTGAACTCAATATTGTATCGCAAAATTAGTTCAAGCATTTTCCCTAAAACTCTTACTATTTAAATTATCTTATCTATTATCTAGATAACTGAGAGTTATCTATTATCTTATCTAGATAACGTCTTAAAAAATTATCTATTATCTTATCTAGATAACAAAAAAACTGAGTTATCTTATCTTTATCTAGATAATTTTTTTGTTATCTGGAAAAACACTGGCTATTGTGCAATGAAGTACCTAATAAAGGATTTAAGCCAAAAGTTGTGAATTCCATCCATACCAGAAGCCTTCCAATTTGACGATTTTAGTAGTAGAACACAAACTGCATCACTTTAATGTATGTCATGCACAAAGATAGGGAATTATACAATCTATTTATAAAAAATAACATTATTACGTACATTGTACGATCACATGTAAGATCAGTCAGTCAGTAATACAGTCTTGATTTTGCTTTAGTATCCTAATCCAAAACTGAACAAACAATTATAAGCCCGCTGGTATGGTAAATAATAGTTTTTTCAAACTTAGGGTTATCTCAGGAATGAGTTATTTCCTATTTCATCTCTAGATTTAGTGAATTGACTTGGATTTGATCTTGGATCCACTCTGCCTCAACATTGTGCTCTTATTAATTTTCCCAGATACCTTTCCAAAAACCCACAACTTCGCCAACTGATGGTAAATTAATTAATACTTCAATTCTTTTTGGGTATTTCTTCTACTCGAATTATATTGATATAATTCTAGTAGAAGTAACACTCAAGCATCAGCTATCTCGGAAATGTTGTATTTTAGGCTCAACTTTAACTTGATGTTTTGTAACTTCTCTGATTTATTTCCTAGTCGAATTTCTTTTAAATGGGATACTCTCTTCTCCACTCTTCTATTTGATTTGCTATCTTTGTTTTCCATTTTGGTACACAATTCTTCCTTTGATTTCTTTATCATGTTCTCTGGTAGTCCAAGTTTGTTAACAATTACTTGAGCTGTGGACAGTGGTGGTGCTACGGAGGGGGTGGGGGGCACGAGGGCAACTGTCCCCCGGTTACCCCCCCCCCCCCCCCCCCCCCACTTGAATCATAAATAAATTGCAATAACAGTAATTATCCAGATTAAACCTAAAAAACATAAAGTTATACACTATTATTTTTCCCAACATATTTTGTTTTAGAATAGAAACGTGAATATTTTGCACGTGCGGCATTTCGTGCCCCTCGCCTTTCTACTGTTTTCTTGAGTAAGCATTTCATGATTTTGGTAAATATGACGGGTTTTCGCTTTGCCCCCTCAAGTAATTGCCTTGCCCCTGCTGCCTCCCCAACGATTATTTCCTGGCGCCGCCACTGTCTGTGGAGTACACCAAATGATTTGACTCTGTGTTATTGTACGTAATCTTGTCATATCTTCGACAATTTCACGTATTGTTTCACGCCACTCCTATCAAACCTTTTACATGTCTAGTTTCTCTCAATTTGGACAACCTCTCTCTGGTAGTTTCTCTTTCTCGCACATTTTTTCGATCTCCGCTTTTAATTGTGAATGATCAACATTTTGCCCGTTCAGAAACTTCGTTCTTCGAACTTGAACTTGATCATTATTTTGAACTTATCTCCATCTGCCCTTCTAGGTATCTCTTTGACATTTCTCTCTATCCATTCTATCGTTTCTCCTGTTCACATCTTACTCTTGATTAAAAACCTTTTCTGGTGTGCTAGCTTATTCGAATCCATGTTTGGTCTTTGAGATGGATTTTACTGCCGCCATAATTCTAATGTATTTTATATAACTGACAAGTGACAACGTTGTGTGCGTAACATGCAAATGACACCTCACATAATCTCCGTATTCCTCTTCTACCATACTTCTACTGTCCATTTCTGCCTCTTGGCCAGTGTTGTGACTTATTTTAAATTTCATCTAGATAAAATTATATAGCTAATTGTTTTTTTATCTATTAGGTATCTTATCTAGATAAATAAATAATTGTCTATCTTAATCTTTATCTAGATAAAAAATATTTTATCTATTGGCAATTATCTGGATAAAAAAATAAAAATGCGTTTGTGTGTATGAACCGGCACCGTGGCACGAACCTCAAATGTCAGATGCTATGAAAAAGGAAAATCATATCCGTTTAATAGCATTAGTTCGCTTGTTTTGACCATGGATTTGTAAATCCATGTTTTGACTGCCCCATTTTTTAAAAACTCGAGTTTCTAATTTAGGATTCAAAAATAATTAGGGAACAATAGTATTTGATAAAAACAATCTTTTGTCTATTACAATTATCTAGATAATCTTTTTTTATCTTTATCTATTATCTAGATGTTTTCATGGAAATTTATCTATTATCTTATCTAGATCAATTTTTGGCAGGTTATCTTTATATTTGTCTAGATAAAAAATTAAATTATCTAATCACAACACTGTGCTCTTGGCTTTGTCATTGACTTGCCTTGCCTTGCGATGCAGACAGGCTAGCAGTAGAGCTGGGTTGAGTTGCCTCGGTCCAGGGATCTATCTCCATCTCACTCACACTTACAGAAGATCCTGGCTCGATCCTGGCTGTGACTTCTCTCTCTCACCCTCATCAGTCATCCTGGACTGAGAGGAGCTCGACTTGTTGGCCCGCTTGCTGGGCGATGCGTCTCTGACTTTGACTTCTGGTCCTTGAAAGACTGGACCCTGGCGGCTGGCTGGCTTCTACTTCTCTCTGCTCGACAATACTTCCCTTCTTTCTTACCATCTCCATCCATTTCCATGTTTAAACTAAATAATTTATTTCTCACAAATGCTATGTGCCTGGGTTATTTTACTTTTCGTATGATTCAGAAGAATCATACGCTCTCAACATTCAGCCTAGAAGGAACCACACATATAAATTATTAGGGATCCAGAAGACAGGAGAGTTCTTTTCATGATTTGCATTAGTTCCCGCTCCATTCGGAAACTGTTGTCCAAATGATCAGGGACCCAGAAAATGGGAGAGATTCTTTCATAATATTGTATCATTTCCCGCTCTTTTTTGTAGCAGAGGAGGAGCATGAGTATTCACACGATGCAAAGAATTAGGGATTCAGAAGACGAAGGAGATCTTTTCATGATATTGTATCGTTTCCCGCCCTTTTTCGTAAAAACAGTTGTAGCCTAGGAGGTGCCAGTAGCCACTGGACAGGAAGGAACAGGGTAACAGAAGACGGGAGAGATCTTTTCTAGAACCAAGCCGCGTGCGGGCGTTGGCGGCTATGGCGATGTTCTAAAGTTCGTTCACTGTTAGAATAATGAACCCCGAAATAATTAATAATGAATAATGGCTGTGTACTACGGGACCCTTATTTAATATCACAAACCACTAGTCCGGTCATTTGAAGTCCAGGTCATAGCTATATCAATAACATTGCGGGAAATCGATATTTTTATTTATTATTTTAAACCTTTAACGGGTATGCACGTATCTCGGACGTGCTGGCATTCTACAAATACATAGAAAAAAATAAATATTTGCAACAAAAAAAAATAAAAAATTTCCTTTTTGAAATTTTAAAAATTTGCTTAATATTTCATAGCTTTATATTTTCATCATACAAAAATCTGCTTCCTAACACATCGCAAAAAGGATATAGAATTTCTACCTCTACCTACCTACAAATTAACTCACTATAGTTAAGGGGGTTCCAGGGTTACGGCATAGGAATGAGAATTTGCTGTAATTCACACCAAATATTAATGAAACCATATTACATACAACTAGCAAAAAATATTTGCCCCTTACGGTATCATATAATTAGATATTCTTTATTGAAGATCATCTTTTCCCCCATAAGATAACACAGGGAGACATGAAATCGTCCCGGCAAATTGGCCTTAATTGCTCCTAAAACCGCAAGAGGAATGACAAATTATTTAAAATAGTCTCAAATTAAAGATAATAATTTTTAGAATAAGACTGCCGTTTGAAAATATGGGGTCACGGGCCAAATAAGAAAGAAAATGTGTACAATGTGTGAAATTTGCTATAAATCTGGCAACATTGCACTACAAATATTAATTATTTTGGGATAGTTTAATTGGAACTTCAATTAAAAACATATAATTGGAGCACACGGTAAGATATAATTGTTTTATGCTGTTGTTTGAGGTATTATTTCATCAGAGATTTGTATGAATTACGGTGAATTCTTCTAAGCACCATGGCTGGAGCAGTGGGACCACTTTAAAGGGTTAAGAATGTTTTAAATTCCCAATATTAGAATCTAAGTACCTGTATAATAAAAAATGTACTTAGAAATAGACTTTCCTTAATACCCTTGTAAAGAGAGAATTAACTCTCAAGGGTCATGTTTTAAACAGACAAATGTATCTACCTATACATATTGTATTGTAAAAAACAAATTGGAAATAAACTGAAACTGAAACTAGCCTTGGACTAGGAGAACAATGCTATAGTCCATCATTGAAGTCAAAGCCTAAATGGATATTAAATAAGGGTCTAGTCTAGCGAACGTAAACATGTAAATATCAATATAATAATCAAAAAATATTTAAAATATCTACGACTGTAGATAAAAATAAATCAATTTTATTGAATTTTTCTAATATTTTCTACAATTAAAAATTGTGTACCTTTTTGACAAAATGTATACATTTTCAATAATACAAAGAAGTATGTCTTGCCATTGACAGGGCAGTGTTCAAGTGAACGACCAATGAACGACGTGAACGACGAAAACGTCAGAAATTCTTAACAGTGAACCTCCCGTCAAGCGCCAATATTTATACCCGCACAGAAGAAGCAAATACAGGAAGAAGGTTGTACTTGTAGCCTATGTGGATTCACATGATGCAAAGAATTAGGGATTCAGACGGTGAAGGAGATCTTTTCATGAAATGTATCGTTTCCCGCCCTTTATCGTAAAAATAGTTGTAGCCTAGGAGGTGCCAGTAGCCACTGGACAGAAAGGAACGGGGTAACAGAAGACGGGAGAGATATTTTCTAGGACCAAGCCACGTGCGGGCGTTGGCCGACGATGGCGATGTTCTACTAGACCTCCCGCCAAGCGCCAATATTTATACCCGCTCAGTTTCAGAAGAAGGTTGTAGCCTATGAGGATTCACACGATGCAAAGAATTAGGAATTCAGAAGACGGGAGAGATCTCTACATGATATTTTATCATTTCCCGCTCTTTTTCAAAAAAGTTGAAAAGTTGGGCGACAAAAGCGAAATAAATGCAATAAAATCTCTGGGTCAGTTTGCAAACAACAATATTTTGAAGTGACTATTGTATTGTATTGTATTGTATTTTATTATCATCCCGTGGACAAGTACATTATACATGTATGGGTATCGTCAGTTGTTGAGTAAGATATAAGATATAAGATGTACAAGTTATAACAAAATATTTACAAGTCAGAACATTGTAAAAAACAAATTGGAAATAAACTGAAACTGAAACTAGCCTTGGACTAGGAGAACAATGCTATAGTCCATCATTGAAGTCAAACCTAAATGGATATTAAATAAGGGTCTAGTCTAGCGAACGTAAACATGTAAATATCAATATAATAATCAAAAAATATTTATAATACCTACGACTGTAGATAAAAATAAATCAATTTTATTGAATTTTTCTAATATTTTCTACAATTAAAAATTGTGTACCTTTTTGACAAAATGTATACATTTTCAATAATACAAAGAAGAATGTCTTGCCATTGACAGGGCAGTGTTCAAGTGAACGACCAATGAACCAATCCCAACATAAACGATATGTTAGGATTCTTTTAATATTTTGTCAGCATATTCTAATTTCTTTTAGTAATTTAGTATATCATATTACTTAGATTATTGCTTGACGAAGCACTGCCTACTTCAATAAAGTCAAATGTTGAAGTCCTAAATTTAATTTTCATGTGTTGAAAATCCATCGAGGCTCTCCTGCTCATATTTTTAAATAATGATTCGTAAATTGCTATGAATAATTAATAATAATTTTCAAATATCTTTTATTTATTTAGTATGCTTTTATTAGGATAAAACTGAATTAATATTAAATATCACAGACTGATTTGAATAAAGTGATTCTTTTCGCGCCCAATGTGGGTTTCGCGCATGCGCAGTTCTGCTTTCTGTAAAGTCAGCCCGCCAAGAAGAACAAGAAGTCTGAAGTGAAGTCAAAGATCGAGCGAAAAGGATATTTGGAGCAAATTAAGTTGAAAACTCCATTCAAGATGCCTTGGGAAATGATTACTTTGCAATTAGGACAGTGCGGGAATCAAATCGGGTTTGAATTTTGGCAGCGCCTTTGTGAAGAACATGGCATCAATCCACATGGAAGGCTGGAGGATTTTGTTTATGAATCGGGTGATCGCAAAGATGTCTTTTTCTACCAAGCAGATGACGAAAAGTACATCCCTCGATCTGTCCTGCTTGACTTGGAACCTCGAGTAATTAACAGCATCATGACTACACCTTATTCCAAGCTCTACAACCCGGAGAACATCTTTGTCGCGAAGGAAGGAGGTGGTGCCGGCAACAACTGGGCTAGCGGTTGGACACAAGGCAGTCAGCTGTCCGAAGAGATCTTTGATATCATTGATCGAGAAGCCGAAGGGGCTTCCAATCTCGAAGGCTTCATCTTCTGTCACTCCATCGCTGGAGGTACCGGCTCCGGTGCTGGTTCTTACATCCTCGAGAATCTGATGGATCGCTTCCCGAAGAAACTGATCCAGACGTATAGTGTCTTCCCGAACTTTGACGAGATGAGCGATGTGGTTGTGCAGCCGTACAACTCCCTGCTGACCTTGAAGCGACTGACTCAGTGCGCAGACTGCGTCGTCGTGTTGGACAACACGGCGCTGAACAGAATTGCCATGGAGAGGTAAAGAGAATGAAACGTTAAACAATGTGAGGTAAAATTACGATAATTCGATCTGCTGTAGACGCTGCTGCGCTGCCATAGCAAGTTGCATCGACTTATAGTAAATTGACTCGACGTGATGCTGATATGCTTTAACAGATGTAAGGACTAGGGTGAGATAATTTTACAAAATTTGAAAATTTCAAGTAGGTACAAATTTAGTAAAATTTAAATAATATTTAATAAAAAGTAATAGGTAATTAGGTATAAAGTAGATCAAGTTCCTCCGGCTAGGAATCTTGTTCCTCAACAGTTGTGTTTCTTGGCTGATGATAGTGGCCATTGTGATGGTTATGAGTGAGCATATTAAGACAATACAGCAGGGGGTCTATTTTCGAGATTGTTCGAGTCAAATATCATACTAATTCACGGCCGCCTGACGTCAGACAAAACAAAACAATAAACTGATTTGGCTTATTGGATACTATTTCCTTCGGACGGACGTCACTTTGACGTCACGCTCGATTATGCGAGCGCTCGAACGATCTCGAAAATAGGTCCCCCAGTGCTTTGTTCAGCAACTGCTGATGGTGCAGCGGCTGTCCAATGTCAACATGCAGGCTCGGGACTCGACTCTGTTGCCTATAGTACTTTTTTGTTTTTCTTTTTTCTCCCAGAGTTTAAATATAATATGGTGAGGAAATCATGGGGTATATTGATCAGGCTTTACATGTTCATTGTATTTTTGTTGGCAAAAAGTAAAAACCAACAAAATTTAGCATTCAGCCACTAGCGGCCACAAAAACTAACGTGAACACACCTAGTTTACCTATTGATCATAAAGCTACAGGGTATCTGCTGCTCAAATTATTATGGGTTAATACGATAGTAGTCTATACCCAATGTAATAGTTTAAGCTAGGAAGCACAATGGTTTGAATTTTGGAATGACATGGTTCTCTTAAGATCACCGAACTTAAGCAAATATTGAGCACGCCCCTTACAGAGATGGGAGACATTCTGGCTTGCTATTTGCTGCAGATGTGCTTTAGAGACTAGAGTGGCTGGTAGTTAGTGTGATGACCTACGTGTCAGTTGCTAGAACTTGACGGTGCGGGCTGTGGAACCTCGTGCTTTAGTTGATACATCGTCCTTGGATGGGAAGTTAAGCCGTTGCCTCCTCCATATCTCAGACAGGAGTTGATACCAATGCCGGTACCTACCCGGTTTCCTCTACTCTTCTATATTAAATTATCATTAGAGCTGATTCTGTGTGGAATATACCTAGACGTAATAATTATAATGAAAATAAATAGGTACCTACAACCTACTTCTATCTCAGCTGCTAAGTGCAATCACAAATCATTAGGTATACCTACCTACCAATGTTGGTACTTAATTACCTGGTACATATTGTTGATTTTATCAAAATTTATCTTATTTACACAAAGGCTAATATAACATTTTTCTTTAATAATTAATATATTTATAAAATTTAGGGCTTGGTAATACAAACTTGATTTTAAATTGATTTTGTAAACCAAATGACTATCTACTATCTTTTTGCTGTTATTTTGCATTACATACAAGTTTGACCTTGCACGTAACATAGAACCTGATATATTTTCTAATAATCTGTCATCCGGCAGGCTGCGCATTGAGAACCCGTCGTTCTCTCAAATCAACAAACTTGTCTCGACCATCATGACGGCCTCTAGCTCCACCATCCGCTACCCGTCGTACATGAACAACAACTTGCTGGGTCTGATCTCGCCGCTCATCCCGCTTCCCAAGCTGCACTTCATGATGACTGGCTACACACCGCTAACCTCCACCAGGGCATCCCTCGTGCGCAAGACGACGGTGCTCGACGTCATGCGACGTCTCTTGCAGCCCAAGAACATGATGGTGTCGTCCGCTTACGATCAGGAGGAATCTGACTGCTACATATCCATTCTCAATATCATACAGGTCAGCATGTTAAAGCGCATTGTAGGGATGGGTGATTCAAGTAATATAATCAATTCATTGATTAAATAGATCTGAAAAATTTGAATCGATTAAATCGATTGGAAGAATTGATTAATAATTGTAAAACAATGCTTACTTTTCTTGTAAGTACTAATGGCATGCGCATATAGCGCAGCTTGGCAGCAATACAGTGACCTTGAGCTCAGATGGGTTGACATATTCAGATGTTTGAATCGACAACCAAAAATTGATTTTTAGTAAAAAAATCGAATCAAAATTTGCGGTGAAAACAACCTTCTTGCCATCAAATTTGGTGTGTATTTTTTTCAAATTTAGGTACAATTTCCACACAATGATACTCTTTAAAATCGGTCAGGAAGAATCGATCCACCGACAGGGCTGCCACTCTATACAACCCTCAAAAACAGTTGCTTTAGTTGCCTATAGAGTATAAAAAAGTTGCTTTGTAGTTGCTAAAATGTATAAAAAAGTTGCACAATTAGTTGCTTACCGAGACAATTTTGTATGCATATTATTGTAACCAGTGGTGTAGTCCTAATACTTTTTTGGGTATACGCTACCATGGGCGTCCGCAGGATTTCTGCCAGGGTGGGGGGGGGGAGCAAGGCAAGGAAAACAATTTTCCTCGGAATAAGGGGGGGCCCCCCTCACCCAGCCCCGCAGGGCGTTTTTCGGTTTTTTGAAATGAAATCAATTTTAAGACGTTATGAGGCGCATTTTGTTAAAATATTCAATATATTATATAATTTGTCACTTTGGCATGGCACAACCTTGCCCCGCAGGGCATTTTTTGTTTTTTTTACACTGTGAAATCAATTTTGAGACGTTATGAGGTGTATTTTGTTAAAATATTCAATATATTTTATAATTTGACACTTTGGGGTGGTGGAGGGCATAGTACCACATTGCCCCGCAGGGCTTTATTTGGTGTTTTGACACTTTGAAATTAAATTTTTTGAGTTTTTAGAGACGTAAAACACCACAACATGTTAAGTATACCTGACATCTTCACTCTTCAGCAAAACTATTTTTTTAGGTATACGGCGTATACCTGCGTATACCCCATCTAAGTTTTTGGGTATACTTTCCAGTAAAAATACTTTTTTAGGTATACGGCGTATGGCGTATACCCGCGTATACCCTCGACTACACCACTGATTGTTACCCGGTACTAACCAAACCCAACGGGTATTATAATTAACCATTCATCAAATAATTATATGACAGAAAAATGTATTTCTTGAAGTCCCCAAAGAAGTGTTATCATCACACGACAAAGAATGACAGACACAAATATGTTTTGGCGGCAAAATACATGGTTACCAACAAAAAAGAGTAAAGGTATGACAAATATAGCCAACCTCAGATCACTAGAATTGAAGCGGAATTTTCAAAATTCACTGCAAACTAAAAATATTTAAAATAAAAATTTATTTCTGGTACAATTTAGTAAAAATACCAAAAAGAAACAGAAAAAGTTGCCAAATAGTTGCTTTTTGACGTATTTCTGGAAAAAAGTTGCCAAATAGTTGCTTCCCTTAAGAAAAGTTGCTTTTCAGTTGCTTTAAGTTGCCAGTGGCAGCCCTGCACCGATTAATTGATACCAATGCAGAAAATCAATGAAAAATCAATTTTGAAGATAATTGAATCAAAACGCTTATCTCTAGCACATTCGATTCATGTACGAAGTGAAAAATATCTGCTTAAAAAGGGCTCGAATCACTTGCATGCCAGAGCTATACAAACTGAGCTTCCCAGTCGGACAGACGGACATTAGACTCAACACACTGATGAGTGTTAGAGATCTCCGAGGAGAATGGAATTAAGGTACCAAGTGAATGTTCACTACAAACTGTCATACCACTGGTGACCATAATGCATGCGCAACCCTCTTACTTGACTTAAGAGTTGATTTTCAGCCAGAATGATGAGTTGGTAGAGCTCTCGCTAGGCAAGTGGGAGGTCATGGGTTCGAGCCCCAGTTCGGCCAGATATATTCACTTCATAGAGAATGTACAGGTAGGTATACACACATCCCGTCCTATTATCCTGACTCCACTGAAAGTTTTCCATCAAATCTATTTTCTCATCATATTATCATATTATCATCCTATGCTTAAATGGTAGGTACACTCGGCCAAACAAAAATTGATCGTTGATCAAATTTGAATGACTGCTGGCCATGTCCCATACCAATCAAAGCTTGTTATTATCGTTGAAATGTGGGGTCACCTTCACCTACTAGAGTGAGACAAGGAGATCGCTTGGACTGACTTTGGATGGTGCAATCTAACATTTATCAGTCAATCAAATTTGATCAACGATCAATTTTTGTTTGGCCGAGTGTACCTACCCAATTTATCAATTATGTTAAAGAGAAGACTTCTCAGCTCTCTAGGTCATTTTGCTTTCGTGTGATTAATGTGATGAGGGAGATGTTCAAAAAAGGTGATCTGAAGGATTTTAGGAAAGTGATGGTCATTTCCTTCTTATCAAGTTATTAGAAAAGAACTTTATGGGTACTATCTTCTTACTCTGGAAAGAAGATGAAGCAGTATATTAACACTGGTCTCGGCGAAGGCAAATCCAGTGCATTTCTCACTGCTCCTAACTATAAATGAATCAATTAGGTACAGAATTAAGACTCATACCACAACAAGTGTATACGGTAGACCTACTGTACATTCCGAGATAATCACAAAAAAGACAATTTTAGTATAATAGCAGCAGTTTAGAAATTACATATTTCACATACGATTTTTATAAAAATTAAACTTTTGTATCGCAAAGATAAATTTTTTATATGAAGCAAGCCCAGTCTTTTAGCCCATTAATTATTTCATATCAAATTCGATTTTTTGCATTGTTATTATGTTAAATCAATTCTCCTCAATTCTTCTTTAGCACTCAGCTCCACCTGCTTCATAAACAGTATAGATAGGTATAGAAAATAATTACATAATAATAATAATTAATAAATCGAATTTATTTCAAATGTCATAGTATATCAATTCATTCAAATTGTAATAAATTTTCTACCAAAGTTGATTCTAGTTCCCATATACATTTTTTTTTTTTATTTTATCCTAATTTTGTTATCACTACCTACTAGTAGCAACATCAATGCTTCATATCAGATATAAGATTTTCATAATTCTGGGTCATTCGCATGAAGTTTGAACAACAGTTTCGTATCTTCCTCTAGGGTGAAGTTAATCCGGCGGAAATCCACAAGTCTCTCATGCGCATCCGCGAGCGTAAGCTTGCCAAATTCATTCCGTGGGGCCCGGCCGCCATCCAGGTGGCGATAGCGCGCAAGTCTCCGTACGTCGAGACAGCCCACCGAGTCTCCGGACTCATGCTGGCCAACAACACCAACATGGCCAACCTCTTCGAGCGCTGCCTCGAGCAGTACGACAAGCTCTACAAGCGAGAAGCCTTTCTCGACCAATACCGCCAGCAGGCAATGTTCGTCGACAGTCTCGACGAGTTTGAAGATGCGAGGAATGTCGTACAGGAGTTGGTCGATGAGTATAAGGCTGCGAGACTTCCGAACTTCTACGATCTGCCGATTGACTAAGGTTCAACGACGGAATCTGGAGCATCTGGATCTGGAGTATCTTATACTGCATCATCCAGCTCAGATGCTAGCTATGATGCTTGAAACATGCGCTTATTGCACTTATGTGCTAAAAAGTTTTAATGATCTATAAAAGGTCATATTTCATTTCTTCTAAATTATTTATTGTTTTTATACCATCCTCTTGGTACCTATGTATGTTTCAAAATTATGCTCATGTTTTCATGATAAAATCTTGACCCATGATTTAATTATGAGAAAAAGTCTCAAATTTTACTGTATTGACGGGATCTGAAACATCGTATACTGCATCATCCGACTCATATTCTAGTTACGAAGATTGAAACTGTTAAATTATTACGCTTTGGTAAAAATTGCTTTAATGATCTATACAAGCTCACATTTAATTTCGGTTAAATTACTTATTGTTTGTATTTATTAATATACCAACCTCTAGGTATGTATGTGTTTCACTAAATTATGCTCGGTCATGCTGAGCCCCTGTGTTTTAATATTTTGAAAATGTCCAAAATGTTATTGTATTAACTTGTAAAATGCAAGGAAATAAAATTATTGTGCATTCTACTATTAGAATTCTCATTATACTATTCTCATTATTATCCTTAAAAACTCGGGTCCCTTCTGACCCAGCCCTTCCTGTTCCTTTATAGTAGATGTTGAGTCTACATGATGTAAGCCAGTAGGGAAGTACTGACACAGGAAGAAAATTTTGAAATGTTATGGTACATTTTGAACATATTTATTTATTTGAAGCGTTTTGGACAAGATCTATAATAGTTGGGGGGAGCCTTGTTCTATGAATACATAAAAAACTAAAAAGAAAAGATTTGAGCTGTTTTCTACTTTTACAGAATATAATCGAGAAGTGAAATTACTAAAACATTTGAAAAAGGGCAAACAACTAAAATTTAGAGATGAAGCAAATTACTCCCTTAACTGCATCAAACTATAATTTAATACAACAAAGGTGTCAATTTTAAATAATTAATATTGATCTTAAAGTATATTTTAAGTAATTTGAATTTTGAATATGATTTTGTACTTGATTTTTTTACCACCTTACAATATGTATGTATAATTATAATACATTTCCTTCATGCAATATAACAGGAAAGTATTGATAGTAATCTAGAAAGCAAAACGTGTGCTTGAGAGAAGAAAGCTGATGTAGTGGACGATTCCTTAGTGTTGGACGTCAATAAGCAATAAGTATGTGAGCCATGCCATTCTGATGCTCCCTGTTTGATTTGCAGAGACATTTAGAGTTCCAGCGTTTCGTAATAATAGTTACATGTATACATCGGCTATGGGAGAACATCTGAGGCCTCATTCACAAAGTGGGGTTAGCTTGGATTAGCTCGTAGTCCCATAAGATATAACATTGGCCGCCCTCGGTAACACCGTCAAAAAGTTTCGTGAATGACCCCCCTGGTCTGCTCGTTCACTCTGCACTGGCTACACTTGAACTGTTCGACCGACAAAAAGTGTGAGTGGTGTAGAAACTTTCCACACTTCGGCATAGGGCGAGTGTCGGCCAGTGTAATTTCGGTGTCACTAGTGTAGAGCGAAGAACAGACTTATTGACGCAAACGTTCAGCCAAGTGGAAGAACAATGATTGGGTTTTTACATTTCAATCATTGTTCACCAAGGAGTCCTATTCTTGAGATTTCATGGTTTGAAACCAATTAACTTGCTTATGCCACGAGTGTAGGGGATAAGAAGCATACAATTACTCAATTCATTTGGTGGGTATTTTCGTATCTGTTATTGTCTACTCTATACCAATTACTCGACTTCATACTTTTCTAAAAAATGGAATGTCTTCTGTCTTCTGTATAATAAAATAAGTATTTGTGTGTATGTTCTCCTTACTTAATATACTCCTCCTAGCTCCCATGTGTGTAATTTTACAACTTTTCAGTTACAGTCGTTAACTGAAGTTGTTACACTACCTATCAGTGTTACAGTTACAGTTACTTGTCAAAAATTCTAACAGTGTTACAGTTACATCCATTCAAAAATACCACAATTTGTCTGTTTGCCTTATTCCTCAAGGAGGGCAGCACTTGCAGGATTGCTTTCATCATGCGCGAACTGGTGCGCAGTGGTTACTTATAAACACAGGTGTTACGGACGCGCATTCTTTTGCGCATGAGGTTGCCAAACCTCGTTGACACCTTCCTTCAGTTTTCCTACAATTTAAATAATAATAATAATAATAATAATTAACAGATTGCAAGAAAACTCCATGCCTCTCAACTCGCTTTAATTTCTGTTTAGAAATGGATCTACTATCTACTACACTTAAATTAATAATAAAAATTAATTAGGTTCCTATCTAATACTATGACAGTTGTGATGACTTGAAGTGAAACAAAAGTCTACCTACTCCTATCAGTCATTTGTCTAGGTGACAGTTGATTAAAAAGGAAATGATGCTTTTAAATAGAACTTAAAACTGCCCTAAAAATCCACAAATGGTTAAATTGTAGTGCATCTTTTTGACACTAAAAAATTTTAATAAAAATATACCAACCAGCAATTTTGAGGCGATCATTTGCAGTGAGATTAAGAGTACCGAGATCTTCACTGGAGGTGGTATGACTGCAATGAGTCCGGTAGTATGTGACTCGCATATTTCCGCTTGGATTCTCTTCAACATTCAAGGTAGCTGGACAATGCGTTTTCAGCTTTACAGAGCCCTGAGATTTTATTGCTCTGACATTCTTACCAGCCGGTTTGTAGGTACCATTCCGATGGCAAGTGTAGTACCACTTTTTAGTGGCCCCTGACAAACGTTTTGTGCCTGTGCTTTTTATGAAAGAGCTGTATGATTGCTTTTCCATCGATTCTTTCCAATTATTAAACTCTAAGAACAGAACAGAATAGAGAATTGTTTATTATAATAGTACTAGTATACAGTTAAAAGAAATGGTAAACATTTTCTATCTGAATTGCTTTCTTTGCCTCTTCCCAAGTTCACACTCGGATAAAATGTTTGTTCGTCGGGCTGCTCGGAACTATTCCAACAGGTGATTGTGTTCGTCTAAGTTATTGAGTTCCGTTAGCTAAGATATTGAGAACTAGAGGTACAAATAGACTAAACAATATTAATTTTTAGAATATTAAATAACATACCTTGCATTGTTGGAAAGGTTTTAATGACAGCTCCCTCTATCTGCACCTTGTGACATTTGCTTAAATGTTTTCTCAACACATTGTTTCCATTACAAGTGAACTTGCACTCAGGATGACTACATTTTATATTTTCACAAAGCACTGGAATTACCTTATGTACATTCCGCAAATGTTCAACTATACTTTTTTTCGACGAATATGTTTTATCACATAGATAACAAACATTTTCGTTATCACATGACCATTGACGGGTATGACATTTTGTTAAACATCAAACATTGAAAAAGAAGTAAGGTTATAACAGCCCAGTTCTGGCCAATCAGAGTGATATTTTTCGACCAATCAGAATGTCCTGATATTCCTCTGTTGAAGTTGAATCTGTCAATCGAGAAGGCGGTGAACAGTGGTGAAGTCTTGAATCTTGATAGCTGCTTGCAACATTGCCCAAGCTAGGTAAGAATTTCTTGATCAGCCAGCATTTGATAACATAATATCATTCACATCTGGCACCCTTTGTTACTCTGTTAGAAGAACTATACGATTTCATACTAAATCTTAAAGATTCGTTATATTTATATCTATTACAGCCGCTCCATCCAAATCCACAACAAAAAAATAACATTGTTGGTCAGACCTAGGTAGGTAGGTACACTCGGCCAAACATAAATTGATCGTGATGAAAAGTTAAAGTATCATCTCTTGTCTATGAATTTTCCGATTGCCTGTACAAACCGGTCAGACCTCTCACTCTAGCTGCTATCTCTCTCTGTGCTCGAGTAATAACAAGGGATGGGGGAGATATTGACGTCAAATAGAAACAGGTAATTTCTCAATCGCATCAGCCTAGCAGGTCGAATCTTCATTCGAATATTGCTCCTGGCTAACCCGATCGTGGTCTACCGAGATTTTGGCTCAAGTTTTCTCAATAAGTGCAATCTATATTATGTTTCAGATTCATAATTTTAAAAGTATGTATAATATGATACTTGCTTAATGCTAATGTATAATTTCATTTTCAAACAATCCGATCTAAGTGCAGTTAATCAATGGAACAAAATATACCTACGTCTATATAATAGATTGGGCTAACATAACATACCCTTTAAATTAATTTATGAGAAAACGTAAATTTCAAATTAACCCTAATATTTTGATTTATACTTTGAGTATACCTACAAACTTTTTTACAAATTGCCAATAGGACAGTTACGATTTATTTTTGAATTTATTTCAAACCCGACTATAATAATTTCTTTATTCATAACAAAAAATATACAATTTTCATTAATAAATATCAATTTGAAATTCCGTAAATATTATTCAGTATTTGGAAAATCAGTGTGATGTTATATTTATCAACCAACAATGATGTTGCTATGGCAACATAACAATAAAACTAGGACAGCACATGACGTTAATTCTTTGTCCCGCCATAAGGTGCACTGAAATAATATTCATATTGACGGAGGAAAATTTTGGCTATTGATTATCCTAACAAAATTATTCTACGCCCACTATTTATGGTATTCGTGAGTATGAATCAAAGGAAAATTTTAGTTGAAAAGTGTGCGCCGTTAATATAAAAGTGACGTTGTTAACATAAACTGCATGCATTGCCTTTTATGTAAATAAGAAACTATGGAAAACTATTAATCGTAGAAAACAATGTATGTAACAATGCTCTTTTCTTTGCTAAGTGTGCGTCGTTAAAGAAACTCGCCAGCCTTGTTACCGTGTGTGCGTCATTAATATTCAGTCAAAGCGTGTTACATTATGTGCATTTATTCAGTGAGAGCAGAAAATTTAGTTTTGGACAAAGGATTTAGCTCGTTTTATTAATTATTTTTTTTAGTTAATAAATATTCATTGAATAATTGAATGGATAGGTAACATTTTTCTGATATTATACCCGTTCTAATACATCTCCACTAATTGGTATTGGATAGTGGAAGTTTCTTTACATCGGGGTGTTGCAGTTTGAGTCCAAGTCTTGATGGATAATAAAGGGTTGCCGGTGGAAGGTGGGAAGGAGGCGCTCGTGGCTTATCAAAGCGAATAAAGCAAGTATCTTTATCTGAAACGTATGGCTCGAATCTATGATTTTTTGTCTATTTGTTGTTCCTTATCCATTTAAGGTCAAACATAATAACGGATTAGGCCAATTTATTCACAACACATTTTTTACTATCCTGATTGAGGATTTAATAAATTCAAATGCATTTCCATGCAGTCATTCTTACTCAAGCAACTCGTTCAGTCGAGTAAAAGAGAGTTGCGCACGCAGGTGCAAAGATAGATACAGGGTGACAGTATCGTCACCGGTGGTATGACAGTTCGTAGTGAGCATTCTCTACCTTCATTCCATTCTCCTAGGAGATCTCTAACCCTCATCAGTGCGTTGTGTCCAATGTCCGTCCGTCCGACCGGATAGCTCATTTGGTAGAGCTCTCGCCCGGCTATTGAGAGGTCCCGGGCTCGAGTTCCGGTCCGATAGGATATTTTTACAACGCACATCCCTTCATAACAATCTGAATAATGGATAACGTTCATTTGTCGTTCGTGTTATGCTTTTCATAATCTGTCTTATATTTTCTGTAAAGGGAGTTTCAGTTCGACTTCGAGGTGTTGCCCGTTTCGGTGCTCGATCATCAACGCGTTCCACTGGGCGTTTTCCTAGTTATTAGTGAAAATCATAGCATTGACTCTCGACTGAGGAACACCCACGACGAACTCAGTCAAGTAGCCGGTCGCGGGAATCGAAGTCAGGACTTCCGGGATACAAGTTTAGGGCGCTAGTGCCTGAGCCTACTTGCTCCAGTAAAATAAAACATTATGCATAAATTAGGCTTGGCGCTTAAAATGCATAAGTTGGAATATAATTATTCAAAACCACAAGAGTAATTTTATCAGGATCTTTAACCGACAGAAAAAATTCCTTTAAATATGACATTTTACGGGACAAAGACATGAACGTCATGTTCTGTCATAATTTTATTGTTGCTATGGCAACTTCTTTGTTGTTTGATAAATATTACATCACAATGATTTCCAACATACTGTTAAAGTCCCTCAAAGATATTTACGTAATTTAAAATTGATATTTATTCATGAAAATGTTTATATTTTGAGTTATTTGAAATCAATTCCAATGAAAAGACGTAACTGTCCTAATATTGGCCGTAGGTTTTTTTTTGTATAGACAAAAAGAAAAACTATAATGTGAGTGTTATTATGAAATTTAGGTTCTCTCATCAAATTAATTTAAAGTCAATGTAAGATGTAAGACCAATCATTTATATAGACGTATTCTTTGTGCTATGAATTGATTATTAACTGCACACACACCGGATTGTTTGCAAATGAAATAATACATTAACAAAAGTATCATATTATCAAATTCATTCTTTTCACATTATGAATCTGTAACACAATATAGATATAACATATTGATAAAATGAGTCGAAATCTCGCTAGAACTCGGTCACCTTAGCCTGAGCGAGATTCGAACGAAGGTCTACAGGGTTGCTTCGACAGTTAGAGAAAATACCAGTTTCCCTGACATCAGTAGATATCTCCCCCATCCCTTGTTTTACTCGAGCACAGAGAGAGAGAGAGAGCACTAGAGTGAGAGGTCTGACCGGTTTGTACAGGCAATCGGCAAATTAATAGACAAGAGATGATACTCTAACTTTTCATCACGATCAATTTATGTTTGGCCGAGTGTACCTAGGTAGGTACCTAGGTAGGTAGGTAGCTAGGTATTATATTGTCAGTTGGTCCATCACTGAATATGTGTAAATATGATGGTAGGCCTATACCAAAGGCCTATACCTACCTACTGGATAAATGTTTAAGGAAATAACTCCTCTTCCAGTTACCAGGAGACCTATTTTCGAGATCTTTCGAGACAAATTTCATACGGTTTCACGGCCGCCTGAAATCAGACCAAACAAAATAATAAACTGACATGGCAGATTGAATGTTATTTTGTTCGGAAGGACGTCACTTTGACGTCATGCTCGATTATAAGAGCGCTCATACAATCTCGAAAATAGAGGTCCAGGGAGGTACTCCCGACTAGATAGTGTTGTGAATTTCTCGAGAATTTTTGTGCCTTGTAAAGTGTGCCTTGTAAAACAATGCAGGCATTGTATTGTGATACCACTCATCCACAAAGCGAGTCAAATTTTCACTAATGAAACTCATTACCTAGCCTGTGTAATTTTCATATTTTAACATTTTTGTGACAAAATAATTCAATAGGTAGAACCTATTTTTAGGTAGGTATACAAGACTCCGATCCTCTGAGTCTTCAAGTCCTCGTTAGCATGACCAGGCATACTCTTAGTCTCTTGTTAGCTCTAGAGGACCCCAGACTACGTAGAACATCTTGTACAATTTTGTATCTGGATATTTCGTGCTGAACAAAATTGTTTTCATTGCAGAAAATTTATGGTTTTGTAAAAATTACTAGAAAAATGGTGAAGACCAAGTGCGTCAAAATAAGCAGTACCCAGCAAGAGATCTTGCTCTCATTTATGGAGGCACATCCTGAGTTTTCTCGAGGGCAACGAGAAAGTCTGTTGGGTAGAGCGAACAACGGCAATATGTGGAAAGCTCTGACTGTGAGCCTAAACGTGGATCAATTCGGACCCACGAAAACTGCAACAAAGTGGAAAACTGTAAGTAGGTACTACCTAGAGGTAGTATTTCAGCAATAAGTAAAGGTGACAGATTGTCAATTTTTTCGAAAACCGATAAGTAATAACAACTTCCTAGGGTAGTGCCACTGATCTCTATAATAGGCTACTTAAGCTACTCTCTCTAAAATTTTTACGTTTTTCCTAAATTGTATTTGCGTAATCTTTACCTAAGGTAATTGTATTTAATTTATATTAGAAAGGAAATGAAGAAATATATATACCTAATAAAAACTAGACCCCAAATAGTGTTCAATAGAAACATTTGTTTTACTGTTGTAGTCCGACATTTTCATTGACCACTCACATTGAAATATCAACTAGCCTTTTGCCAAGAATAAAAGAGTGAGTCACTACTTGACTGCCTGATGACGTGCACAGCAATGTTATTTGCCACCAGAGCCATCATGATTTAACATAATGTTTGTGAGCTCTTTTGACGTCAGAGGTCCATTGGGTCAATTTCGGATGTTCGAAAATGTACCAATTTCATTTAGACTTTGAATAAAGATTCCTATTTGAACATTAATCCCAGAATAATAATTTTTGTTTCACTACATCCAATACATGTATTAGGCAGTGGTGGCTCGTGACTTCATTTATTGGTGGGGCTGCTAATTTATAACGACTCTATAATCACAAATAAAGAAAATTGAAAGACAGACAATCGAGCAACTAACCTTATTTGTACAGGAACTTTGCTCTCCCCTCTCTATGCGTTGCAAATAGGTACCTAATAATTATTATTTATTACTTTCTTATTGCAGTTCGGTACCTATCTCGTTTATTTATTAGTTCTTTGTGAATTATTAAGACATTTGATTTCAAGCGTTTGTTCCAAAGGTAAACTTGAAAATGAAGTTAATAGAAGAGAGTCGATATGATAAATAATAATTTGCACAGCAAAACATTATACTATACATACGACACCATGTCTAGTTTCAAGCAAAGTCTTGCCATAACTGACAAAAAACACTAAAACTATGAATCATTTTCTCATAAAATTCCAAGTGCTCCTGTAGTCAAAACAAACTGAGGCAATGTCATGCAGCTCGCTCGCCTACGCGCGAGTTTGTCGAACTCCCGATCGTGCATAGAGGGCTAGGTTGGATCAGCCCCATGGAAAGATTTAAAGTCTCGGGTGAGTTTCGGGCACGGTTACACAGGACGATTTCGTCACGCTCAGCTCGAAGAGACTTGGAGAATACTGCTACTAGTTTAAACGTCCTACGGGCTAGCCCCTAGCCGAGCCGAACTGAACCGAACGTCCAACACGCAGAGGCGGGATTTTGGCCGAGAACAACGCGCGTTTATTTGAATCATATTTGAATACATCCAGTGGCCCCTCCTGATGTAAAATAATTTCACTAATTTACGTGAATTAACAAATAATTTTGGCACTAATGATTTCTCATACAATAAAATTACTCTTTAGAAAAATATAAAATACTTTAAAAAATGATCCTTAAAAATCCTTGGGGGGGCTTAGCCCCACTAGCCCTTATGGACGAACCGCCACTGGTATTAGGTACTTTTAATATTTCACAATTTAAATTAATTCCATAAATTTAGAGAGAGAGTTCCCTATTCCACTTGATTGTATGGATTTCCCATGTTGAACCTCATCAGTTCAGTCCCATTGATGTTGAAAATAACAAAATATGAAATCTTCCTTTACAAAGCCATCCATTTATAACAGCAATGAATGCTTTTCTACATTATCTAAATAATTTCGAGCATCCCTTGGAATCATTGGAGCTGATTAGCAAGTAAAATATAAAAGGAAATTACTGAAATCCCTACTTAGAGAAATGTACTACCTACTACTTCACTCACATAGTCATTGATGCACAGAGAGTTTTTTTTTTAGTTTTTTCTTAATACCTACGAACAGAATTTTCAAAACTCAAAGAGTACCTACCTAGCTAATCATTTCAACTCACAATACGACATAAAACCCAACGGCTGGTGTAATGGATACCTCGGTTCTCGTCAGATCACCGAGGTTAAGCAACATTGAGCGGGGTCAGCGGTTGGATGGGTGACCATTCAACTCTGGCCTGCCAGTTGCTGCCGTTGGGCCAGAGAGACTGGGGTGGTTGGGGGTTAGTGTAACGACACCCCTCCACCTGTTATCAGTCTCTCGACGGGCGTTACACTGTCCTTGGGATGGGACGTTAAAAAATCAGCATAGCGCAGGGAGCTAACTACTCACTCGCTTAACATCCCTAAGTTACGAATCCTCAACCAACTTCACCTCCTATATAATGGCGCATCGTCAATGGAGTAGAGTTGTTGAGGCGGCAGTAGGACTACCAGTCCTGTAACGCCATAACAAAAAAAAAAAAAAACGACATAATGCCACACACTGGAACTTACATTATGACTTCTGGTACAACCTCAAAAGTGTTAAAAACAATTATTTTACAATAGATTTCGTATTTAACACTTCGAGGACATATCAGAGGTAACAAATTGGCTTTTCCCTCGAGCTATGTCCCCCAGAAGCGGGTCTCCTAGCCTAAACCCTCCCACCCCCGGTCCATCCGCATTCTGTCCTGGCTTTCCCACCAGTACTTCCCAGTATCTTCCCCGGGCAGGACCCCTTTGGTCGACCTTCTCCATGACCTCCTTATCATCAACAAAAAATAAAACTTGACTTGCGCAAAATGACCTCGCTGTCGATGCGACGTTAAACACTATTATACTACTACTACTCATGGGCCCCCGCAGGGGGGGGGAGGGGTGGCAAGGGGGGCACTTGCCCCCCCCCCCCCCTGGATATCCACAAAAATTGGGAAAATGTACTACATTAAGCACACAATATCCACAATAAATAAAGATATATAATATTTTTAAAACTTAATACATTTCTTAGTACCTATACATTACATTTTCCCTGGAAAGAGTATATTTAGTCTATACCTACCTACCACCTATCTGTGTATTGTTTTTGTCTTGTAGAAAGCTAGACCGAATACCTAGAAATTTACTGCGGTACAAATAGGTATTTATTTGAACAAAATACACCTCATAATGTCTCAAAATCGATTTCAAAGTGTCCAAAAACCAAAAATCGCCCTGCGGGCAGGGTGGGGGGCGCGCCCCCCACACCCCCTTTAACCCTGTTTTTTTTCCCCTTGCATTGCCCCCCCCCCCCCCTGGCAGAAATCCTGCGGGCGCCCATGCTACTACTTAGAGGTCGTACTGTACTCCAGTGTGGTCACATTATTACATGTAGTAAGTTTAATTGTGTGCATACTCTTCAACTTTTTACATTTCTGTTTGTGTGAAAAGAAATCTTGGGAAAACACTCAGTCACACTAAGGGCCAGTCTTTCAATACTCTGCTAACTTTCAAACGGATGATTAGGACTGTATTGTCATGGCAACAACCAATTGAAATACAGGTTTTGTACTAAGTAACTGATGCGAAATTTAGGGAGAAACCCATCTCAATATAATTTTTAATTTTTAGACATGGACGGACTGGAAAGCCAAGACTGAGTCCAAGGCTCAGGCTATCTGGGCGTACGAGTCGGGATCGGGCCAAGGCGAACCAAATAACAGCAAGCTCACCGAGATGGAGATCAGACTCATGTTGCTGTCCGGCTGGAAGATAACCTTCGACGATGTAATCCAGGGCTTAGTCCGGGGCTTTGCACCCAACACAACCGAGGTAAACACTGACTGACTGATCGGGAGGAGGATTTGGGGGCTGTGGTGCATAAAGGGTGTTACGCTTTAGGAGGGTTATTCTACATTTCCGTGTCGTGTCGTTTCACGTGATATGGGCTCACTGCACACTAGAGTGCTATCTATTTAACATGGCAGTGACACCGTATCAATTGATACGAAACGACAAGGAAATTAAGAATAACCAGCCAGGGGGAGGGGGGGGGGGGGGGTGGAGTGTGCACCAATATTTGACACAATATTATGGGGAGGGGGGCATTGGGATGTCACGTTTTGACATAGGTAGACATTTTATACTAGTATTTTAATTTAGATAAAATTTTAGTTGATATGCTGGGACCTGAAATTTTGCTAAATAAAAACAATAAAATCTGATACATCCCAGTCCGACAAATTCTATTTAGGGGGGTGGATACCAATAGCTCAATATTTTCAAAAATGCCGGTTGGGTGTTTTACAGTTAGTACGGCATAGTAGTGGTTTTAATTGAGCGAGCGTAACGAGCGTC
Organism: Leuctra nigra; assembly: GCA_934045905.1. Classification (NCBI taxonomy): domain Eukaryota; kingdom Metazoa; phylum Arthropoda; class Insecta; order Plecoptera; family Leuctridae; genus Leuctra; species Leuctra nigra. The sequence goes on along the minus strand of OW203763.1, from coordinate 32,871,742 downwards.
ACCACGGTACTCTTATGGCATTTTCTCTCTTTTTTTGTTTTTGTTTTTTGCCTGCACTGCCCAGGTTAAATTGCACAACCAATCGATCTGAAATTTTGCACACATACTAACGTAATCTAAGCAGTATTTGGGATTGTTTTTAAATGGGATTCTGTGATGGTTTCAAATTTAAATAAAATTATCTTTCGATTGGTTGCTCCGATCAATTTGAAATTTTGCATTGCAACCAACATTGTCCCCAATCTAACAAAGTTACAGCCAAATCCTCCAATTTGTTAAAATTTTAAACCATCTTTCCTGTGATTTTTTAAATTTGAAACAAGAACCGATTGACCGATCAACTTAAAACTTTGCATGGTGATTGGGACCAACACCTTTGCTATTTTTGCCAACTGAGTGTTTTCCTAGTAGTGTGTAGTTTAATTGTGGTGTTTAGAAAATTAAAATTTTTTGATGCTGAACAAATTTACTGTAATCAGGAGTTGATTTCATGTGCTTAAAAGTAGTGATAATGATGACATGATTGTATTTTACAGGATCAACCGACTGAGGAACACAATGCCAAGGAGAATGAGAACAGTGTCGTGGACGTTGATGAGGCTGTGATGGTAGTGGTGGCCGACGCCGTCATCGAGTCCGATACAGAGACCGGTGAAACTCAATCCCACAATCTCCAGCGTCAACTCAAGAGCAGACCGTCCAAGCTTGGGGCTAAGAGTATGTTTCCGAGTTCTCGGCCCTTGTCTTTAATTAATCACTGGACGGTCATGTGACAGCTGTCAGCCAATGAGAGAGCTGCTCTCCACGCTACACACTCGCAGAAGTTAACAGTGTGTCCGGTGTTTCAGTGGGACTTGCAGACCTGTCCGAGAATGTGCCAAACTTGTAATAAAATATGAAATATTTAAAATTTAAATTAAGTGAATCTGAAAATGCTGAAATTTTTATTAAAATTGAGCGAGTCACTCGCTCAATAAGATAATTCTGCTTTTTTTCTACTAATTACTGCTGAGGTTATTACACAGTTAAAGTCCTGCAAAATTCCAAATTGTTTGAATTAAATAATTCTAACATTTATTAAAATACAAAAACATAGGAAAGAAATTCGAAAATATTCCGATTGGAATCTCTATCTATGCTCCCCCCGACGGCTGTTATCTTAGCGCGGTGGTGGGGTTTGTGTTGGCCAATGATACACTGCAGCTAAGCCGGCGAGCAAATGCTCATGCGTAAAGGTTACCCATGCCGGACAGGTCAGTAGTGAGGCCCAGACATAGAGCATAGAGGTCGACCTACCCATGCCCTCCCCTGAATTTGCGGTCCCCTCTGGCTGGCCTCCCCCCTCGAGACTGACTTCCCCTCGAACTGGTCCCACCGGCTCGAACCCTCCCGCCCCCCGGTTCGTACCTATTCCGGCCTGGCCTTCCCACCAGTGGTGGACTCCCCCGGACCGGGCTCTTTTGACCGACCCCACCCCATGACCTCCACATATTCAACAAAGTTCAAATTACAATCTTAATGTGCGCAAAATGACCTCGCTGTCGACGTGCCATTAAACCTTAATCAAATCTATCTATGCTAACCCCATTTTTATTTTTGTTACAGAAAACACACTCTGCAACATTACCACTACACCGTATGGTAGACCGACAACTTCTTTGGGCAGCATTGTTGAAGAGGGACTGCCGCTACAGAAGAAGTTATGCGACTTAGCTGCGGAGATTGTCAAGAGTGCGAAGACCATGAGCGATGCTTTCCAGCTGCAGGCCGCCGCTACAGACCGCTTAGCCGCTGCTATGGAGGGGAAAGCCGTCGCATCGGAGCGCAGAGCCACTGCAGCTGAACGAAAGGCAGCCGCGTTTGAACGTATTGCTCTGGCAAAAGAGATCAAGTATGGAATCCTGTCTCACAATCTTTAATAGAATTTTCATATTCTCAGTCTACCATTGTCCATTATACAAGCTCCAAATGTTCAATACCTAATTATGTGATGGTTGATGGACCGAATGTCCACTTGTTCAATTTTTGTCGGAGCCACCCATCATGACCAGAAACATATTCTCAATGCACATTAATCTCCTTTCTACTCTAGTTAATGATGAAACCTTGTTTTTCTGTTTAAATTAAACTGTTGCAATTTTACTTTCCGATCTCCTTCATTAGATCACTTCACTCTCCTTTCCTTTCACTTCATTCTCTTAGTTATAAAAAAGTACCTAGTCAAAGAAAGTAGCTATAAAGTACTGGAACCAAAGTGAAACTAATGTGTAGGTTCCACATTTTTTTTAGATTGTAGAATTTATTTTAGTCAAGTACATTATCTAGGAAACTTTGGTGTGAAAATACTGCTAAATGATGCTGGATTATTGGAAGGGCAAAGTAAAAACACAATCACTGATTTGCATTCAAACTTGTTATTCAATTAAAGCCGGGCCAGTTTTTAATATAATATGTCGATAAATGCTGAAAATAAGGAATAACATTCTACCATCTTTGTTGATACATATTCTTTTTACAATTCCGAACACTCAAATTTGTCAGTTCCTGAAAGATGATGATATTGATAAGTGTATTAGGAATATCAATAAAATCATCAGCAAAACTGATTCAAAATATTACAGAATGACCTGAAAAATGTCAAACTTTTTATGTTCCATCATCCCCCCTCCACCTTTGGTATGATACCATATTCTGCATTTAATTTGATATTTGTATTCCCATGAGTGTGGGAAACCTCTGCGAGAAATTTGATGGCCATGTGGCAGACCGAGGGGGCGAAGGGCCTTAAAGATAAGGAGACGTCTGCACCGAGGATCGCAACACAGACAGAAGAACTCGCCATTGCGTCTGCGTCCTTCCCGTCGAGCCACTCTTTCCATTGGTGTCCGTCACAACCAACCAGCAAGGAGGTCACGTTTACTCAGGCCCCTCGGGCTTCAGCCTTGCCGTTGACAAACATTATGTTCTTCGCAGACGATGTCTTGATCCACCACACGAGCAGTGAGTGAGGAACCAGTGCTTATAACCATGGGAAATGCAGGGGGTGCATCAGTGTTAGTGGGGTGGATGTGGCGGGTTATTATTTGTATTATGGGGGTGAGTGAGTAGTAATTCATGCTTTGTTGTATAAATGTAAATTTGAAGTTGGGTCAATATATGCATCCACAATAGGTACACTCCCCCAAATAATAAACGGTACTTGGTACAAAACGTATTGGCTGCTGGGCCGGTTCCTTGACAATCAATCCTTGTTATTATCAATGAAATCAGAGCTCACCTAAAAGAGTTAGATAATGCGTTAGCACTGACTTCATGGGATGATGCCATCAAACCTTAATCAGTCAATTCATTTTCTTTCGAGTACCGTTTATTATTTGGGGGAGTGTACCTCAAATATATTCATAGAATACATGTCGCAGGTTTAGAGATGCAGGGTTCACAGTTACACTATAATTCCGATAATTCCTATATTTTGGGAAATAGTGAATTATAGCCCTATATTTCCTATTTTTTTGGCCTTGTCCTATATTTCTAAGCAAATTAGTAGTTGAATGTCCTATATTTTCTTATTTTGTTCATTTTAGAGTCCCAGAATCACTTTAAAATTGCTGAAATATGAAAAAACGCCCTGCGGGGCAACAATTGAAAGGTTATTTGATTCAGTTTGTTCGTGGTTTGTTCATTTTAGAGTCCCAGAATCACTTTTAAATTGCTGACATATGAAAAACCACCCTGCGAGGCAACAATTGGCAGGTTATTTGATTCACTTTGTTCATTCCAGAGTCCCAGAATCACTTTTAAATTGTTGAAATTCTTTTAAAAAAACCGCAATGTTAAAATAAACTGTAATTCAATTTATTCTTTTCGGTGTATTATATTTGATTGCCTCTACTGCGGCTCCCGTTATTATCTAATTAATTATTTTTTGGGAAATTGGCTTCTTCACCAAAAAAGTTTGCCGACCCCTGGCATAGGCTGTGTTCGAGATATGTGAGAAAGAAAGAATAAAACTTCAAATATTGTAGTACATAGATGAGTATTTATTTATATTTATCAATTGTAATTTGCAGGCGAAGCCATGCTTTTCCTATAACCAGTAGGAAATATGTCATATATATCCTATATTTCTGATCTATATTCTGAAACAAAATCCTATATTTTTTGCTAAAATGTCCTATAAAAACTGAAGTGTTGACTGTGAACCCTGGAGATGTAAAGTTACCGGTAACATTACCGAGCACGGTAATATTGAATTTTCTGCACAGTTTTAACTATATGGCGTAAGGAAGTTAATGAAACTGAACTAATTAATTTTTTCATATTACTTAAACCATTAGTTTGTATAGGTACTGGTATGGTGTATTTATTGATTGAGGATAGGTATACATCTCAATTTTACAATAATAATAATAATCTATCCGCTGGTTCCAATTTAATGGGTCAGGGAGTGGGTGTTCCCACCAACACTAGGGCCGCAGGACTACTGGAGACCGGCTGGCCACGCCTGGCGTCTCCTCGTCTTCTTGTTCTGTCCTCCCACATCAATATTAATTGAGCGAGCGTAAAAAGCAACTCCATTCTGCACTTTTTTTTTGTGTTTGTTTGTTTGCCCTGACGCCACAGGTCACATTCTTTTCCGATCGAGCTGAAATTTTGCATTACAAATTTCATTCTAACTTAATCGTGTATAGTTTTTGTGAGCTTACCTCTGATTGGTTAAAAATTAAAATATCTCACGATTGGTCGAAAATCAAAATGCTGCGATACAGTTCAAATTTGGCCTGGACATTAAGACTACTACCATTTTCTCTTATTTTACAAGTTTTCAGTCTAATCGGTAGAGAATAGAATGTATATACCTACTTATTGACATTTAAATAGAATGCCAGACAATATTTTATTGTCATTTAATTTCCAGTGCAACTTATCTGATTTTCTTTATGGATCAGAGTGATGGCTATTCTCAGTTTCAATGAAGTCGGGTACCTAATTTTAGTTTGATAATATTTCAATTCACTATGGATGTATATTATAGCCGTGCAGTAATAGAATTAAAATTAGACATTTGTCACATCGGTCTTATAATAAGCTGAAAATTTGCACAAATGTTCTTCGCACCCTAACACATCCACCATTCAAAAAAAAACAAAAAAACTTCACCGGAAGCCACCCCCAAAAAATATAAACAAAAAATTATGGACGTCCAGGGAACCCGGCCATTTCAAACATACAATGCGTTATCCTCGAAAGTAATTGGAATAAAATTATGAAAAAAATACAATACACCAAAAACATATTGGCGAAGACATTGGTGCAGATGTCATTGGCCAAAATCTTTTTGTTTTGATTGTATGCATTTTTGAACACATTTTTGAACTGCAATTTTTTTGACCGCGCTTATTTTGTATTTTAATCGTTTGAGTAACATTTCTCGCGATGACTTAATATTTATTTGGGTGGAAAATGAAGAGTATATATCCATGAAGTTTTGTGAATTTTTTGAGATTTATTGGACGCGATCTTATTAGTGAAATGGTATTTTTAGTTCGCGGAAGTTTTTTCTTGTCCCGCTGCGCCTGACCTGGCAACACACTGCGCTAGTAGTACGTATGCGTTAGGTTTGGAAGGTTCGCAATACAAATTACATCATAACTGATAACTTTTACTCATAACTTTTTCATAACTTTTTTTCATAACTTTTACTCATAACTGTTATCATAACTGATAACTTTTACATCGGTAACATTATGTTCGAAAACATTCACACTGTAAACAACAAACTTCGTGTTTCGTTTTCAATTATTTTTAGAGATGTAAAATAAGAAACTATTTATGTATGAAATGTGAGATGTGAGCTCATAAAGCGCTGCGTAAATAATTTTTATGATTCGTTTAAGAGGTTTTCGAGGCAATGACACTCATTTATTATTGTATAACGATACCGGTATATGTTGCTGATGTTGATATTGTCAGTTGTGTAATCCAATGTTTGTTGTCAACTGCAGGGGAGGGCGGTTTCACTTAGGACAACTATAGGGCCAACTTTTCACTATCTTCTTTCACAATTACACTCAACAACTAACTATGAAATATTCAGTTAGCGTATAGCACTCACAGTCACACTTGACTACAGTTGTTACTTATTTCCACAGTCCGATTTCTTATGTTCTCTTTACTCTCTAAAAACCTACCATGTTTCTCACAATTCTTAAAAATAAAAACTATTTATGATTGGTTGACACAGGCCAATGGTATGAGCTCTTCCAGAATCAGATGCAGTGTTTGGCTTCAAGTTAACTTGAAACCACCCTCAAATATAAAGATTTTTACATTCCACCCTCAACTCTTGACCTTTGACATTGACCAGATGGTCTACCCTTAGATCTGACCCCCAAGAAAGACATTACATTTTATAGGTTTAGAACTAACAAGCCCCGAATCTCATTTATTTGACTCTTCATTGCCGCAGGACATGGCTTTTAAACTTCACTTTTATTTCAAAAACCCAAAACTGAAGTTAAACACGTGTAGTGATTAAAATTGACAAGTTGATACATTTGGAAAAAGACATTAAATATCAAGATCCCACTGTCCTGCGGTATGTTGTGTTACAGGATAATGCATTCAGTTCAGAACTCCTGGAGGAATGATGTGCATTTCCGTTTGATCAGTTTTCAAAGTGCAGTGAAATTGTTTTGCGTATAGTGTATATCTATAGTGTGCTATAGTGCATAGCTATTTGCTTATAATTTGTTTCCTATCATCTTACAATTCTATATTTTATTATATTTAATATTAAATGTGTGGGTGAGAATCACAGTCACATTCGTGAACAATAATGGGTAAGTTAAAATACCTACACATTTTTATAACCTGTTCAATTGTACTACCTACTCATACGTGACTGATTGAATCTTTTCTCAAATATAGAGAAAGAAGATGGTAAAGTCACACATCTGAATAAACTATCAACATCATCATATAAATCAGAGATATTTGTTTAGAACTAATCGAGGAACAAACCACCGACCACAATTCATGTGTATATTGTAATATTAAATTGACTAAAAATGACACGATAGTTAAAATCACAAAAAGGGACTGCTGTCTCTTATCAAAGCTTGTACGGTCCGGGATGATGATGTGGTCGCCAAACTTTTGCAATACAGAAAGAGAAAACCAGAAGATTTTCCATTTAAATTTCATGGAACATGTAAATTGTTATACTCAAACAAAAGACAACTCGAATACGCCACCAAAAGAAAGCTTGAAGAAAGTGCAGACAGAGAAACACCAACACCCTCCCCTCAGACGATTGTCGAGGACAGACACAACACCCTTTAAATGGAACATGCAATGTTTTATCTGGAATTAAATTCAGGACAAGCAGAAGACTGACCGCAAATTTTCACTTGTAAATATGAATCCAACTTCACTTAAACAACGCATTATAGACGCTGCACAACAACGATCAGATGATACAATGAAAGTTCGGGTAACATCGGAGACCGACTTATTTTTAATGATGCAACTGTTTATTCTAAAAGCTGAATCGTTAAGTTTATTATGACAGACTATAAAATGTGTCGAGTGGTTATGGCTTCGAACCTTCCAAACCTAACGCGTACGTACTACTAGCTCAGTGTGTTGCCAGGTCAGGCGCAGCGGGACAAGAAAAAACTTCCGCGAACTAAAAATACCATATCACTAATAAGATCGCGTCCAATAAATCTCAAAAAAATCACAAAACTTCATGGATATATACTCTTCATTTCCCACCCAAATAAATAATAGGTCATCGCGAGAAATGTTTCTCAAACGATTAAAATACAAAATAAGTGCGGTCAAAAAAATTGCAGTTCAAAAATGTGTTCAAAAATGCATACAATCAAAACAAAAAGATTTTGGCCAATGACATCTGCACCAATGTCTTCACCAATATGTTTTTTGTGTACTGTATTTTTTTCATAATTTTATTCCAATTACTTTCGAGGATAACTCATTGTATGTTTGAAATGGCCGGGTCCTCTGGCCGTCCATAATTTTTTGTTTTTATTTTTTTGGGGTGGCTTCTGGTGTTTTTTTTTTGTTTTTTTTTGAATGGTGGATGTGTTAGGGTGCGAAGAACATTTGTGCAAATTTTCAGCTTATTATAAGACCGATGTGACAAACTTCTTTATTTGACGAGATAGAGGTTTGTTACTGCTCGGCTATTAGGTTTTCTGTAGTACATTACGATATTCCGGTTGGAGATGTTGCGCGTTTGGGTTCTCGCTCATTAGCGCGTTATACACCGAGCGTTTTCCCAGTTATTTCTGCTTATAAAGACCTCGAGTCGAGGTAAATTATAATTAAATGTTGGAATAGGCATGATTAAAAATTACGGAATTAAACATCATGCTTTTACAATCGCAGTGAAAATATCCTGCAATCAAAGAGCGAACTCTGAATGACCCTTCCTTCAGAATAATTAGGTACCTATATGTAAAAGAAAGTAAATTTAAAAAAAATAACCAACGTGGAAAATATTAAGTTTGACATTGTTTAGATGTCGGTACAGTATAACTTGTTCATTTATAAAAAAAATACAAATCTCTAATACATCCTCTTTTTACACTGTGGTTTACTGTGACAAAATTTAAACACTACCACTATTTTTTTTCTCTAAAATTACCGAAAGTTACAATGTTACCAACGATGGAAGTAACATTACCGTAATATTACCGGTCACATCTCTACGCAGGTTTATATTTGTCTGAAAAATCTTTATTATTTTACTACCTATGTGCTGCCAAGTAGTTTTTCCTGGGCAATGATTATTGATTAGTGTCAAAACCATTGAATAGTATTTAGTATTATAAAATGCAATACTTCCTCTAAGAAGGAATTTCTGACCAACAAATACGTATTAAGTTTGATCTGGTGTATGTCTGCCTCAATGAACAGATTTTGCTTTTTGGTGAACTAAAGTTAAATTTACACAGTGTAATGTTTTACTAAATTGATTTTAGAGTGGAAGTTGGGATTTGTAGATTTGATATTTCTACTTTGAATTGCATGTTAGGTATATTGAGATTTTCCTATTTTATGTAGGTACCTATTAAGATATTTCAACAAACTTGCTTATAAGCTCCCAATTTTCACTAAACAAATAATTTGGGCTTTATTTGTCTTCAAATGTTGCCGGCCAGCGGCCACGCATGCATATCGCAATGTTACTCAAGAATAATGAACGTAATAAATAGATATCATCATTGCAATGTAATAATCTGCCCATTGATCTGTAACGCCTTTAGATACGTATAAACAACACTTTAAACCTGCAATCCGGGCCCCTTGTTCCCAAGGGTGCTGTTCGACAAGGGCTCCTCGAAATTAAGTCAAGATGCAGGTCCCCGTTTGGTGAATGCCTATAATGAACTTACATTCCCTGTCATACCCAAATAACTTGAATTTGTCATAAGTTTCATATACGTAACGCAATAAGGCCGATTCACACTGCCATTCCAAACTTCCCAATTTTTCCGAAGTTCTGAATCACCATTATAAAAACTAAGATAACAATTGAAATGGAAGATTGAATTTGAAGCTTTGTTTTAAACAAACAAGGCTCTAAATAGAACAGTCGTTCAGAACTTCCAAGTTTGAAACGTCTGTGGGAATGTAAGTTTTATAGATTGTCTTCAATTATAAGGGGAGAGAAGAATGATACAAATGGAATCAGAAACGTGCGCCATAGCTCGTAGTACACTTTCGTTGAGCGAGCGACTCCTTTCGACTCTTTTGGCATGGATTTTTTTTTTTTTTCCAACCCTGATGTCATACATGATACAGGTAGGTCACACTGTTCTCGAATTGATCAGAAAAATTTTCTTACATGTGAAACCCAACTCAGCTGCTGCAGACATAATAGTTTGTAATCCGTTGATCCGTTAATTAAATTCTGATTGGTTGATCTGGTCAATTTGAAAGTTTGCAGTCATTTGGATTATCATCTTTACAAATTTTAGGTACACTCAAACCAATAAAAATTGGTACTCGAAAAGAAAAGGATTGGCTGTTGGTAAGGTTCCTTGACAATCCTTGTTATTATCAATGAAGTAAGAGCTCACCTATTAGAGGTAGATGATGCGTCAACACAGCCGTCATGGGACGATGCCATCAAACCTTAATCAGCCAATCCTTTTCTTTACGAGTACCGATTTTTATTGGTTTGAGGGTACAAAGTTTCAGACAAATTCTACAATTGGTTAAAATTTAAAATATATCTTCTGATTGGTGAACAATATAGGACACGTTGTGCAGGTTGTCTTCGTGAATTTGTCATCTGCTTTTTGCACTTTCTATAATTCAATAGAGGGGGCACCATTTTTATGCTCGCACGGAGCGATAACCTGTTAGCCATCTCTCCTAAACAATTTGAAAGCGGCAAAGTTATATGTGGTATTGCCATGTCTCAAGAATGACATAAAATTCATTGGTCATCCTTCGCTCTATCACAGGAACAAAATAATTGCAACTTAAATAGTAGTTTGATATGAGTTACCTATCGTCAACGTTTTGGAATTTCTAAAGATGTGATGCAAATGATGTGAAAATACAACCAGAAATCAAGAAGAGTATGATTACTTTATTACGCTATTTAATTTGTGAAATAGGTAACCAATTACAGACAATTGCTCAGGGACCCGAACTTTTATTAATAAAGGTTCCAGTTCCTCAATGTAATTTTATAAAGGTTCGGGTTCCGGTTCTAAAACAAATAACCTTAAAGGTTCGGTTCCGGTTCCTGCATAAAGGTTCCGGGTTCCGGTTCTCAAATTTGAAATCAAACTAGATTATAATACTTCAGTATTATGTCATTTTGTCCTCTTCTGTGAATGAAAGCACTGGTGTAGTGTCTGTAATATCTAGGACGATTACTGGTATTATGCATACAGAAGTCACAGGATGGTGCGCAGACTAAATCTCAGAGTCAGAAGAGACAGTGGCAGTAATTTTCTCCATAAGACGGAGTAAACATTCCTTTTGCCTGAGCTATCATATTCATAATTGTCAGCAACAGCAATGCAGTTCCCATCGGTAGTCAGATTCAAAAATTGAAAACTCAAGCAGCATTTGAAAATTTAAGGATTTCCAAGAATTAAAATAGGCTACAAAAAATACTAATAAAAAATGCTGTCAAAAAATAAAACTTTTTACAACTTTGCGAGTAATACAACATTGTTCTTTACAATATCACAATATTAATATCCAAGTATTAAAAAATTAAATCGTACATGTTTCTTTTAAAAAAAAAAGGAACCTTAAAGAACCTTTAAGAACCTATTTGATTATTAAGGTTCGGGTTACGGTTCTTAGGGAAAAATGTATAACGGTTCCGGTTCTGGTTCCAAAATTATAAAGGTTCATACCGGTTCTAGGTTCCGATTCGGGTCCCTGCAATTGCTTTTGTAGTTTAGATTTGTATTGTTTCCATTTTCCAAATCCTAATAGAAAAAAATCAACAAATCAGACGAAAGAAAAACCTTGACATGTACACTCCCCCAAATAATAAACGGTACTCGAAAGAAAATGAATTGACTGATTAAGGTTTGATGGCATCATCCCATGAAGTCAGTGCTAACGCATTATCTAACTCTTTTAGGTGAGCTCTGATTTCATTGATAATAACAAGGATTGATTGTCAAGGAACCGGCCCAGCAGCCAATACGTTTTGTACCAAGTACCGTTTATTATTTGGGGGAGTGTACATAGTATGAATAGGTAGGATAAACGGACATTTAAAAACAACAAAATGTCAATAATTACCTAATTGGTACTAAGCAAAACAGAACACAAATAAAATTGATAATATTATATCAATTAAAAATAAAATTAACGTACTACAAGAAGACCCACGGGCCACATCACATCATTACGTGAATTATATACAATTGCTTTTGTAGTTCAGAATTTGTATTGTTTCCATTTTCCAAATCCTAATAGGAAAAAACAACAAATCAGACGAAAGAAAAACCGTGACAGAAATTATATTAAATTATATAATTATAATTTTTATTATTACAATTAAATATTACATAGTCCGAATAGGAAGAACGGACATTTAACCCTTTGAGGCCCAACGACTCCAAGTGGAATCACATACTTTAGTGTTATGAAACACCCTTGTAAAATGCCCACTGACTCCATATGACTACATGAATTTGTTGTCTAGGTATTTTTCTACTAGGTTGGTAGCTCATTGTAACACTTGACTAGTGCTGCCATCAGTTATAATAAATGCAAACTATTGTTCAGTGTGAACTTCCTTACCGACCATACATCGTTTCATTTGACAGCAACAAGGTATGATATTTTTTATGTTTTATCTATTATCTTGACATTATAAATTAATTTATATATGTATTTTGATAATGAAAGTATTTTCTGTCAACCAGACGTCATGTTTGAATAAATTTTCGACTTATAAAATGCATGATTCCTGCTGGACTCATTGGGATTGTGAGTCACCTATTTACTAAGACATAACATAACCTCACAATATTGAGAAAAGCTTTATATATTGCTAAAACTGGCTTGTATTTATTCTTATTTGAATTTGCATTTGTTTTAATACGAGTACTATGTGCTCTGTTGATGCATATTGGTTGATATCAATTTATTTTTTATAGATGGCAAATCATGATCGCATTATGCGACCTCGACGATTAGCCTCAGATGATGTTGCAGCTATCCTGGAAGGAGATGATTCTGATGGAAGTATAGAATTGACTGATGATGAGTTGGAGGCAGATTGGAACCAAGATTTACAATTGCTGCCAGCGAACGAAGATGTGTCCGATAATGACAGCGACAGCAGTGCTAATGAAACCGAAGAACGCCCTGCAGGACGGCAAGTGGCAGTTCGTTGGCGAAAAAGGGATTTGGTAACAGTTGACTCCACTTTTACTGGTGATATGTTTTCTCCAAGTCCGCAGGAAGAGATTACACCATATCAATATTTCAAAATGTTTTGCGATGATGAGATATTATCAAACTTTGCGTACCAAACTAATTTGTATAGCGTACAGAGTGAAAATAAATCTGTTCTTACTACAAAGTCAGAAATGGAAAAGTTTATTGGAATCCATATAATGTCGGGCATTGTACGTGTACCATCATACAGAGATTATTGGAGCAAGGAAACGAGATACCCTCTGATTGCAGATAGCATGTCTCGCAATAGGTTCGATAAGCTGCGATCGAAATTTCATGTAAACGACAATTCTCTAATGCTTCCGAGAACTGATCCATTGTATGACAAACTGTTCAAAGTGCGTCCACTCATCTCTTCGCTCCTTGCCAACTTCAAGAAAGTAGAGCCTGAAGAGCATCAGTCTATTGATGAGATCATGATACCTTTCAAAGGTAGGAGTGCCTTGAAGCAGTATATCAAGAATAAACCCCACAAATGGGGTTTCAAAATGTTCGCTAGAGCAGGTATATGTGGAATGTTATATGACTTTGAGATTTACATTGGCAAAAACACAGTGCAAGATGCTGATGGATTACCTGGCCTGGGCATCAGTGGGAACATTGTCCTGCGCCTTGCCAAGAATTTGCCTCAACACCAAAACTTTAAATTGTTCTTCGACAACTGGTTTACTTCTCACGCTTTGATTCTTGCACTAAAGGAGCAGGGCCACCTGGCGGTAGGGACTGTTAGGTGCAACAGACTTGCTGGCTGCTCATTCATGACGGACAAAGAAATGAAGAAAGAAGGTCGAGGGACATACGACTTCAAGACGGAGATGGACAGCAATGTCATTGCGGTGAAATGGTACGATAACAAATGCGTTCACGTAATTTCAAGTTTCGTTGGTGTCGAACCTGTCCAAGACGTCCGAAGGTGGTCTGTTCAGACCAAACAGTTCGTTGAAGTACCGAGACCAGCGATTGTACAAGCGTACAACAAGCACATGGGCGGGGTAGATTTGCATGATATGCTCGTCGAGCTGTACCGTATCGATGTAAAAGGAAACCGATACTACCTGAGAATCATCTTCCACTTGATTGATTCATGTGTTGTAAATGCTTGGCTGCTCTATCGTCGGCATCATTTGCAACGAGGCTACCACAAGTACGAAAAACTGAAGACTTTCAGGTCGAAAGTTGCACAAGCTTTGTTGGCAATTGGAAGTACTCGTAAGCAAGGTCGGCCATCGTCAGAAGATGCTCCGGTTCCGAAGAGGCATGCAGCAGCTCTGCGACCAGTGAGCGATGTTCGATATGACCAAGTGGGCCATTGGCCAATACCTGTTGAGACAAAGCAACGTTGCAAGTACTGCATTGGCTCCTACTCGAGGACCCAATGCGAGAAGTGCAAAGTTGCTTTGTGTCTCCAGAAAGATAAAAACTGTTTTAGAATGTTTCACAACAAGTGAGAACTGTGAGAACTGTGAATATTCATAATCAATCAATACATGAATCATGAATAATAACCAATCAAAAATTATAAATAAATAAAATGTTTCTACTTTGATAAATATCATGTGAAAAAATTACAAGTCTTTGCATACCCTATCCATAACCAATTCCCAATGAGTTCTTTTGGAATCCTCAAAAATTTTGAAAAATATCACTCTGATAAAAAAAAAGTTCAAACAAATTATTTTCCTTGATTTTTTTCCACTATATATGCCACTTTCAATATTTTTTTTGGTAAGTATATGTAACGTGGGCCTCAAAGGGTTAAATATAACAAAATTTTAATAATTAACTAATTTTGGTACCAAGCACAACAGAACACAAATAAATCGATAATATTATATATCTATTAAAAATAAAATTAACGTACTGCAAGAAGACCCACGGGCCACATCACATCAAATTACGTGAATTTTCCACAGAATGATAAAAACACTGCAACCAGCAAAGAAAGTGATCAAAATGAAAAACATGACTTATGTATAGATCTACATTGTATTGTCAGTGTATATTGACATGATTAATATGCATAGGATAGCGTGATCAGCATCACATAGTGTTACAGTTCAAGCATAGAACTCAGAATTGTTACAAATTAGTGTGCAAAAGATTCTTAATTCTATCCGCTCAATTAAAATAGTTTAAATTTGTCAAAAAAGTTACAATCTATGCCCACAAAAGAATCAAGCAGCTTCTTCATGTCCTCTTGAGTGAAAGGCTTCACGTGTCACACCGGTAGGACTAGACCTTCACATGTGTGCGGCGCAGGTGTCTAGCCAGTGCTTGCTTCCAAGCTGTTTTGAAGGGACAAATGTTACATGCATATGGCTGCTTATCCGAATGGATGTTCTGGTGCCGTACAAGAATGATCTTAGCATGTGTACTGAAGTTGCATGAGTCACAAATGAATTTCCCCTTGTCTGCATGCTTGTGCTGATGTCGGACACAGTTACGCCTTATGTGTGTTCTATAGTTACAAATGTTGCAATCATATGATCGCTCAACTGAATGCCTGGCTAGATGTCGGACAAGGTTATCCTTTGTCTGTGTTATATACATGCAAATCCCACAAGCATATGGGCAATCCTCTGAATGCTTGTCCTGATGTCGGACAAGGTTACGGCTTATGTTTGATCTATAGTTGCAAATGTTGCAAGCATATGGTTGTTCACATGAATGAGTGCCTAGGTGTCTGACAAGGTCAAACTTTCGGTGTGTTCTATACTTGCAAGTGTCACATTCATACGCTCTCTTGCCTGAATGAGTACGCTGGTGGCTGATCAGGAAAGACTTGTTGTGTGTCTTATATCCACACTGTGTGCATCGGTGCTTCATCTCCAAGATATGCACTTCCATGTGAGTTTCCAGTGCACTGCTGGTCAAGCCCTTGTAAATACACGTCTTGCAGGCAAACGTCCTGTCACCGATGTGAATTCGGCTGTGTTTCAAGAGTTGCGCTTGTTGGTCAAACATGGCACTGCACTTGTTGCACGTAAACTTCATCCCTCCGTGGACGGCCAGGTGCCGTTTTAGTGCATTTCGCTGCTTGAACCTGAAGGGACAGTGTGCGCACCCGAAGGGACCAATTGTGTTGGACTCTGGAGTATGGCGTAGCGGAGAAATTAACTTGTTTCCATCGAGTGACACAAAGCATTCTCTTATCTGATTTTTATGTTTGAGTTGGTCAACCCCAAAATCTGCATCTCGTTGATGGGTACTAAAACCAGGGATTATCTCAAATCTTGAAACATCTTTGCTTGGTTCCTTACGAAGATTATTGCAAAGGACATTAGTACTTTGTGCCGACTTAGCTCCGACATTCAACAAGAATTTATCAACAGTAACCTGTGGTTTCTGTTTGTCATCTATTAGTATGCTGGAGGTTGCTGCCTTGACATTGCGCTCAATTGAGCTGGTAATTGTATCTGGACAGTCTTGGGGTTCTATCTTGATAACGGTGTTGCTCGGATTGGCTCCGAGTTGGCTCATTGTTGGCTCAAGAGAGTGGCTTGCCAGACTCGAAGACTCTAAGTCTATTCTAATGAGAGGCACAAAGCAGTCTCTTATCTCATAGTTATGTTTGAAACGTATGCAGGGAAAGTTTGCATTTTGCACAGACTTAGCTCCAATGTTTAATTGTCTGACGGCACAAATCCGTGGTTTTTGTTCGATCAAGTAGTCTTCTAGCGGTATGATGGAGGATGCAGTCGTGACATTGTCTTCTATAGATATGTTGCTCGCATCTTGATCTTGGGGTTCTAACTTCACGATAGGGTTGCTACTCCCGAATTGGCTCATTGTTGCGTTAGTGCTGGAGGGGTTGGCGGTGTCGTACACACGAGAGCTTAGTTAATTACGAGGATTAACGCCAATGCAGTGGACATGGGCATTTTGCACCGACTTGGCTCCCATGTTCAAGTGTTCGATGGCACAAACCTGTGGTTTTTGTTCGATCAAGTAGTCTGCTAGCGGTATGATGGAGGATGCTGTCTTGTCATTATGTTCAATGTTGTTCATTGTTGCAGAATCACGATCTGAAAGATGAAAAGATAGCACTTGATTGAGAATGTTTTTCAAAGGAAAAGCAGCATTTCAACACGACCAGATCTGTTTCAAAACTCAAGTTAATTGCTCACACCATGGTGTTGACTAATGCTTTTCTGGTAGGTATGAGCTATATCTAAAGACCAGTCTACACTAGCAACTTTTCGTTGATCAATTGGTTCTGCACCTGTACAGAGTACCTAAATTTATTGGTATTGACTTTGCTCCCGCCGAGCAGAAGTTCAGAACCAAGTTGAAGTCTTAGCATTATAACTGCTGTCTGTTATTTTGCCTAGCCAACCTCTCACCACCAAGTTTATCTAATACAAATTCGGTTTAGATAACATTCATGTATCTCAGTTAAAAATTTTCTAATTAAATAACTACCTACATACCTAGTACTCTTCTCAGTTAATGCTAAAAATATTAGCAATTTATATGAACATTCGAATGACGATTTAACTCCTAAGGCAGTGAAATACAATCACGACAATGAAATTAAGTGAAACGGCATATTATAAAAGGTCGTAAGATAATTCAACTGTGTTAAGTCTTATTTTAATGTCCTGTAGTTTACAACTCCAGTCCAACCATGTGTTTTCAATGGAAGTGTCTATTCTTATGTTTAGCCGGAACAAATTATTCTTACGTTCATGCGCAATAGAATGCGCATACACAACACCTGTGTTTATAAGGTATATAAAGTGGTTATAAATCGTCGTGTCAGAGTGTAAGTGATCTACCTCCAATTTTTGAAATTTTGAGATTTTTGGTTTACGTCATGTATTAAAATGTACTTGATCTATTTCAATTGAAAAACCCTCCAATTTATCACTTTTGCAGTAATTATGAACGAAAATCGTTTGCTCTATGTCCAGTAATCAATGACTTGTTAGGATGCATTTGCTCTATGTCCGCATCGTCCAATCAGAGCACTCCCTCACGTTTAAACTGTCAAGTTGGCGCGCATCTGGGATATTAGTAAACCCGCTGTTAATTCCTTAATTCGAAGGTCACGTCAGAGTAAGATTAAAATTAAGTAGTTAGATATTATTTGTATGATTTATTTACATTTATTTACATTCATTTTGGGGACGTAGGTAGGTACGATAATTTTTGCATATTTCCATAATTTTTTCTTGCTCTGTACCATACTTTTACTTTCAAAAATTGGCAACGCTGCGCTCGTGAAAGATTGAGGTTATTTGGAGGTTATGGTGGTTACCTTGTAAGCTTGTACCTATCGCCTGGATTTCTAACTTAAAAAATCCTTATATTACACCTACCTATACTGTAAATAAATTACTTAGCTTTGTCTGCATCAGTTCACCACGAATAAAACAATTTAATAAAAGTCGCAACGTGATCAGTGCAGACTGAGACTGATGAGTGATGACTGTTATGGATTATGGAACGAATCAAGACGGCTGTGGATCTCAATGCATGGGCTTTTGGCGTTTGCGACCGTATGGCTGTTGGCAACTCACGTTTTGGGGCTAATTTATGTTTAATAACAACTGAAAGAACACTTACTTACCTAGGTATCAGTTTCACTTGCTCAAACAGTAGTACAGTAATACAGTTTATTCCATTTCAAAAGGGGAATGGAAGTTCCAAGAAGTTCACAGTTCTCTCACAGATGGCATAGTTTGCAGTACCACTACCATAAAAATGTTGCTTTGGTGATTATCACTCATGAGTTGAAACAACCACTGGATCTTTAAATCAGGCATAAAATAACTAATTCATCACTAGTTGCCATAAAATCCTCTTTTTAATATCCTGGGTTAACAAAATACATTTAAATAGTAATTTAAATCTGTTGTAATATGTTAGTACTTTCTCAGCTGAGTTGGCAGACGTGTTTATTCTCCTGTCTTCTTGGAATTTGAATCCTGCCGCCAACCAACCAACCAATAGCGTGGTAGAAATGATGGGAATAGGCGTGGTTCCCATTCCCTTTATGGAACGGAATAAACTGTATCTCTATGCTCAAGTAGTAATATCTCAAGTACTGTCTGACGCCATCTTTAACTAATATGCTTTAACCTAGCTTTAACCTTGCAGGCTTGCCTTGCCCCAGAGCGAATCTTGCCCCTTGGTAGAAAGAAAACAAAAGCAAGGTTTTGTGACCGCCAACTTTTCAAATAATCCGTTCATAAAATAATTCGTCTTTAAAATTAACTTAAACTATATTATGATTGTTTTATTGCCCACCATAACTTGTACTAATACTAATCTATACTAGTTACAATGTCTAATCGGCTCAAAATCATTGAAAACAATAATCAATTTTGAATTTAAAATAATGTAAAGTTCGTTCACGATAAGAATTTCACTGACGTTTTAGTCGATCACGTCGTTCATTGGTCAGTCACTTGAACACTGCCCTGTCAATGGCAAGACTTTCTTCTTTGTATTATTGAAATTGTATAAATTATGTCAAATACACTATTTTTATTATTAGAAAATATTAGAAAAATTCAATCAAATTGATTTATTTCCATCTACAGTCGTATTATACATAGTTTTGGATTATTCTATTGATATTTTCAAATGTAGGTATTTCTCTCAATAAGAAATGGTATGCATCAATTTTTAACACTGGAAGCAAAATTTATGACAGGTTACCTGTAGACATTAGAAATGAAAAACATGTATGTTCATTTAAAGCTCATTGTATTGTGTGGATAAAGCGGCAATCAGTTGATGATGTATTCTAAGTGTAATATATGTGCTGTTGGTAACAAGTGTATCTGTAATGTTACTGGCTTAGTAAGCTAAATAAAATCTATAAATACAAATACAAATTGTTCATTTGACTACAGTAGTATCTACACGGCCGCCATTACGGCTTGCAATTCTAATCGTGAATGAACTTTATGCCAAAACGTTCTCTCCTTTAGTACCAACTTTTCCCACGCGCGTTTCCGAATTCCGCGCCATTGCTTGCGGCCATTGCTGTTGTCAAAGTACCTAACCTAAAACAGCGTCAGTAATTATATTATTTTCGATGTGTTCTTACTACCTAGATTTAAATACATATCATTATTTGTTGTGTGCTTTGTGGTCTTTACATTTCTCTCAATATGCCTGTCAGTGCAAAGAAAGTGCGACAGTCTGCTGTGCAGCCTGAACCTGAAGATTCTCCATCCGAAGCTGGCTCTGAAGACGAAAGAGATGAAATGTGTGAGGACGAAGAAGGTGGCGTACGAATTGGAGACATTTACATCCCCCCGGCTCCTCGCCCAGCATGTACACTTGACACTACTGGACCAAGACTTATTATAACACACATAGAAAATGAAAACTTTAAAAGCTATGCTGGAAAGCAAGTTTTAGGGCCCCTTCACAAGAGCTTCACAGCAATTGTTGGGCCAAATGGCAGTGGAAAAAGTAATGTTATAGACTCAATGTTATTTGTATTTGGCTATAGAGCAGCCAAAATTAGGTCTAAGAAGATATCGGTGCTTCTTCACAATTCCGACGAGCACCAGAATGTTCGAAGTTGCACTGTAACGGTTAACTTTCATCTCATTATTGACAAGCCAAATGATGAGTTTGAAGTTGTACCGAATTCCATGCTGTCTATATCTCGAACTGCCTTCAGAGACAATTCATCGTTTTACTGTGTCAATGATCGCAAAGTCCAGTTTAAAGAGGTGGCTAAACTTCTACACCACCACGGAATTGACCTTGACCACAATCGGTTTCTCATTTTACAGGTAAGTTCTACTAGCCTGGGTATCCTACTTCCTAGTTTGATGTATGTAGGTACATACCTTGGTTTATAGGTAGTACCTAGGTAGGTCAACATTCTAACAACCCATCCAGTCACTTGCTTTCCACGTAAGTAGTCGAGCAATCCCCCTTCCATAAAAAACAGACCATTTCACTGACTCCCCTCTGTCAAAACTAAAAGTACCTACACACAGTCCTAATAATTAAAGGTACTACCTAGGTAAATGAGTCTGGTACCTACCTACATCGCAGCAGTTTATTGATGTCGCAACTCGGGAGTCAACAAAGACCTCCATGACTCCGCCAGATTGAAACTAAGCTACTCTGGCTAATTATGCCCTCCACACAAACCACTGTTTCAAAAACAATGTAGGTTCCTACCGTCCTCCTACGATTACTCTCCTAAATACATTTGCAGCCGAATTCCAATCGAATTTATGTAAATTCTCCCATGCATGCTCTGCTAACTATGGTGCCTCTAGATGTTAATAAATAAATAGATATCGCGACCCTGCTTCCAACTATTGTCGGGTCAGGGGGTGGGATGATCCCACCAATGTTCTAGGGCACTTGTGATCTTAGAGCCGACTTGCCAAGTCCGACACTCCCCACTTCTTCACTCTCTTCTTTCACGTCTTCAGGCTCCTCTCTTTCCACCAGTTCCCTCCATCTCTCTCTGTCTTCCCACCACTTCTCTGTTGTAATTACTCCCCAACACTCTCCTCTTACTTCTGCGGCTGCCTCTATTCCGTTCATCCATTTAGTTCTAGGTCTTCCTGCCTTTCTTCTGCCACCCCTGGCTGCACGCTCTGCCTCTCTATATGGTATCCTCTCTTCTCCCATCCTCTTCATATGTCCGTACCATCTTAGCCTCTCTTTTCCAAGTTTAAATCTAAGAGATTCCACTTCTAGGTCTTTTCTAATCTTTGCACTCCTCACCTTGTCCATCTTCGTCACTCCTGCCACACTTCTCAGGAACTTCATTTCCGCAGCCTGCATTTTCATTTCTTCCTTCCATCCCATTGGCCAAGTTACTGACTGCTGCATATGTTAAGATTGGTAGGTACATAGTAGGTTTTGTACAGTAATAACTTACACCTCTGGGGCACATCTTCATTCCACAGTAGCTTCCTTACACTCTGGTAAAACACTTCTGCTGCTCTCACCCTCCTCTCGATCTCCTTGTCCACCTTTCCATCCTTTGCCAATACACTGCCTAGATATTTAAACTCGTCTTTTTCTGTCAGTTCCTCTCCTCGCATCTGCATCCGGCACCGTGTCTTCTGTTGCCTTTCCATCACCATGGTTTCGCTTTGTTTTAAATTTTTAACCACTCGCCATTGCAGTATTGGCAGGAAAGCACAATTTAAACCTTCTTGGGAAAGCACCATTTACCATCAATAAGATGTGTGAGAAATCCTCCAAGTTGTGAAATTGAATTGGCTAATATTAATTTTAAGTAGGTAGGTAGGTACTAGGTACATTGAAATGTAAAAAGAGTTGCTCGGGTTTCTTTTCCAGAATTTATACCTACGTCATAGCCAACTGACATATCGTGGATGAAAACACCACATCAGCCTTCTCCA
Organism: Leuctra nigra; assembly: GCA_934045905.1. Lineage (NCBI taxonomy): Eukaryota > Metazoa > Arthropoda > Insecta > Plecoptera > Leuctridae > Leuctra > Leuctra nigra. The sequence goes on along the minus strand of OW203763.1, from coordinate 32,849,402 downwards.
AAGAACCCATTTCCAATGGTAAAGTAGGATCCCGAGGGCGCCACCTACCGTCCTTTTGTTGGGTGGGCAAAATTTAGACGTTGACAAATTATTTTGTATACGTTCATTGCCACTTTTACCAACGTGCTTTTACTGTCATTTCTTAACCTTACCTAATAAAACAATCCACACTTGCTTTTGACGGGCGCAAACTCATAATTGCAGCTTTATATTGATGATACTTGCATTAATTGCATATCAATCAATAATGTTTCATAACAGATAATTTAGACTAAACACATTATTTACACAGAGATTACTCTTCAAAAATAACTACAAAAACAAATCGCTTTTCTGATCACGGCACACTTGAAACGTGATTTTCTAGCTGTGCGTTTTGTTTCCATCATCAACTGTCAAACAAAGTTCTGACTGTCAAAGTGAATAAATAAAGGATTACAAACGTGTGTAGACAAAAACATTTGTTATTAAATATATTATTTATTATATGTATACGACTGGGTATGTACAGGTGCATCTATAACTTGATTTATTTGCTTATTATACTAGATTTTCTCTCCAAAACAAATCTTTTTCACTTGCCGTCTATTACATTGATTATTTTTACGCATACGTAAGATGAAACTTCAGGACCAATCAACTTTGATGATGCCATCTGTTGGTAAAAAACGGCGGCGTCGGTACCTAGCGCTATTTGCGGAAAAAGCCAAACACTAATACAAAAATTGAATCCTAGAAAATACGCGATTGGAGAAGGCTGATGTGGTGTTTTCATCCACGAAATGTCAGTTGGCTATGCCTACGTGATACATTTTCTAACTCCCATATGCAGTGGTGTTTGTTTACATTTATAGGTAGGTACACTTCCTCGGAACTCAAAATAAGAGAAATAGGAGAAAACTGTCTTTTTCAACCTTCAGTAGGCACCTAGTTATCCTGTACATGTTTGATGTATCAGAAACTATGCATGGACGGGCAGCTGTGAAGAAAACAGTTACATACCTAAGTGGCAAATGGCAATTGGTGACTTCTGAGATTATACTACAGGGATAGTTCAAGCTATTATTTAAATCCTTGGTAATTTTTTTCTCAATATGAAGTAGGTCTAGGTATTATTTGCAAAAAAAATGCATCTGACAAAAGGTAGGTATAGCTAGCCCACGATAATACCGTCGATAATACCGCTGCTTGTGCTTGCACCATTCGGTTGGATGAAAATTCTTTTGCAGGATGTAAATAAATACTACCTACCTAAAAGAGACCTTGAGAATAAACCGCAGAAGATTTAATTAATTTAGCTAAGACCTATTTATTTATTTTTATGAATGAAACATATATGAAACATGTGTCGGGGATATCAATGATGAATTAGGAACAAAAGTTATTGAAATTGTAAATTAAACTAAACTATTAAACTATACTTAACATATTAAACTAAACAATTTTGTTAGTACAGATACATAGAGATATTAAGATTGAGCGAGAGGAGTCATCAAATATAGTAAGTAGAGAAGATACATCGAATAATTAACTAACTATTGCAGGAAAAAGTATGAAATCACTCAAATTAGAATACATAAAAATAAAAGCAACATAGGCAAATGGAAACCACGAACAACACATTATTGCATATTAATTTATCCCTGTAATGATCAATATCTGCTAAGTGCCAGGCCAAAGAGTTGAGTTGATGGTTTATGTTTATTGTAAATAACATTCATGCAAGCTAGTCTAAATTTAGCCATGCTCTTGCAGTTTATACCTAAAGGACAAGATTATGTCAAACTGTACGCTACAAGCTATTACCTTTAGAATCACTCTTTATTTCCAGGGAGAGGTGGAGCAGATTGCGATGATGAAACCCATTGCTGCAAACGAGCACGAGACGGGAATGTTGGAATTCCTTGAAGATATCATCGGCACGAAACGTTTCAAAGAGCCACTTGCGAAGCTTTTCACCCGAGTTGAGCAGCTGACGGAAGAGAGGGCAGAGAAGTTGGCCCGAGTCAAGCTGGTGGAGAAGGAAAAAGATGCATTGGAATCAATTAAGAACGAAGCAATCCAGTTTTTACAATTGGAAAATGAAATAACAGAAGAGCAAAATATTCTGCACCAGAAAATTCAGTGAGTGATGCAAACTTTCATTCCATGAGTTGACATTTATCATATTCCTGAATTAGGAATGTGAGCTAAGAGTGGAAAAAAATTGGATGTACTACAATGAAACGGACCATTTAAACGAACTTTTGTGTCGAACTGATCATTATTGCTAGGAGATACGTTGTACCTATCTTACTCTTATCTTATGCCTTGACCCATGAACAAGTAAAAGGCATTGGTAGTATAGTTTTGTTTTATTTATTATGTTTTGTTTTGTAGGGCAGAGTTGATGGTCAAGCTTACAAAGGCTGAAGAGAAGAAGAAGGAGAATGACGAAACCTTGGCAACTTTGCAGGAGTCGCTGCATAAAGTACAGACACAAGTTAAAGAGAAGACAAAAGGTGTTAAAGAAAAGGAAAAGTATGTACATATTTTGATTATAAACGTATTACTGACTACCCTGTCGCTTATTTTAGTTGTAACCTACATAGAAGTGTCAGTTAGAGCCATGGCATTGTTAGCAACTGTTTGACTGATGATTGACACAGTACTTCAAACAATAGGCTACCTCAATGAGTCGGGTTTCTTAGTTTAAGAAGATTTTCGTGGTGCAATGGAGACCACATTCACAACCCTTTTTACTATGTTGAAAACTTTGTGGGACTATATTTTTATGTTATTTTTAATTACTTCTTCACATTTTAGAAATATGCAGGAGCTCCAAAGCAGACAGGATAAAATCAAATCAGAATTTGACAAAGCACAGCGAAGAGATTTGGCTCTACAGGAAGACATCCTACAACTGAGTAATAAACGCAAGTCCACTAAAAAAGATCTGAAACAGGAGAGGGATAAGCTTGTTGATATTGAGAGAATACCTGAAAAAAATAAGACAAGTATAGAAGAGCTTGTTGTACGCGAAGGAACTCTGATGAAAGATCTGGAAAAAGTGGAAGAAGCGAAGGACACACTTATGGCTGGATTAGCTGAAGAGACAAAAGTTCCTAAAGAGAATAAAGATAAACTTGAAAATGAGCTTATTGGATTGAAGAAAGTGCTTGACGAAACCAAATCTGATAATGACATCACTAAAAAAGAACTGGAATTGTATCTGAGTAATGAGCAAAAAGAACTGACAAAGTTGGAACAGATTCGTACCAATCATGCTAAAGCTCTGGAGGTCGTGTCCTCGCGTAAACCCCAAATCCAGGAGCTAGAGAAGACAATTCCAAAAGTACAAAAGGAAATCCAGTCCGCTGAAGCCGAGCTGAAAGAAGTGAAGACAGAGGAAGCGACTGCTTCGGTTCAGTTGCGCAACGCTCGGACACAGTTCGAAGAGACTCGAACGGCAATGCAAGCCACTCGCTCCTCGGGGAAGGTTCTCGACTATCTGATGAACCTGAAGAACAGCGGTGAGCTGCCGGGAATCTACGGCCGCTTGGGTGACCTCGGCGGTATCGAGCAGAAGTACGACGTGGCCGTCTCGACTGCGGTCGGCGTATTGGACTTTGTCGTCGTCGACAACGAGACGACCGGCAAGGAGTGCATCCGACAGTTGAAGCAGCACAACATTGGCCGAGTACACATCATCATACTCGAGAAGCAGGAGGGGCTGAGACAACACTGCGACAGAAGAGGCAACTAGTGAGTAGTCACTTTGTAAGAATGATGGATTTCAACTCTAGCATGACATGGCTTAGATTTGTAGGTAGATGTAATTAATGTTAGGGCTGGTCAATGAGGATTACTCTTGGTCAATTGACGCTAGGGATGGCACTTTTACCGGTTCTGGAAAAATCGGTAAATTTACCGGTAAATTTTACCGGTAAATTTACCGGTCAGCGGTAAATTTTGAAAAATGATGGTAGATACCAAATCATGAGTATACCAAATACAAAAATGACCCTACTTTATTATTTGACTCATTTACAAAGATTACCGCAGTCAGAACAAAAACAATAGGTAATCAATGTTAATAATGACAATAGGTACTCCATATTGATAAGGGATGATATAACCGAATATCATTGACTCGACCAATCTAGTGTAGGCTATGCCATGCCTGTGTTATTCTCCCATAAGAGGAATTGTCGAGCACCAATTTTATCAAGTTACAATCTGTGTCTGCTAAACAAGCAAACCTGAAGAGAGATTCCGACATTGGAAGTAATCCTATATGGATGGAGTTATCATTCTGAATGATTGAAGACAACCAAAAATCAACGTAAAATATGCCTAACTGCTAATGTTGTCACACTGAAGTTTACTTATAGTTTTTACTTAAAATTTGATATCTCCATTCACACATTGGAGAGGATCAAAAAAACAAAATTTACCATTTTTTTTACCGGTAATTTATTAATCGGTAAATTTACCAGTAAATTTACCTTAATTTACCGGTAAATTTACCTTAATTTACCGGTAAATTTTACCAGGTGCCATCCCTAATTGACGCACACTCTAAATTTTGGTGTGGTGTTAGTCGATACTCGCTATGGCATTGACCTTAACCAAATAATAATTAGCAAGTGTAATTAGTTAATGAGATTGTGGATTAGAAGTAGGTAGGACTTGGCTCTGAATTTCCAGTATTTTACTTTGTAAATTGTGCTGTACAACTTTGGGCACCATAACTGCGCATTTCCCCTAAGATTAGATTGGTGAAATACCTATCAAATATGTAATTATTTAGACCTTTAATGTACACTCACTGTTACTTAAATTACTTACTTACCACTTACTAGTAGGTACTGTAAGTACCTTAGTAGAAATTACTTAGTAGGAGGTACCTACTTTTAAATTATTATAATGATCCCATAATTAAGTGTTTTCTTTTTGTCTCCGCCCTCCAGCCCCGAGAACGTGATCCGGTTGTTCGACCTGATCCAGATCCCCGACGAGCGATTGCGTACGGCGTTCTACTACGGCTGCAGGGAAACTCTGGTTGCCAAGGACATGGACCAGGCAACGAGGATCGGTTACGGCGCCACCAGATACAGAGTCGTCACGCTGAAGGGAGAGGTCATCGAGATGTCAGGTATGAATATGATCAACTCCTCTAAGAGGGGTTCCTAATTGAAGAGCTCCCCGGAACAAGGATGAATGTGACATTTTTTAAATTGTTCAAGAACCACCAAAAACTAACCAACACCAGATAAGCCACCAATGTAAACCATACATTTTAATTCTTCTTTTAGAGGGGAAAGGTTCAATATTTCAAACTTATATTACGCCAGCTTACGGATATGTATATGGATATTCATCCTTTTAAAGCAAAAAACTGTGTTTTGACATTATGTGTCACATTCATCCTTGTTCCGAGGTGCTCTTCAATTGTTCATTAGGAGGTTAAGTGGACAATCAAAGGTGATGGACAAGTTACATATTTTTTTACTTTAAAAGTTTTTGTCCACACAATTCATCTGGTAGGTATTACCTTCTGACATTAGAAGTTGTAGTCATTTTGATCAAAGATAATTTCATTTGATATTTCATTATTTGATTTTACTTATGTTTTTTTCATGTTCCTATTTTCTGTGCAACTTATGAACTCTCCTTAACAGATAGTGCCACTTGCACTCAAATATACTACAGTCGGGGCGCCGAGTGTTTGAATTGAACTCTAAATAGAATGCGCTGATAGGCAGTTTTTCTGCTAGGCCGAGAAAGACTTCATCGCGCGCTCACCTTGCAATGACGTCTTTCTCGGCCTAACAGAGCAAGTGACGGTGTCTCCATCTGGTGAGAGTTCAAACACTCGGCGCCCCGACTGTACCAACCAACAGACAAAATTATTTAAACGAACACTTTTAGTAATCGAATGAATTAAGTGGTTCTGCCACCTCAATTATTCCCCAGAGTATAAAAGATACTAATACTATATGAGTAGTAGGAAGTAGGTACATAGTAGCTACAGTAGGTACCTAGTAGATATTTACCTACTACAGTAGGTAGTTGGTAAATCTACCTTGTACTTGGCAGAAAATAATTGATACATTTTATGTTGATATTCTCTAAAGCTGCTTTCACACTACACCACTCAATCCCCGGGTCAAACCCAGGTGTTTTCGACTCGGGTCTGTACCCGGGGTTTGACCTTGAATGTGTTTACACTACAATGTATTTACAGCTTTTGACATTGAACAAAACCAATCAAGGCAGTGGAAACCGTAAGATTTCATTGTTTTTTATTTTTCAAACGTCAAATGCCTCTGTCAAAATCAACAAGTAGCATTGATGGGCACAGTTTGTTGAAGCTTTGGATAATAAAGGTAATAATTCAAACTCGCCCCGGGTTGAAACCCTGGGATGGACTGGGGTTTTAGTTTCCGCGGGCTGGACCCGGGGAGATCAGGTGTAAACTTGTTTTATTTCTTGACTCGGGTCGGACTGAGGTTTCAACCCGGGGAAATAGTGTAGTGTGAAAGCAGCTTAATTTTCCTAACTACATGTTGGTCGTTTCAAATTTCTTCCAGACAGTAGAGCCAATATTTCAGAGAATATTCAATATAATGCTATCTTTTTCAGGTGTTGTTAATGGATATGTTAGGCATTTATATTTAAGATATTAACAATACAAGTGTCAGCATTAGATAATTATTTCCATCAACAAGTTGGAACACACCTTACGTAGGTATAAGTACATAATTTTTTTTAATGGACCTGTTGCGGGAAAAGCGCGCGGGGAAAAGATGGTACTAAATGAGAGAACGTTTTGGTGGTATTTGGTCGTGTAATTGCCTTTTACCGTGTGGCTTGTGCTTTTAGGCTACGTCACAGTTGGCGCATTATTTCAAATTCAAAATTGATTATTGTTTTCAATGATTTTGAGCCGATTAGACATTGTAACTAGTATAGATTAGTATTTTTACAAGTTATGGTAGGCAATAATACAATTATAATATAGTTTAAGTGCAATTTAAAGACAAAATATTTTATTAACGGATTATTTGAAAAGTTTGCGGTCTTTGACTACTTGTTTCCTACCAAGGTCGGCGGACGGAATGACAGGTCCGATATTAAACAATGTTATTTGTTTTAACGCATTTCGGATGTTTTGGGTGGTTTTGAGTAAGTGATTTGAGGGAAATGATACAAGAAAAGTGATAGGTAAGTGTTCTTTTCTTTCAGTTGTTATTATCACTCAAACATAAATTAACCCCAAAACGTGAGTTGCCAACAGCAATAGCCACACGGTCGCAAATGACACAAGCCCATGCTACACGGCCAAATACCACCAAAACGTTCTCTCGTTAGTTCCATCTTTTACCGCAAGCGCTTTTCGCAACATATCCATTACCTTCAACCTTTTACCTGTTTTCACGCTGAGATGTTGCCATTGTTTTTAGTACACAAGCTTCACAATAGATGGTGCCATAATCTCAGTTCAAGCGTAAGCTGGACAGAGAGTAAAGATTGAAAATGCAAGTTGGTGGAGTTTACGCACCTAATCTATAGAATTTTGTTAATATGAGATATGTGTTCATGAAAGTATATTTTAGCCATAGCCGTTGACAAATGTGATCCTTAAAGGTACAATGAGCGGTGGTGGTCGCCCCAGCAGTGGCCGCATGGGTCGCGCAGTGGCCGCTACCAACACCGCGTCGCCTGGCCAGATCAAGAAGATGGAGCAGAACCTGCAGCAGCTGGAGGAGCGCTCCAGTGCGCTGCGCACGCGACACGACGAGCTGCAGGCCCTGCTCACTCGGCTGCCGACGGAGCTGCGCAACATGAAGATAGACCTGCAGAAGTTCCAAGCGGAGATCCAGTCAGCGGTGCAGCAGGAACCTCAGCTCAAGGAGCAGGCGGCAAAGCAGGAGTTGAAGGTACTTATCAGTTGGGGGTGGAAATGGGGGGAATAGTTATTACATAGGTAGGTAGCCATAACAGCCTTTTTCACAGTGATGTGAATAGTTTGTATACTGTACGTAGGGTAGGTACTATAATTTATTTGAACTAAGGACAGTAACAAAGCAAAGTCCACATTGAGGAAAATTGTGATGCATTTTATATTAATAATGAATTCATGATTAAGGTGGCTGGATCGATCGAGGCATAGTCTCAGATCTTCATAAACTTTTGTGTAGATACTTATTGATATTTATGCCATACACAATCCCTGAAGAAATTATACACTACACAGTGTATAATTCGTGTCTAGTTTCTGAGAAATTTGAGTTTTTTCCCCCGTGTTTTCTTATGGCTGCCAAGTAAAATCAAGACTTTTTAAGCTATAATGAAGTTCTAATTTTTTGTGCCGATAGATTTGAACAAAAACTTTTTTTCTTGTATATATACAAACGTACTGTCAGGACAAAAATTGAAAACAAAACCAACGTGTGCTATTTTAAAAGTTTGAAACCAAATTCGCAATGATTTTCCTACGTACCTATATGATTTTCCTATACCTCCCATGTTAAAGTTTTGTTCATTTTCAAAAGGCATAAAATTGAAAACTCAGTATTGGGCGGGAGTTGCAAACTACAGGACAGGACATTAAAAGAATCTTTTATACTTAAATATAGTTGAAATATTGGAAAACGTTTTTTGAACTTATAATTTCAAGAAAAAATATATTTGTACTATCGATTGATCCAGCCACCTTTAACAGTTGAATAGAAAAGCAATGATGAACATATCCAAAATCAGATAGAGTAAGCTCATAATGCACTTTAAAAAGTTGTACTATTTTCCTTTAAAGACACATTTTTGAATTACCTAATTTTTAAAATTTTGTTCTAATTTTTCATAATGAAGAAGAGACTATTCTGACTTTTTATTAGAAGAGACATAGAGAATATATTCAGTATTCATAAGGAAGTGTACCATGCTTCAGATCACTCAAATTATTTGTAAGTAATTTATTTATATTTTTATCTTTATATTGCGTTGCCCCTCTCCTCCCTCCGCTTTACTTTGTAATGAAAGAATTTCCAAAGAGTAACCTTTAGCAAAAATAAAATACATCTCACAATAATTTTTCTACAAGCTTATGAGTGGAGTGACAAATGAATTGTATCTTTACCAGGTGAAGGAAGCTGCGCCTGACCCAGCCCAGGTGGAGAAGTTGAAAGCCGCGGTTGCAAAGACACAAGCCGCGTTTGACAGCGCCTCCGCCAACGCCGAAAAGATCAGCTCCAAGGTCAAGAAGCTGCACGATCAGATCATGGAGATGACCGGTGGTCGCGTGTCCGCGGCACAGAAGAAAGTAGATGCAGTCGTCCTGAACTTGGACAAGGTGCGCCAAGAGATGACAAAGTTGAAAGTGGCCATCAAAACATCCGAGCGGAACGCAAACAAGAGCGTAGAAAAGATTGCCAACATGGAGCAAGAAATATCAGAAGCCGAAACAAATTTAAATAAAATGTTGGAGGAAGCAGAAAATGTTGGTAAAGAAGGTGCGGTGCTGTGCAAAGACTCTGATGAAATTGAAAAATCAAAGCTCGAAGTAGGCAAAGAGATAACTAAGCTCAAGGTAAAATTAGCAGAAATCTCAAAAGAAGAGAATAAAGCAAAGTCTCTAAAGCTCGAAATAGACCAGAAAACCGGGGAGGTCAATCAGAAAGTGGACTCCCTACGGAGCCAGTTGAAGATCAAGAAGTCCGAGTTAAAGAAGTTGAAGCTTCACAACGTACCCGGATGCGAGAAGTCAGCCGATTTGAAGGTCTACAGTGAAGAGGAGTTGGAAGCAAGAGCAAAAGCGGACATCGAGGCTAGTCTGGATCTCCTGAACGTAAATCGGAGCAAAATGCGTCCAAACTTGGATGCCATTGAGGAGTTCCAGAAGAAAGAGGCTCAGTACTTGCAGCGAATAGAAGAGCTCGATGAGATCAATGCAAGACGGACCGAGATGAGGAACTTGTTTGAGGAGTTGCGTAAGAAACGTCTAACGGAGTTCCTCATGGGATTCAACATCATCACGAGCCAACTGAAGGAAATGTATCAGATGATCACACTTGGTGGCGATGCAGAACTCGAGTTAGTTGATTCTTTAGATCCTTTCAGCGAGGGGGTTATTTTCAGTGTCCGTCCACCGATGAAGTCTTGGAAGAACATCGCCAACTTGTCCGGTGGGGAGAAGACTTTGTCTTCATTAGCGTTAGTGTTTGCCCTTCATTATTACAAGCCGAGCCCACTGTATGTCATGGACGAGATCGACGCAGCATTAGATTTTAAGAACGTTTCAATTGTTGGAAATTACATCAAGGAGCGGACAAAGAATGCTCAGTTCATTATTATATCACTTCGAGCGAACATGTTTGAACTTGCGGACCGATTGATTGGCATTTACAAGACTTACAATGCCACAAAATCTGTCACGATCAATCCTCGACTGTACGGTAAACAACCACCGCCGTCGTCGCAGCCACCGCCAGCTGAAGCAAGTAAGAAGCCTTCTTCACCGATGTCAGCCTCTAACGAGACAACTCGGCAGAAATCTCAGGATGCATTCGACTCATTGCTGAGCGAGGGCTCTGCTGCTCGAGTATTAACACCGAGAAGAGAGAAGTCACCGATGTCGGCACCTGTCGTTGTCTCTCCCAGCGTCAGTAGAAAAACTCCTCGCAAGGACAACGACGGTGAAGATGAAATACCGAGAAAACGTCAATCCCTAGATTAATATTTCTCTTCATTTTCTTAAGACAATAATTATATTATTGAGAGTACATTTATTATGTAAGTGAAATAAATGGGCAATGTGTCAATTCACTGTAATGCGTCTTTCTTATCCCAATCAGCATGCTATTACTTGGGGCCAGTTTTTCAATGCTCTGCTGAATTTTAAAAAGTTGATAAGTACAAGATTGCCATGCCAACAACCAATAACTTTCCTTGTTGAATTGTTGAATTAGCCGGGCCAGAGCATTGAAAAACTGGGCCTGCTGCCAAAAGTATTTCTAAAATAAAATAAAAGGTAATTTTATAAAAACCCAACATAGATAACTTATAACAAACAAGTACTTATTTCTTACTGGATGAAATGATTTAAAATAATAGCAATTTCTTGATAAAATATAGGCTGATGCTATTCGTACCACTCTTAAGAAAAAAAAAACTCTTAAGAAACTTGTAAGTGAAAAGAATCAGAAGTGTACTGCAGATGAGATTGTCTTATGCAATGGTAGCATAATATCAGATAAGGTAGACATTGCAAATCACTTTAATACATATTTTTCTGAGAGTGTTGAAGAGATTATAAGTAATATTTCGGAAATAGATATAAATAATATTAGTAATAGAATAGTTGACCAGGTTGAACTTAACCAGTACAACCGAGTGAGTAAAGATATCATCATGTGTGACTTCAAACAAGTTCAAATCCAGGATTTAAATAAGCTAGTGATGGATTTAAAAAATAAAGGAGGTGGAACTCTGGATGGAATCTCTGTCAGATTGTTAAAAGATGGGTATCCTAGCATTAAGCATAGACTACTTCATTTAATTAATTTATCATTAAGTAAAGGCGTATTTCCCAAAAGTTGGAAAGAAACACTTGTAATTCCGGTCCCTAAAGTTGCTGGGACTACATTAATTGATCAATTTAGGCCGATAAATATGCTGCCAATTTATGAAAAACTGCTGGAGCTTGTTGTACACTCTCAGTTAGAGGAATATTTTTATAAAAATAACTTTATTATGACTAATCAATCTGGATTCCGGAAAGGTCACTCCTGTGAAACAGCGGTGCAGTGGATGGTTTCTGAGTGGAACAAACTAAGAGATAATAATTTATCAATATTGTCAGTTTTCCTGGACTTCAAAAGGGCTTTTGAGACCATCGATAGGAAAAGGTTGTTAATGAAATTGCAATATATGTATGGTGTTCAAGGTAGGTACTGTGTACCAGTGGCTCGATGATTATCTCAATGAGAGAGCTCAAAGAACTAAATTTGATGGGGAAATCTCAGACACTATCGATGTAAATCTAGGAGTACCACAAGGCTCAGTCTTAGGACCATTCTTATTTTCAGTGTATGTTAATGACATAAATTGTTGTTTAAATAAATGTGTGATAAATGTCTATGCAGATGATACAGTCATCTTCTATGGTGGAAATGATATGACTGATTTGAACAATACATTGAACGAAGAATTGAAGGTAGTGACTGACTGGTTGAGCATTAATATGCTAAAGCTGAACAATAGTAAGTGTAAGGCAATGATGATTGGTACTGGGAAACTACATTATATGAACACAACTGATAATTGTGAAGTTAATATTGTACTAAATGGTGAGTTAGTGGAATGTGTTAAATCATTCAAATACTTAGGTATGTTGTTGGATGTAAATCTAAGTTTTAAACAACATATACTGTACATAGAGAACAAAATCAGAAAAAAACTTAGCTACCTTAGTAGGATAGGTCAGCACCTGACAGTAGCCACAAAACTATGTATATATAACACTATTATTAAACCACACCTTACCTTTTGTATGATTTTATTGTATCAGGCATTTAATACAGATATTGAAAGACTACAGATTCTACAAAATAGAGGCATGAGGATTATTCTGAAATGTAGTAGATATACACCTGTAAATACTATGTTAAAATCTCTAAATTGGCTAAGGATTAAGGATTATGTGTATTTTCAAGGCATGTGTTTTATTTACAAACTTCAAAATGGTCTTCTACCTGCATATTTTACAAACACTGAAAAAGTTGAAAATGTCCATCAGCATTACACGAGAGCGCATAATAATTTTTTTCTAAACCATGTTCAAAAACAATCATCGGCCAAATCTTTATTTTATCTTGGGATTCGTTCTTTTAATGCTCTTCCACTTAATGTTAAAAGTGTGAGGAGTCTTAGCATATTTAAAAGCAAATTTTAGAAATTATAATGACGGAAACATTTATGTTGACATCCTAATTAGATTATTCTATGTTTTTAGTGTGTTAATTCTTTGGTTTGTGTCTTTATTGTGTATCTTTATGTATCTTTGTATTGTACTGATTTGTGAAAGATAGCGCTTGCGCTAAATAAAGAATTATTATTATTATTATTACTCCTTGCACACTCCAATACGTGCACCACTGCCCACGTAGGGATGGAGCGAACTTGGATTTTGATCGACTATCGATATTTTTATATCGATGTATTGAAATATGGAAATATTATATATCGATGTATTGAAATATTGATATATCGCATGAATGCCTTAAATTGCTCCTAAAACTGATAAGAATTTCAAAATACGTTCCAAAATATAGGGTCACCGGTCAGATAAGAAAAAAATGTGAATAATCTGAGAAATTGTCCATAAATCTGGTAAACGCTGCACTGCAAATATGAATTATTTTGCCATAGTAGGTAGGTATAACTTCAATTAAGAACATAATTGTATAACGGTAAGGCTTCAATAAATCGAAAATTTCAATATATTCAGGGCCACGACTATTCGCACCACTGCGTGCACGCACGAATTGGTGTGTGCATGCACGGATTTGTGCGAATAGCCTTGGCCAACATAAATTGATGCTAGGACTTCTCAATACTTTTAATTTAGACATTGCTTCGAGCTCTAAAATTGATCGTTGGTGGAAAGTCCATTCAAGTCATCCGAGAAAGGGGTGTAGCCTTGAAGAAGAAGGAATATGAGAGATATAAGAGACATATGGAATATGAGATTATGTAGCAAATTAGTGATAATTAATTACTAATTGACTACTATTCTAATAATGTATAGGAATCCTGCTCGTGACGTCACAGTGGTAGAAAAATGGAGGATGCTCTGGTAGGGGAAATGTGTCAAAAGCTATAAATAATAGCTATACATCATGTTTCTCAGATGAATATTTAACTTGAATATGTGTATGGATAAATATTGCGTATTATTATTAACTTGTACTTACTTAAATATCTTTCTTTCACAAGTAATCACTCTAAATATGAGATTTGGATTGCCGCTGTCAGATTTGTTATTCCCTATACTTTTATGCAGGTTGCTATGGCAACCATTTCTCACGCAGGATGCCTATTGAAGTCAAGTGATGTATTGTTATACCTACTAACTTTGATTAACGACATTCTCATTGGTTTACTTAATCACAACATTTTCTGTAATTTATAAGTAAGTTAGTAAGTAAGTAAGTAAGTAAGTAAGTTTATTTCCATTTCAACATTACAAGTAATGTATACAAGCATTGTCAGTGACCCTTAAGCATAAATAATTATGCTTTGTCAATCAAAAAAGGTATAATTGTATTACAAAGTTAGTTTTATAATAATTTGGCATGTTATAATTGGAATCTTTAAATAAAGATACATTGAAGCATTACATTAAAAATGCATGGAATGCATTAGTACTCAAATACTCGGCTAAGGGATACATGATTTCTCAAACTGACTTATTTTTAAATAATTCTGGTGACATAATGCTTAAAATATGTACAAGAAATAAATAGATCGATCCAGATTCAAAATTGTGTTTTTGGTAGTGATTTTCAATCTTATTACTTGGAATCAATTTATGGTATAATATTTTCCGCCATTAATTTTGAATATGCAGCCAAGAAAACGCGCTATAATCAACCAATCAGGCAGCGGATCATTTCTCTCCACAGACCAACCACAAACACGCACAGAGTTTTGCCGACAGAACCAAATTTAGCCAACATCTAATAGGAAAATACACTAAACACTTGTCACCCAAATTTGAGTTTGAATTTGTTTATTCTACAGACTGCTACAGACATTTATAGTGACACCTTTTTGTGCTAGTTTATTAGTTTGTAAATGGTTAGTTTGTTATTAGTTTGTAGGTACCTACCGCAGATTTTGGTGCCTGTCGATAGGTAGTATCTTTACTGTCGATTCGATAGATGATTCTAACCTTACCTCTGCTACTTACTACCTATTTAGGTAGTAGGTATAGGTACCTGTTGATCCAATCCGAGTGGTGTTTTTGTTTTGTACCTTGTTTATCGAAACATTTTATGCTGCATGTGTTGTGTAGTGTTTAATCAGTTCTTAGTTTGTGTTTTATATACTACTTGAAAAGTAAACTTCTGATTAGAAATGTATATTCAGGTGAACTCGATGGACTGGAAACTGTCGTGAACAATATCTGTTTCTCGCACAACCCTTGTTCTTGTGCAGAAACAAACCATTGAGAAGCAGTTAGGCATTGACCATGTTCGGCAAAAGCTGTATACTACAAAGGAAAACAGGTGTGTGTAGTAATGTTTTAAATAATTGTCTTCGTAATTCTTAGTTACCAATCGGTGAGAACCAATTTGTGTCACAACTCGCGATGCTGGCTGTAGTAGGGTCAGTGTCCCAGTTCTCGTCCACGTCCCTAATCTCGACCACCATGAATACTCCATTAACCATTAACCATACTCTACCACTTTAACATTGAATTTCTCAAGTGGACGAGATTTGGGTAAGTGGTTTTTTGCTCATTTAAACTGTAAAATAACTTTCCTGAGCTCACCCTGCTAGCAATGACCAATAAGAAATGAATCTTCAAGGTCTAATTTATCATATGGAATGCAGCAAAGTTGTGACATTTCACAAACAGTTGTTTTATAAATTAGTTTATGCTGAATTATGCTAAAGGGTGACGAGAACTGGGACACTGACCCTAGTACAATGTCAATCGGACGATCAAGCTTTTGACAATATTAATTGACACTAACTACAGCAACAAAACAACCAATGTTCAGCATAGATGTACCTACTGTTGCAATGAAAACTTGCCTATTGATTGTCGAATGAACTACTATATCGAAGGCATCAAATGTTCGTACGAGCTACCTTAATGTTCTGTTTGTCTGTTGCCAGCTCGAAGATGATTTCACATTGTTCGAGTACGGTGTAAAGTTGAATGATGTCCAGGTATTGGAGATAATGCCACTTCTGCCAATTGCCTCCTCAGCTGAATCAAAAGCCGAACCTAAGCCGCCGCAACTAGTTGAGTTGACTTCAGTGCCAGCACTACAAGGTTTCACATTATATTACCATTAGTTTTTATCATCCCTTAAGTAGTAAGTACATTGAATTGGGCTGAGAGCTACACTGACACCTCCTGCGAAAGACAATTCCCGCTATAACTTTCTGAATAAATAACAAATATTTCTACCTTTGTCATTGAATTATATTCAAAGCTAGGAGTGTATTCCACATTAGAAGACTTGGGCCGTCAAGGCTTACTAAACTCGATTAGAAGCAGGCGCATTGGAAGGGGGGGGGATGGGGGGGGGGGATTCCACACTCGAGCTGACTGACGCACCATACAAAATTAAGTTTAGTGTCGAAGAATCACTTAAAAATTGTTTAAATTGTAAAAGAAACGCCCTGCGGGACAAAAATAGGGAGTTATTTGTTGTAATTTGAGCAGTTACCTAAGCATCCCAGAATCGATTTTAAAATGTTTATATTCGAATAAATGCCCTGCGAGGTAACAATTGGAGAGTTTTTTTACTTCAGTTTGTGCATTTTAAAGCCCCAGAATCACTTTTAACTGGATTAAATTCTAAAAACGCTCTGCGGGGCTAAAACTGGGGGGCCTCGCCCCCAAGACCCTGGGTGTCGCAATCCCCCCCCCCCATGATGAAAGTAGTTACTACAAGCCTGATAAGAAGTCCACTGTATACCTACAGATTAGAAACACAAAAACAGATTATTTATTTAAACATTGGTGTGTTCTTTAAAATTACATTCTTGTGATAGGTTCTCCACCTCATGTCTTGGAGTCATGAGGAAGATGGTCAGACTTTCGATGAAGGTGAAGTTTTCGCTCCATTGGCAACACTAAAGTACCACTGAGTGCTCCGATATCTTGACAAGGCCCGTATGTGTCAAGAGTTTGCCAGGAAACCTCGATCCCTGAGAGAACTCGATAGATGGAAGGGAACAGAGTGGAGGCAACTTTTGTTCTACTTGGGCATCGTAGTTCTAAAGAAATTTCTTACACCAGCACTTCATCTGTCTTCACTTCACCCTACTATTTTGGTCAGTGCAAACCTGAAACACTTTGTGCCATATGCGGAATAGTTAGAGTCCGTGTCAACTAATCGTGATACCTGCTTAGCATGGGCCGGCCTATCCCTGGCCATGCTAAGCAGGTGCAGGTATCACGATTAGTTGACACCGACCGTACTTAAATATTTTGTGGAAATGTTCCAAACTTTGTACGGACTTGAAAACATGACGTACAATGTGCATGTATTGATCCATCGGGCACAAGATGCGCCGACATTTGGAACCCTAGACATGTTGAGTGTATTCCCATTTGAAATCATTTACAGACCATCAAGCGCCTTGCATCAGGAAGTATGAAAAGCCATTAGAACAGGTTTACAAACCGAAATAAATCAAATCCGATTATTAGTCCGCGAAGAAGTTCCTGAAATCAATACACCGACGTTGATTGGTTCCAACGATCCCCTGAAGTTCAAAGATTTTGTGCTGACCATTAACATTGGCGACAACTGTTGTATGCTTTCGGACCATTCTCTCATTCTCATTGAGAACTTCATCAGGGACCCTTCTGGAACTTATGTGTCAGGAAAACGCTACCTAGAGCTATCTGACTTCTATGAGAGCCCTTGCAAATCATCACGATTAAGTATTTTTCAAGCATCAAGACTTTTTGTGACAAACAAATGGATCATTCTTGACCAAAAGAAGAAGATTCTTCGATTGCCAATCGGGCGTGATGAATGCGTATCAGATGCCTTTGTGCCACTCACCTTAAACCCTAAGTTATTGTAGCTCTATACGCTGTGTGATCCGTGTGTGATGTAAGTAACCAATGAATGTAGGTACCGACTACTAGGTATTAAGAAACCCATGTGATGTACTTCCTATCTATCTTGTTTTCTTATTTATAAAGGTAGTAAGTAAGTACAACAGGTTAGTTAAATTGCAGAAATGCAACGTGACAGTTTTTTAGTAAATCTGGGTGCTTATTAAATCTGGAAAAACAAAACATTTAAATACTTTTCTATAAACACTGACTTACAACCTAAAATTTACATGCTGTAGGACACCTTACAACTGACATTGACAAGTGAGGGTAGGTTCTAACCGCCTTTTAAATTTTAGAAAGGCGCGCAAATTTGGAATGTTAACATTAACAAACATCTGCTGCAATTGCCACTGCAATGTTACCACTTCATTTTTTCAAATTATTGTATAAAATGAATTAAAAGACAAGGCTCGAGTGCTATTGAAATAAATGGTGAAATTGTTTTGACTGTAGTAGCAAGACCTATTAATGGATTTTCCTCCGATTTCATTGCCAAATGGAAAAGGACTGTTAACCAAATAAAAAAAATCAAAGACAAATTCAGTCTGTCTAGATCGCACTTGATGCACAATGTCCTGCTTAAATCAAGGCATTACTGAGAGCCTTTTGCCATTTATATAATTATTATAAATGTTTCAGTTATGGAAAAGAAGAGTAAAGCCATAAGTAATTTACCTAATTGGTTCATTCATTTTCATTTGCCTCATTTGCCTTCATTCATTTGCCGATGAGATAAGATAAATGCAATATTTTTACAATCTCAGGACCACCTAGGATGTAAAAATATCCAACTGTTACAGTCTTGCATTATTTAGATTAAAACGTAACAAAACAATCAGCATAGGTCCTTCAATTTTAATACAAATTTAAATGCATTGATGAAAATACGAGAAACATTCTTGAAGGTCACACTCCTTTCCACTATACATTTTGAATGATTTTGATCAAGAAAATCACCATGATATCAACATAAACCTATGTTCTTCTTTTCATGTAGTTTGTTAGAAAAACATGCATATTCCCTACAGTCCGTGTCACACGGAATTGTCAGCTAAGATATTTTGAATACCCCTTGTCTGAGAGAGAGGGATGGTCTCGGAAGACCACGTGATCGCTCACAGCGACTGAGGGATGGACAAAAAACCAGTTATTAGCAACATTAGGGGCCACGTCTGGCGGATAGCTCCGTGTGACACGGACTGTAGGTACAATACCGGGTGGCACAAAAAAACGTACAATGGGTGAGACATCGCTGTAACGAAACTACTGCATACATCGGGCTAAAAATTTCACATAATATAAAGAACATACTAAGGTATAAATTATACCTTAGTATGTTGTTCATATTATGTGAAATTTTCAGCCCGTACCGCGTTATAGCGTTCATCGTTATACCGTATTATGTCTACAAGTTTCAAAAACGTTACTTTTGTAGAAAAAAAGTTACAGTGTTCGAATTTGGTTGTCAAAAAATCGATTATACGGAGCTCAGCCCGCGTACAGAAAACGTTCATTGGCCAGGACGCTGTTTCATCAAAACTGCTTATGATATCAATCTGAAAATTTAAAATTTTATACAAAATATATTGATATCAATTAGGTACCTATTTAAAAATTTCAGTTCATTTGGATAAAAGGAACGAAATTTATAATGTCTTGAAGGTGAGCCTAAAGCAGAATATTATCATTTCTTAGTTTTATTACACTAGATAATTTCAAAAAGTGAAACTATCTCACGTACATTCTGCTTTTAAACTCAACTTCAAGGTACCTACCGTAAGTTCCGTTCCATTTATTCAAATTTATTGTAATGTTTACACCAATGATGGCTATATATTTTGAATAAAATTTTATATTTTCAACTTGCTATCATGCGTAGTTTTGAAGAAACAGCGTCTTAACCAATGAACGTTTTCTGGACGCCCCCTATTTGAGCTCCGTGTAATTGATTTTTCGACAACCAAATTTAAACTAAATGTAACTTTTTTCCCACAAAGGTTATGTTTTTGAAACTGTAACACATTATGCCTTAGTATGATGTTTCTATTATGTGAAATTTTCAGCCCGATGTATTTAGTAGTTTCGACACAGCGATGACTTGCCCATTGTGCATTTTTTTAGCGCCACCCAGTATAGTGAAATTCAATTATAATGTGAAATGCACTGACTGTACACGACTAAACACAATTATTTAAAAACAATTGACACAAATTTATAAATTAATATTTGTTATTCCAGATGTACTCCCTGATGATGAAGTGGACATTGTCCCTTCATCATGGATCAGGATTGAAGATGCCGAAACATTCTGTATGTGGCCGTTTTACAGCATCAATCGAGGGATGGTGAACAGCATGATAATGATATGTGCCACAGTAACGGATGCCTTTGCGAAATGCCCATGCATCATTCATGGAGAATATGGTAAGTGGGTACAATAAATAAATACGGATGATTTTTTTCCTCAAGCCACGGCCACATTCAATAAAATTTGAAAAGAAAAAGTTAGTTTTTATTTGGATAATTACTGAAATACATACTAATGCATTCCAACTCACTTTAGCCGACTCATTTTACCAACATAGACTCTAGGGTATAATGAAGACATACAAGGGCGTATTCAGGGGGGGGGGGGGGGGGGCGAGGGGGCCATGCCCCCCCCCCCCCGAAATCAGAATTTCATCTAAGAAAATAAGCACATTTAAAATAATATGTGAAAAAAAACACTTAAAAATATACAGATCATGTCAAAAACGTTCCAAAATGGTTAGAATTGAGAAATAAATCCAAAAATGTTCCGGGGCTATGCGCCCCGGTCTTGAATGTCCTAAAAAGTTTAATAAATTTACCTATTCTTAAACCTCTACGACCAATTTTTGGATATTTTGTAATTTATAATTCCCCAAAAAAGCTATACACTGCGATTCAAAATTGCATCTAAATGAATGACCTTGATCCAAATTTTTCTCGGGGGCTGTGCCCCCGAACCCCCTGTTTTCCACTATGATTTTTCGAAATATTAATAATGTCTGCCCCCCCCCCCCCCCCCAAAATTTCATCCTGGATACGCCCTTGAAGACATATCATTTTTGCAGGCTCGTATCGAGATGCAGTAGAGGGCAGAGGGTAAGCCAGTAGGAGGCGGACTGGTCTGACTACCTCGAGATAATAGACCTATTCAACGGAACCCAAAGTATCTGAGTTCTTCAGAGGAAGATGCCAACCCCCTAAGAAGAGACGCCCCACACCAGTCATGCCGGCACAGAATCCTCATGACAACAGACCACATTACTCTGGTAGGTATAAATACCGAATGCTGTAATACTTCAACAAATTCTCAGAATACATTTTAAAATGGCATAGGTACGTGTGGTTATGAGGTTCATAAGTATGAAAGTAAGTAAGTAAGTATTCATAGGTTCATATGAGTATTCATGCAGTTGCAGTATAGTTTAAAAACTATTGACATCATTCATGATCTTTACTTCAGATGAAGCAACACCAGTCCAGACATGGGAACCCCAATATCTGGACATTTCCAGTTCCTCTTATAAGCGAATGGACATGACGACTGGTAAGCAGGCTAAGAAATCAGACCTACGTATAATCAATATATTATAGGTATAGTTAAGTTTTTAAATCCATTTACTTGGAATAATATCTTACGTGTTTTCTGGTACATGCTTTCAGATTGCCGATTGCTCATAAAGTTCAACATTGATCACCCACGACCTCAACCCCCTCCAAACGACAATTACGTACTTAATTGTGAGTACCTATATGTAACTGTATTATTAATACATTTGTACACATGCACACTAGATGTTTATTACCACCTGCATTCATGTATGGTGTCACATTTGGTCTGAGCTTGAAATTTTTTTTCTATCTAGGTGCTATTCGGCCAGACGTGGACACGACCCCGATGTTCACCACCCAAGATGCCATAGATAATGCATATGCACTACGTAAGTTCAATGATATTCCTCTAGGTTCTCCCTCCTTGACCATGGCTAGGAGTTCACCTGCAAAATATGGAATGAAATTATTTTCATTTGAAGTTCAACATAGTTGATAACATATAGTGAATGAGAAAACCCATGTCTTTGCAGTCGAAAGAGGATCAAAGTAAAGATGATTTTCTGTCATTGGTCAGATAGGTATAGAATTTAGAACTAGGAACAATAAACAGTGGTGATGGACATATTAAATAATATATAATATATGAATCAGCCGAAAAAAAAGTAACAATGTAGAAAAGAAGAATCTACAAGACATTTTTGTTTCAAACTTTCAGTTTTCATTTTAATTTACGAAAATCAACTTTAACAGAAATACGATTTCATACATATACAACTCTTCAACATTATGTACACTCGATTTTAGTGCATTGTCTCATCGTTTCTTTGACTTCAAAATAGGCTTCATGATGATTGAATAATTACTTCAGTAGGGGATGTTGGCTGAAGAAATATTGATGATTATTGCAATGTCTGATTCTTAATTTGGCTCTGTTGCTTACTCAAAGATAGTTAGTGTTAACCAGCCGAAACGCTGTTCAAATGAAAGAAACATAATTCCTCCCTCATTAGACTATATTTGCTAAAGACCCTAGATGTGCACACCACTGGTGTGAAATGATTGATAATTTGAATTGATAACTTCAAATCATCTACATGTCGTCCTCCCAGTTCAAGACTACACTATCTCAAAAAAAAAAATATATTTTTTTTTTAATAAATGTCTTTGTCAGAAGTAGGACCTCTCCTATTATGTCCAATGATGCAAATTCTTATATTTCATAATTTGGTCATTCTAGACCACGTAGTCTTGAACTGGGAGAACGATGTGATACCTACTTAAATCTAAAACCAGATTTAATTTTTAGAAATGGCACAGTCACAGGACTCGCTACACCAGACTATTTATGAGGAGCCGGAGGATTCAATATCTGGTCTGCTCATTCCGAATCTATTGGCATTGACAGTCAAGTGTGCTCTGTTGGTAAGTGGAACTGAAAATAATTAGCATGTTTTCTCACTATGGATGTAAAATTACTGAAAAGAAATACAGTAGAACCTCTGTTATAAGTTTCTCAGTTATACGAATTATTCAATTATAAGATTTTTCTGAGAAGTCCCAACCAATTCCCTATATGTTTACATGTTAAATTTAGTCATTTATACTACGACTTCCAGTTATACGATTTATGCTGTTATACAACTTAAATTCTTGACCCCTGAGTTAATATTATTCATTTATAAGCCTAAAAGGGGATTTTTCCACAAACATGCCTAGACAAAACAGGTATTTTTTCAGCGTGCGCAAATGATTCATTTGTTATAAGAGGTTTTTCCAAGAAAGCTTGCAGCTGCCTGGCCTTGGCACGCCCCCATCCCCTTGTTTAGATTCTAGGAAACCTTCCCCACACCCCACCAGCCTGCATTCCATAGCTGCTCTGTCTGAACCCTCTCTGGCAAGGTTACAGTTGTTGTTACTTCACCCAGATGACATCATTGATGACATCCAATAAGAGAGCGAGAACAAGTGATGGAATTGTTACCAAGCCTATATCACATTACAAGTGTGTTTGACAAACTTTAATTTTTTTTTTTTTTTAGTAAATAACAAATCCAGTTGTACGATTATTCGTTTATACGATTTTTTTCCTATCTCCCTTCAAAATCGTATAACAGAGGCTCTACTGTATGAGATTTTCTGGAGATATTTCCATGAGCAGTAATAATAGTTGATTTGGTTACTATAATACGCATTCATCAGTTTTTACGCCAAAATAAGTAAAGTATACCAGGTGGCGCAAAAAATGCACAATGGGCGAGACATCGCTGTGACGAAACTACTGCACACATCGGGCTGAAAATTTAACATAATATGAAACTTGTATTATGTGAGTTTGTAAAACTTGTGTGCAAGTTTCAAAAGCATTTCTATTGTAGGAAAAAAGTTACAGCTGTTCAAATTTGGTTGTCAAAAAATCGATTATACGGAGCTCGAATAGCATACGGTCAGAAAACGTCCATTGACCGGGATGCTGTTTCTTCAAAACTACGGACGATATCAAGCTGAAAACTTCAAATGGTATTCAAAATAGATTAAGATCGATTGTGTAAAAAAAAATCAATATCAATATATGGAACGAAAGTTATGGAATCTTGAAGTTGAGCTTAAAAACAGAATAGAGGGCAATACTAATTTCACTTTTATAATGTGTGCAATAAAACTTTAGAAATGATCTACATATTTTGATTTTAAGCTCAGTTTCAAGATTCCATAACTTTCGTTCCATTCATTCAAATTGATTGAGATTTGTAGGTACCCAATCCATCTAAATATTTTTTTTGTCTGGGGCTTAACGTCGCACTGTTCTGCAGCGAGGCTATAAAAAATTCTATTTTTATATCAAATTTTATTAATAATATTATAATAATAAATTATATTAATTATACTTAATTATTTTTAATTAAGTATATTATACTTAATATACTTAATATATTTTAAATAATATTTGAAATTTTCAGCTTGATATCCTTAATCTTACATATATAGTTATGAAGAAACAGCGTCCTGGTTATAGGAAGTTTTCTGGACGCGCGCTATTTGAGCTCCGTATAATCGATTTTTGAAACTATCACACATTTAACCTCAGTATGTTGTTTATATAGTGTGACATTTTCAGCCCGATGTGTGCAGCAGTTTCGTCACAGCTATCTCTCGCGCATTGTGCTTTTTTTGCGCCACCCGTAATATCTACTAAATATTTCTTCAAATCGCATTGCCAAAATGACATGTTTTACATGTTAATGACATGTTGACCTGCTGATATGCTACAATATCTGGCTATTCTCGATTCCAAGAGGTCGAAGAATATTATGCAAATATATTATTATCTGACTTAGTAAATGGATCTGTTGGAAGGACATGCTTATTTTACGAGGTCAAGCACATGCTTATTTTGTGTAAAATATTTTTCAAGAGATATTTTCTACATAAAATTGGGAACAAATGTCCGGAAATTTTCCAAATATATTTCCGGTTCCTCCACTCATACCCTAGGTCTTATTTAGTTCATCTTGGCACAATATGAATAAGCTACGGTCGGTGACAGGCAAAGATGAACCCGCTCTAGCATGGGCCGGCCTATACCTGGCAATGCTAAACTGGGTTCATCTTTGCCTGTCACCGACTCTAGTACACTCAAACCAATAAAAATCAATATTTTTACAAAACGGATTGGCTGTTGGTCAGGTTTCTTGACAATCAGTCCTTGTTTTTATCAATTAAATCAGGGCTTAACTATTACTACTAGAGTTAGATGATGCGTTAACACAGACTTCATGGGATGATGCTATCAAACCTTAATCAGCCTTTCCTTTTCTTTAGAATACCGTATATTATTTGTTTAACACTACCTACCTAAGGTGATTCTATGGAAACAATGTCAATACATTTTTCCTGTGTAAGATGGAGATTTGGTATATTATGTTATCAAGTGACATCGTCATATTTTGGCACCACAAAAATGTCTGAGACATTTAAAAATAAATGCATGTTATTTCAAACTTGCAATAATAACATGCATGAACATGATGTTTTGGAGAGAAGAAGCTTGGACTGAATATTTATAATGTACTAGTTAATAATATCATCTCTGCCTCTTTCATTCATTTTTTATTCAATAATAACACAATAACCTGAATTAAAATCATGTAGGTACACTAAATAAATCAAAGATACTACAGTATGTACCTAGCAACTGGAAGTTAGGTGGTTCACTAAACTACGGATTTAATGCAACATTTTAAATCATTTTACACACTCCATTATAGGCTGTGTGCTGCAAAATTAATCGAAAGTTAGTTTATTTATTATCTCCCTAACTTTAAGTTGGAAATACCAGCCCTTGGATAAAATTGATGCTAGTAATGGGTAATGACTAATGATGATTCTTTTAAGTAGGTACTACCTACATAGTCTCACTCTCAGTAAACAAATTTTATAGGTGGGTGATGTGGGGAATTGTGATCGATTGGTGGAACACCACTCCCTGGACCGAAAAACTTAAAGCTTCTCATTCACATCATATCATTTGGTATTTTTCAGAAAAGCATTTTCTTAACCAATAGATAAGGCCAAAAGATGAATTTCTCTCCAGTTGAAGCAAATTAAGGTTGAAAAAATTTGCTTTGTTGTGAGTTGCTTGGAAATGGGTGACACTGACAGGAGGGTTATTTTAAATTCAATGACACTGACACGATGACATAGATAGCCTAACAAATTTACAGGGCTCCCAACAGGTCACTTTTTTGAAGTAATTCTGCCTTCGTCCAATTTTATTTTGTAATAGAGACACCAGTCAATTTGTTAGAGAATACTTCAATGTGTCTCTAATTGCTGTCTTCAGTCAAATTGTAATTGGTAGACCTCGATTAAATGATTCCAAAAGTATGCAACGCAAATGTGAGAAAATGGGGGGGGGGTCTGCAGCAGGATGGTCAATAATAGCTCTCGGCCAAATACAATGGGAGGGATGCTAAAAACGAAGGGTTTTTACAAATTCCGCCAAGCGTGGTACTACTACACTCGATTAGAATCCACCATGAAAGTCATTTTACCTCTGAGATACAGTTATATGCAATTGTTCTGATATTGTTGGAAAAAGAAATGAACCCCCACTCTTACTCAGAAGGTTGGGTTGCCTAGTAGATTGAAAATAGTATGTTCATGAATCATGATCCATCAGCTGACTTAACAGAATCTAATATTAGAACTAAATTTAAATCATCAGTCTCTGATAATCTAATAATAATCCATAATTTATACCCTTCTCATGTTTGCAATTTCTTGTTGACAGAAAATACGCCGTTGCCGTTGCCATACATCTATCCACCATCGACTGCGACCTGCTGCTACCTGACGTTAAAAGAACACCAAAGATTTAAACATCTGTCATTTATTATTCATCTCAATATGTTGGTACTAGGTATGTAAATGATGATGTTAATTGTTCTTTCAAATTCAGATTTTGAGTTTCTTAAGTCCAGTTCCTGCCCCAAAAAATCTTTTCATCTCAGGGTAAATTGTCCTAGTTTTGGTCTGCATAGTGCGTAATATTTTATTTGCTTTGATTCGCTCGTTTTGCTCGTACTGAATACTTGTAGAAAAAGCTCGTTGTCTTGTGCTGAACCGCCCGTTGGAGGTAAAAAATATATGACCGGCCTTAACAAAATTATTATACAAAATATTTGTATCTATGTTGATTATTCACAATTACTTGATTATAATGATAGATTATGTTTGATGGTGGACTGATGGAAACTATTAAAGAAATGCCAATCAAGAGCTGGACCTCAGTAATCAGGCCCGAGTTAATTTGCCTACTTGTCGAGCTTGTCCAGAGCAAATCAACCCAAGCAACTGTGCTTTCGGGAATAACTTTTCTCTTCAATAAAGTACTCTCTGGCTATTTATTTGTTATCTTCTTTTAAGTAGTTATTCAGCAGGAGCAAGAGCAATTGAGTAAGAGTTCAGAATAATTACTTAAAATAAGATAACAAATAAATATAGCCATTACCTTGGAAACCCAAATGACCCAGTTTCCACAATTCACATCTGCATCATCATTCATCGTCCCTCAGTCATAGGTACAACACCCTTCATAAAAGAGGAGTAGTCGGATCTGGATTGAAATGAGCTGGAAGGATAGATGTGCGTTATGGCACTATATTGAAAACAGACGTTTGCATTATTAAATATATATGTACCTACATTTACCATGCACGTTTAGTCACGCTAGACCATCCTGGGGCAGACTACATCCTGTTGTTTTCATCTTTTGATAAGGCCCACAAACTTGATCTATATTCGAAAACAATTTAAGAAGAAAACAGAAATTTTAAATATTTTAGTATTAGTTTTGTATTTGTAATGTATTGTATTACCTAATGCATTTTGTACTTTTTAGTAACGAATATGTATTATAATGATGGAAATTTAGTGACCAGATACACGGGACTTGAAAGAGTTGTATGCCAACACAACCAGCTTTTTAAGAATGCATCCTGGTAGAATGGTTGAAGCTTAGGTCAGGGAACCCGAAGGATCTGAGTTCGATTCTCAGTCGGGGTGCGCATTTTTATGTCACCGGTTCCCTCTTAAATTCCGAATGGTTCTGATTTAAACTCTCAAGGCGGAACTTTAGCCAAAGTTCTCCCTGGTCTGATCTAGAAACTAGCTAGTTACTACCTCCAGAAGTCTTCGATGGTGTTCAAGCTTATGATTTTACATAATAACATTTTCCGCCCACATTTCTCTCGCTCTCCGTCACTGTTTACAATGAGTGTCCATTCAAGCAGGTGTTTTACACTTACATGTAGAGCTACTAACAGCTCAGAAATTTCCTGTTTAGAGTAAAACATTGTTAGTTTCATGGGATATTAAAGGCCCTGGCCGCGTTGCTACCACTTACACATACTAACTTGAGAGTAATGATTTTGTTGAAGATTCCAAAAAATCAAATCGATCCGACAATCATAGCGCCCGCAATGTGACAATTAAACTTGTGCCGCAACCTGCTACACACTGAACGCAGGCCTGCAACGCATGGTACAGTGACGTAAGTGTACGGGATCTCAATGCTAGCCAGCACACAGCCGGCCGGACAGAGCGGCCACGCGCTATGTCCTGTGTCATTTCATTAAGTACAAACACTTGTTATCACTTTCAGCTTCTTACTAACTCAGTAACTCAACACTTACATTCTACACGATTTATTGTGACCAAATGTATGCGGGTTTTAATTGATTTACCAAGAAATATTTCCCCGCAATTTTTAGTCTTTTAGGAGGAGCAAATCTGAAGGTTTCATTCAATTGCAGTGAAGGGACGTTTATACTTTCCTAAATTGACTTAGACTTGAAGTCGGGAAGTAATTCACATTTCATCATTTGTCATTTCATAATCGCCTCTTTGCAAAGTGATTTGATCAAACTGATGAAGATTTTCTATGAATAAAGTAGATTCTCTAACTTTGTGAAGCGATTCGACCATTCAAAGTCGGTGAAAATAAAGCTTTTTCTGTCCGCGCCTACACATACACACGCCTACACAAAATACCTAACACATTTATAAAAGATAATTTGATAATCATTGAAACCATTGTAAGTTAAAACACCGCTAAAAGATAAAATGAAATATACTCACTGAGGTACTTTAATGATTGTAATAGTGAATATATAAATTACGTATACCTACGTATGCAGTTAGTTACTATACATATAGTTGAAATGCTAATAATCAATATCTTAATCAGTATTATTGAAATGTGCAGGATAGATATATTTGTTACTGTCTTGCCTGTTCTTGCATAAAACTGTGAAAGAAACTGTAAAACTATCTGAAGACGAACAAAGCGCTGTATAACCTGCCTGCTCTCTTGACGCCAGCGGAGCAGGTACCCCTACACTGCCATCACAGCCCTATCTGTCACCGGAAACTAAAAAGGGGGGGGGGGATTCCGCTCCAGGGCCGAAAACAATAACTTTTTTGACACCTCAGCTCATTTGACATTAAGTACGATTGATTGAAGAGAAAACCTTACAAAGTCGTACTGGGGCTTTAAATGCAAAATGCAATCATAAAAATGCTTGAAATTTTTGTTTGAGGAGAACGAAGTATTTTAAAATTATTACGTTGTCCATGAAGTAGTATCTTTTTTAGTAACGTGTCACACTTTCTGGTAATATGATGGATGTTGAATGTTGATGATCAACTGTTTGTAATGGAGTAACTACTAATTTGCATGTAAATGACTTGGGAGCGGATTACATTACTCTGAGGAGCTCAACTATTTGATTGATTTCTGAGCGATAATTGTCTGCATTTGAAACTGAGTGGTGTATTGATTGACTTGGAATTCACATGACCAATTTAGTTTCAATGTTTAAACTAAAATGTAAATAAAAAAGTTAATTTAACTGTTCTTTGTATTTTTCAATTTATTTTCATAAGTTGTCCTTAAGAGTAATCTTTACTCAAATAAATCATCCATTAGCACTAGGGCTAATATTAGTTGCCCAAACTCTCATGGTTTGCTTAATAACAGGTTTATTAACTAAAAGATTTTGATTTTCTTATATTTTATTCTAAGTTTTATTGGAGGATTACTCGTGTTATTTATTTACGTTACGAGATTAGCCTCAAAAGAAATATTTACTTTATCATCAACATCCCAGAAAACAAAAAACAACTATATTTTATTAAATATTAGGAGGAAGATGAAGAGGAAACGTCATACGTGGCATCCCAGGGGCTTAATACCCATCCATTAATATCCCTTACTTAGGCCAAGGCCAATCCCACAGTGTTATTGATATACGAGGGCTGTACTGAAAGTAATGCAATTTTGGGCATAACTTTGCTATTTATTGAAATATATCGTTCAAATTGCACATGATGATATAGAGTAACTCTTCCTCTTTTCAACGGTATAACTCAAAATTCTCTTAGTCATCATAACAGACGTGGTTGCACGATCGTTCAACCCAATGATCTAATGTTCTGCAAAAAACCCTATCCGCTGCTGTTGGGCAATAACACAGGTGTGCGGCAGATTGGGCCGGTCAATCTGTTCCCATCCATGAAACATCCAGAATCTTACATCCTTCGACTTCTACCTTTCGGTTTAACTCAATAGGGAAGTCTCATGAAATTTTATACTAGTAAATTTCTATAAATAAACACAAGTAATAATGACAAATACACTTATTACCTATGGAATCTTAAATTTTCATTCATAAAAATCGAGTTCAAATATCATATGATTTTTGGCGGGAAAAACGGCCTTTAACAAGAATCAGAACTGTGATGTCATTTCCAAGTCTTGAACATTGTGGGTGAGGTCCAAAATAGAAGCTGGTTGGGCGTTGACGTCACCATAGGATTTACGGGTTAAATCAAACTTGCCGCGGCAACAAACGAGCTAAAACCAGTACCAATAATACTCAAGCTCAAGAGGTCGGGCGTTGTGATTACTCTATTTTCATTCATTCGACCACGATTCGACTCAAGGTCACGCCCAGGTGTTACGTCACAATGTTAAAAGGATAGGGAAACTGGGCGACCTGATCATAAATCGGTATGCACCCTGTGTTGACATGGGGATTCCCTTGTTGCCATGGTAATATAGCAAACTGTGATGTCATTGCCAATTTTCCTGTTTTTAAATGAGAGGAGATCTATCAAACTTTGTAAATTAATTGCATGAGAACTATTCGTTCAACAACAAAAATAATACCACATCTGTGTTCAGCAACATCTCAACTTTCATAAAATAAATATTATTCTGAATTCAAATCTTCACGAGACTTCCCTATTACATATAAAGCTACTCTACAATAGTAGCTACTAGCTGGTAGTAGCTTGTACTAGTAGTAGTCTACTAGTTATATGTCATTGGTTTATAGCTATTGCAGTCTTTGGGGACACGATTCGATTACACAAACAAAGAATTTTTTTTTCCAAATAATATTGAAGACAGTGTGTTTCCCATTCACTTGCCCAGTCCTCTTAACTAGTTCTAACTTTGATTTTCAGAATCATTACAACGTAGAAATGATTCCATGTCGGCTGTTTGGGCCCAGAAATATGAGAAACCAAGGGTTGAGGGTTCTAGACTTCATTGGGTCATAGATATATTCAAAAAGATCCTAGTTATAAAATGCTTAATTGCTTTTCCAACAGGAGAGTACCTTTATTTAAAACAAATACCTATGTACAAATTTATTTTATGTAGGACCAGAAAGGTTGTAACTCTTTTAAAGTATCACATTTTAAAGACTAAATCGCTTTGGAAAAAAAAAAAAAAAAAAATCTTCCACACACCGATGCCAACTTTATTTGAAGAAAATGCAAATTTATTTTTCCTTTTGAAAATAATTGATTTCTTTAGCGGCAGCGATGGCCTTGTCGTTTGCTTGCATCAAGTCTTCTGTTGTGCAAGGATGATCAAATAGAGAGGACAGCTCAGTAGGTGACTCGGATCTTGGACAGCGCAGCAATCGCACAGGATATCTGCATCGGCTGGCTGGAAACACTTCTGCAGGTTGGTCTTGCATCTCGACTCCCCGACTCTATGCAGTTCAGCGTTCTCCACACTGCTTCATGCATAGGGTAGGTTACCACCCGGATGTCACGGTTGTACCAGACAGTGACAAGTGCGGGAAAGGAACTGCGAAACCGGTTGGTACTCTTGACCACCCAGTCACGGCTTAAACTTCATGGAAATGTTTGTGCAGACTATTTTCAGTTACTTAAATTAAGTATTAAACAATACCAAGTGTATACTGAGTGTAGTTATATATGTATGGTTGATAAATGAGTACCTATGTAACCTATATAAAATTACGAATACATAATTATTTGACTTTAATTATTTTTATAGTTATTATATTTAAAAATATTAATTTTATAATAGTTATTGGAACTACTTATAGCAAGCTTCAAAATAATGATTGTACAAGTATAATAAAAAATATTGTTAAGTTAATCTAAACTTAGCATACAATTTTTACATCAAATGTGTAAGCAAGTGTTAAGTTACTATTCACACTTATGCTTCTATTTTATTCAGATCTTATTTTAATAAAATAATATAACAAACTTATGAATTATATGGATAAATTAGCAAAATAAAAAATTGTATACATGTATATTCCAATATTTTTAAAGAAATTTCAGGTATCTTCATCTGTTAACATGTTTCTACTTGTTGCATAGCCATAGTTTCCATATTTTTTTCTACTACCGACAGCCTAGATTTTCACTTCATTCATTTTTTCAATCAATCTAAAAAATGCCTACAAATATCTGCAATTCCCCATCTAGACTGACAAAAAGCACCTAATCCATAATAATGCCGTTTTGGACTTTCATCAATTTTTCCATCAGCAAATATTTACTACATAAGGACAATGGCACTACTGTAGGTACAGCTACCTAATCTAGTTATCTAGTACTAGGATAAACATTTATTATATTTTGATAGGAATACCTACTGGGTTTTATTGAAAATTTCCAGTTGAGCCAGGATGATATGAAGGGGCGTGAAATGAAAAATATCCGGCCAAACCAGCACTTCTGGACCCCCACTTACTCTCGCCGAGAGTACTACCAACTGAGGTACCCGGCCGGCCAAACCGGAGAGGCCCTCAGTTAGACCAAATATTTTTTTACAATTCACAACCCTTTATAATAGTAATATTCTATAACATATAATGTTATTTTAGCTATCCCGCAACTGTAGTTGTGGTCGGCGTAGTCGTGGTTGTTGTAGTTGTGGATCTCCACCTCCAGCGCCCGCAAGAGTGCTCTCTCTCTCTATGTCTTTCTCTGCCCCCTGTTCTCAAGATGATGATCCGATAGCCAACGGAAGGCTGCACACCAGGTAATGGAGCACCCTGAGCCGCAGAGAGTACCGGAACAGTCAGCTGCATACAAGAAACATACACAAAATACTTGCTGCTTCTAAAAAAAACTAAGTAATTTGATTTGAGATCATTTATTTTGAAAAACGAGCCTTAGAAACCAAAAACTCATGATCCGCCTTAAAACAGAGCCTAGGTTATAAGAGTTGGAAAATTTAATTATCGTTTGATTCCTACAAGTGAATTTACTTTCAATACCATCATCCTCAATGCCATATGAAGTGACTGGGTCACAGATTTTCATACTTTCCAAAATAGCAGATTTCCTGTAATATTTACAGTGTATTTCATGCAAAGTTGATTAGCTTGACCAATGCTAGTGCAGATTAACTTTAGCCTGAAATATACCGGGTGGCGCAAAAAAATCCCCCTGATTGAGAGGTCACTATATCGAAAATATATATAGGATTCTGAAATTTACCAACATACCAAAATTTAATAGGTGCAAGTTTCAAAAACATTACTATGGTAGGAAAAAAGTTACAGCTGTTCAAATGTGGTTGTCAAAAAATTGTTTATACAGAGCTCAAATAGCGCGCGTCCAGAAAACTTCCAATGGCCAGGACGCTGTTTCTTTAAAACTGCGTAGGTACGATATCAAGCTGAAAATTTCAAATTATATTGAAAATAGATTTAG
The DNA here is from genome assembly GCA_934045905.1 of Leuctra nigra. Classification (NCBI taxonomy): domain Eukaryota; kingdom Metazoa; phylum Arthropoda; class Insecta; order Plecoptera; family Leuctridae; genus Leuctra; species Leuctra nigra. The sequence goes on along the minus strand of OW203763.1, from coordinate 32,815,405 downwards.
ATCGATTGTGTAAAAATTTCAGTCAATTTGAACTAATGGAACGAAATTTATTGAATCTTGAAGTTCAGCGTAAAATCAGAATATGTAGATTATTTCTAAACTTTTATTACACGCACGTTATAAAAGTGCATTTTTTCCACTATTCTGTTTTCAAGAATAGTGGATTGATGAATTTATTATTGAGCAACAGTCAATAATAATGTTGCTGGCCGTCAAAACAATAATTCAACAATAAAAAATGTATATTCTTTTTATTATAGTACCTATGTAGACCCTAAACTTATTATTTTGTGTAAAATTTGTATTCTGTAAATTTTATGTCATTCAAATCACCCACCTCACCTCACAAATTACTCATCTTAGAATAAAGTATAGCTATGTATGAATGTAATTTTTGTATGTTATAATCTGCTTTTTGTTTGTTGTGGTATAGCAGACATGCAAATCAAATGTATGGTACAGTTTAATTATATTTACATGTTTGTCCATCTATGAATAAAATTAATAAATGACATGTATAAGATATTCAGGCATTGAGTTAAAGCCCTCACTTTGATTCTACGTGACAAGAAAATTGTGTGAGTATTTCTCCCAAGGACAACAAAGTATTTTAAACTGAACATACTTGTGTATAAATAAGACAAGTAGGTATTATCTAAGATGCCTAAATTTATTACAATGACACCTAACACATCAAAGAAAGTTCCCATAGCAAAACTCTCAATTTGTTAGCAAAGCATAATGTAAGTGATCGCTGTTGAAGCAATAAAAATGCATTTTTCCTAAATAAATTATGTTTGACATTTTCCTTTATAGCAATATATTAATGTTAAAATCCAGAATAGTGTCCTGTAAATTGCAAATTGCAACTCTGGCCTCATAACTGTCAAAATGTAGCTTCCAAGTAGAATATTTTAACCGGGAATTAGGAATACGGGATAACGGGTATAGGAATTATTCCATTGTGGTTCATAAAATAATAACGTTTGAAATTATATCACACGTAAACATTGTTTTTAATTTCTTCTTTAAGGTGGCACGACCAATCAGGGCATGATCTGCGATCTCATAACTTTATGTCTACTTGTTGATGATCACATGAATGACATACAAAGTCCGTCAAAAAGGCCGTGTCTGAGTGAAATTGAGGAATCTCCACAGTTATCTTCAGTGATGATTACAGGCATGTCTCGAGGGGAGCTTAGCCCCCCCCCCCCTCCCCCCCCCCCCCCGAGATGGTACTTAGCCCCCCCCCCCCCGAGCCCAGAGACAAAACAATCTATAGAAACAAAATTCTTAAATTATGTTTTCATTAAAACGAAAAATAGAGATCTATTTGCTGTAATTTGAGAAGCTTAACATCCCAGAATCGATTTTAAAATGTTTATATTAAAAAAATGACCTGCGGGGCAACAATTGGAGTTTTTTTTTTGCTTCGGTTTGTGCATTTTAAAACCCCAGAATCACTATTAACTGGTTTAAATTCTAAAAAAACGCCCTGCGGGGCTAAGGCTGGGGGGCTTTGACCTCCAGACCCCCCTTCTGGGCGTCGCAATCCCCCCCCCCCCCCCCCGAATAAAATGTCTGAAATCATCACTGTTATCTTATGGCAGCCAAGTAAAATCATGACAAAGAGGCTATTAGACCATGAGCCAGCCGTAGTGGACCCTCGGACCCTTAGCTTTGTGGCTAACGGAACATGATAATTACAATCAGTTTGCATATTTGAATGTAGGTTGACATAAGTAATTTTTTCCATATTTATGGGCAATACCCTTCAATCAAAATTTTGTTGTTTTTTTGAAATCGGGGGGGAATTACCCAAAAATGTTTTTTTGGGTGTCAATCGATTCGTATTTAAAAGTTGTTCATGAATGTATTCTATCAATTTCGCGAAATTTGTGTTTTACAACCTGTTTTAAACGGGATTTAAGTGTCTCTTATGGGTTTATAATGTTAAACATGTGATTTTTTTTAGGTGAAAAGTAAAAGTTTTATCAAATATTTTCAACATGATAAATTGGTATGGCATGCGTTAATATATTTACATATTTTTGTTGAAGCAAAACCATTATTTTTTAATTTTTGACAATATTAACTTTTTTAATGGTAATTTCTAAAATTTTGTAAATTTTTTAAAAATATTGGGTTTGCCTCAACAAAAATATGTAAATATATTAACGTATGCCATACCAATTTATAATGTTGAAAAATATTTGATAAAACTTTTACTTTTCACCCCTAAAAAAAAATCAAATATTTAACATTATAAACCCCATAAGAGACACTTAATCCCGTTTAAAACAGGTTGTAAACACAAAATTTCGCGAAATTGATATAATACATTCATGAACAAACTTTTAAACACGAATCGATTGACACCCAAAAAAACATTTTTGGGTAATTCCCCCCCGATTTCAAAAAAAATCCAAAATTTTGATTTAAGGGTATTGCCCTTACAAATAAATATGAAAAAAATTACTTATGTCAACCTACATTCAAATATGCAAACTGATTGTAATTATCATGTTTCGTTAGCCCACAAAAAAAATCAAACGTGTGACAAAATACCCCAAAAATCACCCTTTGCGCCCCCCTGGGGGGTTGTTCCACCACCGGGCAGATGTCAAACAAGTGAAAGTGTAATGTGCGTACCTTGCGGTACCCAAAACCACTTTCAGACCTTCCGCAGCAGGGGGGGGGGGGGAGGGTCCACTACGGCTGGCTCATGGTCTATATTAATGAAGATCTAATTATTGTGTATACCTAAATTTGAACAATAAAGCTTAATTTCTGGTAGACAGATGGAAAAGGAAACATTTGAAAACAAACCAGCGTGTCGTGTGCTATTAGAAACCAAAATGTACCACGTTAAAGTTTTGTTTATTCTGTGAACAATACACCTAAACTTCATTACAATACGGGAGTTGCAAGTTACATGACATCATAGAGTCTTTTGATACTTTGGAAAAGTATTTTAAGTTAACGGAACAGGTTGGGTGAGTGGTTAAGACGGCTGGGTAGTGAGTTTGACCTTGAAGAGTTTTTTAATCGATTTTTATCAATATCTTTTTCCAGTGTAATTGTTAACAAAATAGGGCTATGGACGTGAATTCAGAACAGTTCACTGAAAATAATTGCATAGTTTGTAATGGTTTATTTGATTTACTTTGTCCTACAGGTGTTTAGAACCCACAAATTTAGTAATTTTCGGGTTCTAAACACCTGTTGGACACAATAAAACTAATAGCTTATTCCAAACTATGAAATTATTTTCATTGAACTGTTCTGAATTCACGTCCGTAGCCCTATTTTGTTAACAATTACACTGGAAAAAGATATTGATAAAAATCGATTAAAAAACTCGTCAAGGCCACGCTCACTACCAAGCCCTCTTAACGCTCTGAGCTTGTATTCCGGAGGCCGGGTTCGATTCCCGCGGCCGTCCTTCCTGATTGGGGTTTTTTCGTGGTTTTCCCTCAGTCGACAGGCAAATGCTGGGAAGGTACCCATCTAATAGGCCACGACCGCCTCCTTCCCACCTTCCATCCTTACCTAATCTTCACATCATCTCCCAATCATCATCATAATCATTCATCCGTCGCCATTAGCCTAGCTGCAGAACAGTGCGACGTTAAGCCCCAGCCAAAAAAATAAATATATATATATATTAAGTTATAATAAATATTGGTTATGTAGGTACTTTCGAAAACAAATATTTTTGAGATTTTTA